>OZ012681.1:44087442-44683887 GCA_963942445.1 Argyra leucocephala | reverse complement strand
TAAGTTACGCAAAAGAGTGTTTATAAAAGGTCAATATTGCGTTATAAATCCTTTATTTTTTGTTGTTTTTATTTTTGCTCTTAGAAAATTATTCGGTTAAATAACACTGTTAAGAAAAATTTCCCCAACATAAAAAATGAAAACAAAAAACTCAAAACATAAATAAACAAGAAAAATAAATAAACTGTTTTAAGGAAAATGTATAGAAAATACATTTTTTTTTTTAAGAAAATATCAAAAGAAAAAATTTTCGCATAAAATTTAAGTAAAAGCGGTATAAAAATATTTGTTCTTGTTGTTGTTTTTATTCTTCTTCTTCTTCGTGTTTAGGATATAAGAAAAAGGACTCTACTAAGACTATAAGTTATATAGGGGGGTTTTTATAAGAAAATAAATTTGTATTTCTTATTTTTTAGTCAGCATCAACATTAAATAAAATAAAAATAAAATTTACCGGATCTTTTAGGATCCGGCACTCAAGACGATTTATTCAAAAAAAAGTAAAACAACAATAAATACCCTTAGTTGTGTTTATTTTCTTTTATAGATATTTTTCTTTTTTTCCAAAAATATTTTATGAGAATTGGTATCGTTATTGGAATAGGAAATGACTGCAATATTATAAAACACGAAATATAATTTAAAGATAAAGATAAAAATAAAGATATAATAATAAAAATATAAAGATCATTAAAGTAGTTTAGGTATACTGAAGGAATACAAAAAAAAATAATAAATGCCAAAAAAATAGTAAAATACCATCAAAATAGTTACAACCCATAAGAATGCAAGGCTGGAATAAACTATTTTGTAGATTTTCTATACTATGCAAAATCGATTATTCAAAGAAAGAAAAAAAAAAAAACATTTCTCCACCAAAAAAGGGAAGAAAAATTTTAAATTTTACAGAATCATAAACAACATTGAATTGAATTGAACGATGTTTAAGAGCGTCCTAAAGACCAAAATAAACTGGGAAATGAGACCAAAAAAAAAACAAAAAACGAATAAATAAAAATATTTTCTTTGGATGGATTTAATTTTATTTTTCCCAATTTTTTGGTTTTGCCTGAATACACAGAACCGAATTATTTTATTGTTGAATTTAATTGAAAAAGAAAAACTAAATGGAAATAGTTTTTATTCTATTTTTTCGTTTTTTTATAGATTTCTGTTGTCGCTCTCTGGTTGTTTGTTGTTTTTATAAATTGGAACAATAACTATTTTCCGTTTTTTATTTAAATTGTATCCTTCAGGATATTTTTGGATTTATAATTTAATAATAATAGAAAAAAAATAAAAAAATATTTTCGCATTACAAAAATTGAAATAGTTATCATTAAAAATAACAATCTAGTTGTTATATGTTGAGAGGTTTTTTGTTTTATTTTTCCTATCAAGTATTTTAGTTGCAGCAGGGATGTCGAAGTAGAATATTATTGGTTATGCCACAAGCTGTGTTATGAAATTGAGTAGAATTTAAATTGATTTTGCAACCTACTTAGAGTTGTAAGGTAAAGTGGGAGTAGAATTGTTATTATACCGCCGCAATCAATGATTTAAAATTCATGTTGGTTTTTCCAACCCATTTTTGTAAAACTAATTATTGGTTGCATCCGTTGTTAAATTGTAATGGAATATGAATTAGAAATAGAAGTGTACTGATTTAATAGCAATGTTTTACTGCAATGTCATAATATTTTTTACATTAATTTTAGGTTTTTAAAATAAATTTATTTGAAAAAGAGTTAAAAAACGTATGAATATTTTGTCGTGATATCAAATCAGAAGCTTTCGTAAACAGTATTTACAAAAATTAATGTTATAATAAAATAAAAATAAATCATACTGCCCACATTTTTTTTGTTATATTACTTTTGCTTTAGAAACTTTAACCCCTATTCGGTATTGGGCAGAATAATAGGTTATCCCTTTATTATATATATTACAGTAGCTTGCACACCTACTGTAGGGTTATATTTTACAGTTTAAGGGTATTTTACCGTCTAAGGATTTTAATGGAGTGGGAATGAACATATCATACTGATTGCTCCTCGTATTTCACCACAAAAACCTTTGAGTGAAGGTATTAATTAATGTAGGTACAGCTACAGCTTCATTAAGTTTTCAACGTATCATTAATAGAACATGAAACTATAGTTATAAAGAATTTGTAATACATTCGCGAAGCAGTTTTTTTTTCTGAGGTTTGACACAGGTTTTACTCTGAGACTTGGCATATACAAACACATACAATAGTTGTATCTTTAAATTTTTGAAATAAATATCAACTAATTTGAACGTGAAAAACTTCATCTACTCTACAGTTCGCTTTCATATATCATCAAAGTTCAAATTTGTTTTATGTGATAATCAGATCTTGATTCAAATTAATTTATAAGAATTCGGGACCTTCTGATTAGTAGTCAAATGACACAAACATTATACCATATCGGTCGGCTTTGTACTTTGAAATTCAAAAATTTTGAATATAGGATAAAACCGCGACATAATTTTTTTTTAAATTCGAATTAATATAACGAAGACTTGCTTCAATATTTACCCCTTCCCCCCATGCCATTACAAATCAATGTTTATGTTAAATTTTGTCCATATACAAAATTGGGATTCATTAAATAAGCATCGCGCTTCTTGGGACAACATTATAGTTGTCATTAATCATGGTTTTTTATTTGAATAGTTTTCATAGTATCATAATTTCGCAAGTTAAAATATTCTCCTAATAACTTTTTCCGATTAAAATATTGGGAAAACTTATATTTTTTAGACTTTATTGCTTAAATTTTATAATAGGTTTCTGTTTTAAGTTTTGTGAGTATACAGGCCCTAAAATGATGTCATTGAAATGTAAGCGTTTGTCTGAAACTCTCGAGG
The DNA here is from genome assembly GCA_963942445.1 of Argyra leucocephala. NCBI lineage: Eukaryota > Metazoa > Arthropoda > Insecta > Diptera > Dolichopodidae > Argyra > Argyra leucocephala. The sequence goes on along the minus strand of OZ012681.1, from coordinate 44,680,992 downwards.
AACTAATCGTGTAAGAAAGACGAGGGAGAATAAATTTTCATCGCAGCGGGGTCAAAGTTGAAAACATGCTTACAAATTAATAGCTTTTCCGTTGATCACACAAGTTGGAAGTTTGTTTTTGCTCTATACCATGGCTACCATATAATTCATTATAATAGTAGACAACCGTAACATTAAACCAATTTTTTACATTTAATTTTATTTTGCCATAGAGTGTTGCCAATGATCTACTAAACCTAAACATTAATCTTTTTTAACGGTTATTGTTGAAAGCACTGAGCATAAATACAAATTCAAACCAGAAAGGTTATAGCTATACTTTATAACACCAAATATCAAACAAAACTGTTAATGCAAAATAAACAAACAAACTATGGCCACAACCACAGCTAAATTGTTTAAAACATAAAAAAAACTCTCTAGAAACATTTAAAATAATTAAATTTCATCAAATATTTTCAAAACTCTCTATCACACATCCTTCTACATGAATATTCTATTATAAAAATGAATAAAATAGAGATTTGTTAAATAAAACTTTCTTAAATTTTCTATGAAGACATCAGTGTATTTTTGTATTAACTAATAATGTTTCTAATTAAGTACCTTTTGGTATACCTTTTCCAAAAAATAATATTAAATTTATATACAAACATAAACATTGATGGGTAGATTAAACATAATATTCGTGAATTTATTGTTATTGTACCGAAATTTAAAAATTGTAGGATATCCAAGCTTAAAAGTAGATGATTTGAAGAATATAGTAACAATCAATTTCAAAATTTTTGGACCCAGTGTTATAAAACAAAATTAAACAGATTGTGTAGTAGATTATAATTAGCAAAATTATTATTACCTTAGCTTTGCAATGTTCTTATAATATTTAGTAGTTGGGAGTTGATTTTGGTAATATAAAATGTTTTCTAAATCTGACTTTTGTTTGATTCTAATTTTTTCATTTCTAGCTTATGTTTTACCATGAGGCATAAATATTCTTTGTAGTAGCAACAGTTTTTACTAATTTATTATCAGCAATCCTCTAATAATATTAAATAAAGACTCTTGAGACCTCTGTAACTGTAATAAATAAAATAATATTGCAGGTATTAAATAAAAAAAAAATACTATAAATGTGCTTACAATAAATGTTAACACATGTGTACCTGTTTTATCAGTCTTCTGATGATGGTGTAATAACCGAAATCGATTCAGAAATTGAATACAATTTTTATTTGATTTTACTAATTTTTGACTTAGACTTAGAACCTACACCATATTCTATATAATTTACTCCTAATAATAGCCAAATGAGTATGAGGGGTAATTGCTCACAATGCAACTTCTATCAGTTATTGTTGTAGCAATAACTATAATAAAGCACTATTTCTATATCAAACTGGCTCAAATAAAGTGTATATTAATATCGTTTGGCAGCCGCGTGTCTAAATGAGAAGTCTATTTTATCAACAGTCGCATATATGAAGTTTTATATGTCAATTGGTATGATCTTGGAATTGGTATGTAAAGAAGTTTTATATTTCAATTGGTATGATCTAATGCCTATTTCCAGACGGATAAACTTTCAACACTTTTTTCCTTTTGTTTAATTCCCCCTTTTCAATAAACCAATTTTGGGGTAGCCAATTTCGTTCATCACTTTGTTGACAAAATTTCAGCTGGTGAATGAGAAAATCTACAACACAAACAAAAAAGTAAAAAAAATTTGTATTAGGTTCAGAAAAATTTTGTGTATATGCAGGAATTATTATTATTTTAAAATTCAGCCGAAGCGGTTACAATTACAATTGTTCAGATATGTAAAAACTTTTTATATGTATTATAATGTGCATAAACATAAGTTAAATTATTAAGCTTTATTATATTAATACGTAAAATGTTTTCTTTTTAATTTTAATATCGTATTTTAATAATCGGTATTATAATAAAATTGTTTTTTAAAAAAAAATTGTAGTTAATATATTAAAAGGTTAGAATTTGTTTGTTGAAAAATTTTTAAACATCAAAATCTGACTTTAAATTAATTTGTTTTTGTTGGTTAATTTATGTACACCTACCCTACTCAATAAATGTTGAATTAACTAGAAAATACAGAAAAACTAAATTGGGTGGTAATGAAAAAATCATACTTTGTTCTTAATTACTGAACTACAAAAAAATGCGTACTCTACAACCCCTTAGATTCAAGTTATACAAATAAAGCAAAAAATATAAATAAATCTTATCTTGCCATTTTGTAGGAATTATATTTTTTTATATGTAATCTCAAACCTACTTGTACAAAACATTATATTAAATTATTAAATAATGTCAAGTCAAATACAAAACACAAATTAATAATACAAAAATGTATTTTACCATGTTTACGTACACAAGTACGTACGTGCCGATAATTAAATATTTTTCTTTATATCCCTCTCGCTTCAAATTTTATTTTCAAATAAAGTATTTACACACACATATAAAAGTGATACTAGTTTTGATCAATCGTCTGGAAGTAAGAAAAAATATGTTGAAAGTTTAAATTGGAATCGTCCGGTTAGGTCCAATTAGTATGACGTGTAAATTATCCCCGCAGTTTATCAGCTACAAAAAAGTATTATAATAGCATGTTTTTCTAACAAAAGCAACTTGTTTTTTTTTTTTTTTTTATTAAACTTTATTTTACCCATTGTACAATCTTATAATTACTTAGCCTAGATAAAGTTTACAAAAAACAGCTCTTGTGATATTATTATTAACATGTAAAGTAATAGTTTGCTTTTTATGTTAATTTATGTTATATAATTATTCTTATTACTTAGTTTTAATTTACTTAAGTTCTTATATAAATCTGTTGGAAAAAACCTAGGATATAAAAACTAATATATTCTCGTATTATTTAAGATAAAACTTAACCTAACTATAACTAACTAAAACTGCTTAAACCTACTTAAAACAATAAAAAAATATGTATTTGTAGTACTTAGTGCAAATTATACGTGCTTTCCAACCACCAATAGTCTCTTTTTATAAATTTATCTTTGTTCGGTATAGACATGTCATATCTCAAATTTTCTCCATTACTGTTGCCCGGGTTATACTCTATAGTTTTACATGTAGCCCGTCTACTATAGTGATATAGTGTAAGGACATGACAAAAGCAGCTTGCTAGGAATACATTTATACTTATAGATATGCAGTTATTTAAGAATAGTTCGAAATAAAATCAAACTTGCTCTTGATAAGCAGCTTGTCAAGAATACTTCAATTCAAATTTATTCAGTATGAGAGCAATAAGTACCATAACTACATTTTGAAAGTATTAGATACTATTATTGTACAAAATAACCAGCAGAGACGGTTTCAGATGCATACAAGGAATGCAATATGGCAGCTCAACATCATTGTTATGGTAATTGTCCTACTTTAGCAAGAGATATTTTAATAAAAACCATTGCTCCACCATTTTTAATTTTATTTTTAATTTTTTTCAAAGTTAAATGCATTCCCAATACATCATTGCACAGTTTTAACTTAAAGTTTGTCTACCTAAAAATAAATAACTCTTTGGTTTAATAAATCAACTTCCTCCTCTAATCATAACTGTTATAAACGGATAATCTAATATTCTAATAATCTAACAAAACTATTTTTTTAATAAATTTAAAAAAAAAATAAATATTTTTCAAAATAAAAATAAAAAATATCTCAATAAAAATAAAAACCAATCGTAATGATATGAAAAGGATATAATAAAGAAAGGATATAGAAAAGGAAGACTTTTGTTAAAGTTTTCAATTTGTATGTTTCGTTTTTTTTTTTCGTTTCCTTTAAAGATACTCTTTGAAAATTGAGTTCTTCTTCAACCCGAATTGTTGAATTTAATTCGAAAAAAAAACTGTCTTTTTTTTATGATCCTTTAAGGGATATGATTTTATCCGGTTTTGATGAAGAAAAATAGAAACGTTGTTAAATGAATAGAAAAAAGAAAATATTGAGCAAAAAAAACCATAGGAAGAGATTCTTTCGGGTCGTTTTTGAATGAAAAACAAATTCTAGTCAAAACATAAAATAACAAAGTGCATATCGGTTTTTCGAATAGAATGGTATTCAAAAAAACATCAACTTTATGCAGGTTTAGATTATTTTCTGTCTGTCTACTATAACTTCGCTCTCATTATTTCATGCTATAACTGGAATAAAATTTGTTTATTTTGTACACCTTTTTATAGGAAGGTTCAATTCTAAAGACGTTGTCAGACTAAAAATCAGAGCAAGCGCGACGGAGAATCAGACGAAAACTTCCTACAATAGTTGTTAGTACAAGACGGAAGCTAGCTATAATAATTGATTGTGCAATATATCATCATCCAATACAGTAACGTACGGTATAGGGTATGGTAGAATAAACACCGCCATCGTTAATGACATTTTTTTAGTAAAATAAAGTAAACCACGATACTAGAGAAGTTAAAATTTTAAGCAGACATGTTATTGTTAGTAATAGACTTATAAATCAAAAACAATTAAAACAACTAAGCCAAACTTGGTAGGAAATAACAAAACTAAAAATCAGTAATTTTTCGATAATCGCGGTGGATGTTTAGAAAAGATATAATTGGAAATCACGGAGCATTCTAGTGATTGGATCGAATTTGCCATATTCAGTAGTGTGACATTCTCTTTCACAATAACCTTACGATTCTGAGATTATCGCAATTCCCCATTCCAAAAGAGATATCTGCAGTTAGTAGAAAATGAATTACTGACATTTTATAGCCAAAACTTTTGGTTGGGAACTTTTGAGTCCTTGCGTACCGTTGATTATTTGAAAAAGGAAAGGATAGTTAAAGGAAAGAAAAGAAAAAGGATAAGAAAAGTATTGTGGGACACAATGAACGAGGTTGTTACTATTCGTCGTAAGTCTCTGTAAATGATTAAAAAAATCCTTCTCTCATTGGGAATGCTTTGATTTGGACGCGATACGACAATCGAGATGTTCTAATTATAAAATACTTTTAATAACCGGACTAAAACCATCTCGGAATTTCCACTGTGAAAGAGTGAGCACTTGATTCTTCTCCTGTTATGCGACAGTATTGCTTGAGAGTAGGAAGAAGTGATTTGAGTTCCTAGAAACAATTGCCAACTCGAAGTAAATATCTTTGAATTAGTTATATTACTTATATTCTCAATTTGTTTTACCAAATTTCGTACTTCATATAAAAATTAGCATTTCCTTCCTAAAGTTTTTTCGTAGCTACTTGTTGAATTATTGTTATTTCGTCATTAATTCTCAATGGTTTTAATAAAGAATCATTATATGTTGATTCTAAAGGTCTTTGGGTATTTAAGCTATTACTACTATTATTATTATTACCTCTTTTCAAATCAACTGATTTTTTAGCTACGGTACTATGCGCAGTATAAACATAATTTTCAAATTCTTTATACATTCCAAATGTGGCTGTACAAAGGGTGCATTAATATGATAAATGAGTAGATTTGAATGTCATGTTGTGATCCCGAAATACATAATTCAAAAGCTTCCGTTCCCTCCCACACATTGGACATCGACCAGCATCTTACCCTTTATTAGCCGCATCTTGCATAGTGCTTGTTACTAAGCCATGAGAGCCTAAAAGATGTCTTTCCAACCCTTGATCTATAAAAATCCTAAATTGATATTTCTGACAATTGTGGTCTATTGAAGATCATTTTGGGATGAATCTTAACTTTATGCATCCACTGCATGTGATTTCGCAGTTGCTCTAAATCTTTTATATATACATCTCAAATTTCACATATAACAAATGATGATTTATTTCCTGGTTGTCCTTAAGCAAGTGCTCCAACAACACCACGATGCCCAAGTGATATAAGGGTTCACATTTATGTCGCCGATAGGACGAGTGGCCCGGTTTTGAACTTTGTCTAACAATTTCCTACTTTACAATTTGACTGCAACATTAAACTCACGATGTATAATATTAAGACTCTAGAGTGCAACAATTATACAATGTAAGATTGTGTATTATAATATTTTCATTGGTCGCATTCCAAATATAATGTACTGCTATTTGTTATATCGCTTATATTATAATACAGGCTGACAATATTAATGTTCAGATAAGCTTCCAAAACTATAAATGTTACAGAGTTTAACATTCATTCTCAATCAATAAATAAATAATTATGGTGGACCGTAATGAATGAAATTGCTCACGCAAACACGAAACATTATACAAATACCCCTATATAGTAGGGTCAATAGTTATAATAATGCAAGTATATAAAATATTATAAGATTAAAAATTCATTGAAAAAAGTTTGAAAAATTTTTAAAACATGTTTTGAACATCTTCAAATATTTTTCTTGGTCCGCTAATGTATCCGTTAAGTCCATTAACATGTTTCGCTGATTGCAGACAAGCAATCATCAAAATCTTCATCCAATATCTAATAATTTTAGTTTTTTTTCTAAAATGCAACTCTCACGATTACGTAATTTTGAATTTTCTCTTCCTGTATTTGAACGTTGCTTGTGTAGAAGAAATCAATAAGAAAAATTATTGAATTTTTTCAAATTTATTTGAATTCTGATAAATCCTGTTTGTATGACTGATAGTATTTTTATTTTGTTTTCTTTTTTTTTTGTTTGGAAATTATTTTATTCGGTTATATTTATAAACATAAGTATATGTATATATTATTTTTTATGAATATTTTCCGGAGAAAATACAAAAATTTTTGCAGAGTTTTTTGAATTTATATTTTGATTGTATTATTTTTATTTGTATATAAAAGGAATAAAATTCGAAATAAATTTAAAAAAGGATATTATTGAATGACTTTTATAATTTTAATATATTATTATATAGGTAGATATTATAGTAAAATAAATAATTTTATGATGATTCAAGAAAAATTATTTTTATTTATTATTTAAAAAATTGAATAGTTTTCAAGGATTCTTTGATTGAAAATTGAAAATAAAAACAAAAAAAAATAAAAAAAAATATTTTAAGATAATTTATAAGAGGAGGAAAACTCATTATATTATTAAATATTCTAAATTGTAAATAATTTAATAAAATTTATGAAAATCATTTTATTTGAATTTGAATATGATAATAATATGCGAGGTTGAGTGTAGGATAATTTTGCAAAATAAATAAAATTGAATTAAATATTATAACATTAATTTGAAGAAAACAAAAAACAAAATTAATTTTCTAGATAGCCTTATTCAAAATATTAGACGAAGAAGATACATGAATTCGATTAGTGGGTGGCGAATGTATAGGATTGGTTGATTTATGTGAATAATAACTGTAGGAATATTGAATGGTAGTAAAGGTTGAAGCGACAAGGCCTTGAAATGCAAAATGGGATCGATCCCCTTTAGCGATTCATATAGGAATTATTATGTATTTTATTATAAATGACAATTTGTTTTGTGAAGAACGATGAATCCTGCAAAAAAAAACAATGTTGCCATGATCTATTGCCATATTTTTATTTAATTTAAAATTTACTGATCAGGTAAACTATATTCTAACAAAAGGTAATAAAGCCTTTATGGCGGCCAAAAAATTATTTCATAACAAAGATACCCTAGAGTAAAAATAGTTGTTTATCAATCACTTATCAGACCAATATTGGCATATGGAGCGCGTTTATGGTTTAATATAAGTGCTAGCCTAATGGGAAAAATAAGAAGGTTCGAGAAAAAATGTATTAGAGCTTGCATCAACAAAACGCGTAAACCTGAAACAGATTTAAAACACTTATCTATTCCAAAAAATATATAATATAAAGGAGCTAACATTTTTAGGTTTGACAATTTTATAGTAAAATTGATACGAAACCACATTGATCGCTCGCTCAAAACTTCGGAAAATGGATTAATATCCAAAATATATTATCATAACGAATATATTCAATATGGTAAAACAGGCTTTATTACTCCCGAGCACTCCATATATATATGTGCAAATGATTTTATGCAAAACCGTGAGTATTATTAAAATATCATTATAATAGGGGGGCCACATGAAAAATCAATGACTTCAATCCCAATATTTTGGATAACTCGATCTTTAAATACGATATGTTTATTGCAAACAATGATAAGCGTATTGTAAGAAAACATTGGTGGTTAGAAAATGCATACGTGTAGAAAATAGCAAAATATGGTGTTGTGCCTCTTTCTCTTTCTCTCTCTCTCCAGGTTTAAATAGTTTCAGTTAGTTTAAGTTTAGTTGTAGTTTTTTTAATAATAAAAAAAAAATAAAAAAAATTTTTTTGGTTTTTGAAATTTTCCAAAAAAATAATGTAAATAATGAAAGTACTAAATAAGGACAAAATTCTATAGCTTAAATAACTATAAGTATATAAAAATAAAATTAATACGAAAACGAATATTTTTGGTTAATTTTGATACGTTAAAAAAAAAAACAATTTTTCAAAATTTTTTTTGTTGGTTTATAAAATCTGAATATAAAAAATAATAAAAAAAAAAAAAATGTTGAGTTTGTTATGAATAAATGATTAGTGAGGTAATGATGTCCACCATGGTAGATTTACCAAGTGGATATCAATGCCAATCAATATTAATGACGCAAGTTTCTTCAACCACAGATATATCTAAATTTCCTCATAACTCAAAATGTTCTATTACAAAAAAAGTAGCCTTTAGCCTTCACTTGGGCAGGATTAACGTATGTTTATATTTACTTTTTTACTTTTGCATAAAAGCTTCATTATTTGGCCTATTTTAATGAAATCAGAGATCAGTGCCTAATTTTTTTAATAGATATTGAATATATAAAGAAAAGTTCGAAAAAACGTGTCTATGTCCAATTTTTCGGCAATTTAATTTTTTTTTTCGTTGTTGGGCAAGATTAACATGTGTTTTTTATTTATACAAAATGTATGGTATTCTATAAATTTTTTTAATTATTTCGATAAAAGTTGAAAAATAAGATAAAAGGTCTTGAAATATTTTAAATTGAAATAGAAATATACTAAAATTAATATATTTTAAAATAAAGAAAACACCAAAGGTTTTTTGAAAAAAAATTTTGGTTCGAATTTTATTTTTGGTATGTTAGAAAAAGAAAAATTCTCTTATGAAGTTAAAGTGAAACTTTATGTCAACCATTGATGTATTGCAAATTGCGGCGAATATTTCACAATCAGTTAAACTTCTTGTTAATGGACCTATCGATTTTTGTCGGAAAATATTTTGTTGTCTAGCCCTTTTATATGTTGATGGAATTTTATTCCACTTTGTGCCATCCTTTCCAATAAAATACTGATTTGAATCAACAATGTGATTATTTTCTTCTTGTACTATTGATTCATCATCTAGTGATTCATCCTAAGAATCATGACCATCATTTACGTCTAAGATGCATTTTTTAAGCATCTGATTCTTCATTTTCATCTTTGTCCTCATTATCATCACTTTCGACTCTTGACGGTCCGGCAGCTGGTTCAAATACTATTTCTTCCGGTGACCCTACATCAGCATGTTCATTCAAAATAATCATAAAAACATAAAAGTCACTTATTTTTGTAAAAATATTTTCCATACAAAATATATGGAAAAATCAAAAATGCTAACATATGTCAATCTTGTCCGCTTACGTATATTTCATTTGCCGCCAAGCGAAGGTTAAGATTAATTATAGTCTAATGATATTCTCTAAAGAACTATTTTAATGCAACTAACTATTTATTATTATCCAACTGCAATGTAAGCGTTCTAAGCCTTTTATGAGATAAACACAATTTTTATTAGTCATCCATTTTGATTTTTTAGTGTTTTTCTGATCCAATAACAAGCTTATACAAAATACCCTTTTAATTTAGTTTTAAAATTAAATTTTAATTAAAATAATAAAAAATTGTATAGTTCAATTCGTGTGACTTACCTACTATTCACAAAATATTTTTTATTTACAATTCGTGTGACTTACCTACTACTCACAAAATATTTTTACATTGTAAAATGTCATTTCAAATTCTTTAAAGAATTTAATTATAAACAAAATTAATAAAAAAAAAAAAATGTTAAGCTATAAACCATACTCAATTCTATTCAATATAAGTATTATTTCTCATCACCACCAATTTCAAATTGATTCAATAGAAATTTACACCATATTATTTTTTAATTTTAATTTAATATCAATACGTGCTGAAATGCGTATGAAATCCGATTAGATTTTTTTTAAAATTCCTACTCCTCCTTAAATAAAAATCAATGAAAAACTAAATAAATTGAAAATAATTTACAAAAATGCAAGACGTCATCATTTTTTCTTTTTTTGTTAAATACGATTTCAATCACAATTGAAATCGAAACCCCTTTTATTTCACTTATTTTTATTAAATAATACAATAAAACTTAATTTCTTAGTTTCAACATGAAATCGAATTGGTAAGAAAATTCTACTAAAAAAAAACAAAAGCAAGAAAAAAATAAAACGAAGAAACTATGAAACTAATACAAAAGCATTTTTAGATAAAAGGAATCAACCCAAACTGATTAGTGTTTTAATAATCTTAAATTTTTAACCCTAATGCTAAAAATGAATAGCTTTATATGCGATGAAAAATATAAAGGTTAATGTGTACAATATTAGTGCACGAAAATATTCCAAAGTATTATCGTCCCAAATTTTTGCAGGAGCATAGTGGGGAAGGCCAAAGCTCACCCAGAGCTGTAGCGCTATAAAATGATGATGATGTTAACATTACAGGGAAACTGATCTTCGATATGCAGACAAAGAAAAACGTATCCGCGTATTAAGATTTTGATAAATATCAATTCTTACCATATTTATTGTATAAATACCTTACCTTTTCCCAGATGAACTTTTAATTATATAACAAACTGTAGGTACTTTAATAAATTTTAATTCTAAAGTCGGGACTTTGGATTGTCCATACTTTATTGAGTGAACATCCCCAACGTCGTGTGCGTGCCCCATATTAAATCTATCTTTTTACTTTACAATTTAAAGAATATGTTTTCTTCTTCTTGAATTAGACATAAAGTGCCTGTTTTTCAATTTACTTAGCCTCTACATAAATTTTGGAATAATGATGTCCAACATTTATACAATCTTTTGGATGGTCGCTTTGTATAACATTCATTACTACTTTCGTCAGTCGATGTCTTATCATTCTGTTACACTCCTGTTTTTTCATCTATTTCAGCTACAACGGACTATAATTTGTATGTTGTATACTACCCGATTTCCATCTACGTTTGTTTTGTATTAGCGTGTATCTACGGCAATTATGTATTATAGATTTAACTTCACTGTGGTTCGGAGCTTTTGTTTTGTTTTAGATATGCTCAAGTTTGTATCGCTAGCGAACTTTTGTATGAGCATTTAATATTATATTCGTGTTTTGTTTTCTACTAGCATAAGTATATTTGTTTCTGCATACTCAACTTCTTGGAGATAACCTAAAATTGAGCCTGCTTTCTGGGGTTCTTCCTGTTTTTGTGTTACGAGAACTACTAATATTTCACCCAGATAATTGAGATTAAGAACTAGTTCAACAAATTTATTATTAATTATATTATACAATATTGGCTATTTGGAAATAGTCATGAATATTTGTTATTGTATAACTTTCATTTTGGCAGTTTCGCTAAATCTGAATAATAACCTTTGCAAATCATATTAAGTCTCTGCCAGTATAGTTCAGCGTTATCATGATATTAATGTTCTTATCGTCAATCAGATATCAATCCGATATCCCCAACAAGCGTTGACTACATTTCGTTTTATTATATTCATTGTTAAGTTAAACTGAATGAGTTGAACTGAGACTATCACATTAATCACTTATATCGTCTAGTAAAAGAAATAATGTATCACAGGACTTATCATATCGTTAATTTATAATAAAAACAATTATGAAAAGGAATTTTACGAAAGATTATTACGAGCCTGTTAATATGTTGTATAACGGTTGTCAATCACATCCCGTAATTGTGAAATGCAAGCAAAAAACCAATTAATTTTAAATTAATGTAAACTAAAAATGACAAAAATTCTAACAAAACAGAACAAAAAAGAAACAAAAATTGTCAATTAATAGCTATCGATATTACTTTTTCCTACATTTCTTGTTAAGCAGTTTTGATTTAAGTTGTCCCAAGTAACTTTTCTGTCTAATGTAATACCATCTAACAACCTACTATCTCAGAAAAGGTCATCATGACATCAGGATTATGGTAGGGGTCATTACGGGTTATTATTTTATTGACAAACATTCCAGAAAGCTTGGATTCCTCTAAAATGACTTTTGCAGAACGAAAAAGTGTCCAACACCTACTCTGTATAGATAACTTGATCTTTATCAAAAAAAGAATAACCATATATTAACCTTCTTTCAGCATTCGTCGCATAACCTTGAAGACACTAAAATCAAATACCGCTTTATAAAAAGCAGGAAATGGTTCAACAAGTAGATGGTCTTATGATAGCAAATTTCCCGTGGTATCCCAGCGGACCTTACTGCTCTAATTCCGTCGACGTAATATCGGCAGCTACTACTAGCTACCCACTATCTACCTAATAATATTGCAAATATTTTGTTTCGGATATGTACAAAGAGTATCCTTCCACAGAACAACAAAACGTATATTAAAGTGTTCGTTTCTGAAGCAAGGTTGTGCAAAGGCTATTTAACCCAATTAGATTATCGCAAGAATAAAAATAAAGAAAGACAAAATACTTATCATTTAGAAGTCATTGTACCTTTAAAACAACGCACTATTTATTTTTAGGTAAATAAAATTGCAAATATTATAAGGGTTAATCAAGTAAACCAAAACGAAGCACTTAACAAAACAAAAAAAAAATTTCTTAAACTATGCAGAAAGCAAAACCAACATTTCTAAACAAAAAAAAAAAAAAAATTAACCCTATATTGTCCTTAAACTGAAAATTATTCATTAGAATTCAATTATCTTCACAATAATATCATAAAAGTGCTATTATAACCAAGATAATACCCTTTCCCCCGTCTTTCTCTCACATAAACAAAAACAAAATTTATGGAATTCCTTTTTCCAAAAGTTCGCCTTTTCACAAAAACAAAATAAAAAACAACAAACGCATTCTTTTCGGACATACAGAAAAACGCAGAAACAAAAATATGTCATAAAAAAAAACAAAAATTCATTATAAAGGGAGCCATTTTAATTCTTCAAATAACGGTAAAAAAAATCTAAAGTTATGCAGACAATTTTTTATTATTATTATTTTTTTTGTTTTTTTTTTTTTATTTTTTGTTAATTCAAAAGCATGCAGTGCAGCAATGTTAATATGCTAGCTGAGAAACGTAACGCAAAACCTATAAATTTTACTTATGTTGGCAAGTAATCTTTAATATTCTATACCTATTGTGAATGAATGCACAATATTCGAATAAAATGATAACAGTAAAATTTTATCCTACAATGAATTTACTTGTGTATGTATGAAAGTTGTATTATTTTTGTTGTTTTTTGCAATTTAGAGTATTGATAGGGTTGGTAGTTTAAATTGGTTGTTGAAAATCTAAACAAAACAATCATTTTATGGTGATGACGATGGCACAGCAATGCATTTATAAGAACTTCTCAGGAATATAACTCAGCTGGATATTATTTTCTGGCAAAAAAAAAAAACAAAACAAATTAAAACCAAAGATATCCAAGTTAAATTGAACATTTTTGGGTAACTTATAATATTATTTGGTTTGGTCGGTCATGAATAACGGTATCTATCTATATAATTTATAGAAATGATATTAAAAGCAACAAAAAAAAATAGAAGCGGAAGGTGTTTTAGGTTTTTGATTGTGCACAATTCAAATAAAATCCGTTTTTATTCGAAAAAGGATTTGGGTTTATTTTAAATTTTTTTCTTCTTGTTGTTATTTTTTTGTTTTATCTTTTAATTTTAGAAGAAGGGTCATAATATATATACATCCCACAACAAAATGAACTAAAACCTGGGGATGATTTTATAATATTAGTAAAAATCTATAATGTTAATTTGAAGGGTAGAATACTATATGGAGTCATATTATTATATTGATAGAAGAATATAAAGAAGGGGTTTACCTATTAAAAGGAATTAAACTTAAACTACTTGTACGTATAAGAAAAAAATCTTTTTGAATTATTTATGGTTATTGCAGAAAATGTGACTACGACGTGATTTTTATTTACTGATGGGTTTGAGAATGTTTTTTTTTTTCGATGTGCGCTTTTCTTTATATTTATTTATTTATTTTAAACTATAGTTTTATTTATAAATACAGGCCTACTACAAGTCTTTATATTTTAGAAAGAATATTAAAAAACCCAGGACATACGTTAAAACTAAACCATATTAATTCAAAGAACGATAAATTAAAAAGATCTTTGGTTGAAGAAAAAATTGTAGTTCATATTTAGAAAAATTCAATTGCAAGGTTGCGTGAAATTAAACTTATCCCAACAAAAAAAAGGTCCATCCCAAGAGATACAATTTTTATTTCGTTTTGTTTTTTTGTCTGTAAAGTTTTATTTTTTAGTTAATAACAAATAAAATTTTAGGAATCAAATTTCACAAGAGATTATAGATATTAGTAGTTAATAAGGTAATTTTTAGTTAATTTGAAATTTTGTAAATTGAAAGTTTTGTTTTAGAGTATAAAAATTGATTGATTACAATGTTTTTAAAATTGAACTGAAAATAATACTGTGACTTGCGTATTGTAAACAAAACAAAAAACAAAAAGTTCTTAAAACGCCTTTAAACTGTTTTCAGACTTCATTTTTGAAACTGACATGCTTACTTTTCTACATTTCTTTAAATTTGGTGTAATATTTTTGCATTATGGAACACAGTTTTAAGCTTTTGATGTTTATTTTGTCGCCATTTTCTGTAATGACCAAAGTTATGAAAGCTAAGTTAAGAATGTTAAAAATATTGTAAATATAACTAAAACTAAAATCTCTAATAAATATGTTCGTGCAATGAGCTTTGATTTTTTTTTTGCGCATTTGAAACTTATATTAAACAATATGGAATAGACTAGATTGCAAAAAAAAAATTTTGTGTATACAATAATGGAATATGATGCATTTTTGATATTGCCATGTTTTTACAATATAGAAGTCAAGGGTAGAGTTGGTACGGTATACCGTATACCTATACAGAACAGTCATTTTGTCACTGTCGTTTCTAAACAAGTAGAGAAACCTGTTTGTAAGGAACATAAATAACAGTACGGTTATCAATAACGTTTATTTAATTTGTCAATTTTCAAATAATAATTTGAAATATAATTTGAAGTAAAAACTAAAAAATTATGAAAAAAGGGAAAATATAGAAATAATAACAACGATATTGAATAATGAATTTCACTTTTTTGTTATACACATAAACACACAAATGTATAGTGATAAAATAAAATTGACCTTGATTTTATAATTTACCATTTTTTATTTCCAAAAACAATTTCATTTCTCCTACGACTTACTTAACCAAGTCTGTTATGTTTATGAGTACCAAATAAAATACGTAAAATTTAATTTCCAAAAGACAACAAACTAATTTTAAGTTCATAATCAATTTTACATTTCTTAGAGAAACAACCAAGGAATTAAATGTAATAAGTCCAAACACAACACATTTATAGAATATTATTCTTGTACAAAATGTATAACCTAGATATTAATCGAACCTATCGTACTTTGCACTTACCGAAAATACTAAAATTTATCTCACTAAATTCCAAATCATGCAAAATATTAAAAAATAGTATTCAAATCCAAGCAACATGGCAAATATGAAATTATCATAATAATTAAATGTTCATAATATATTTTTTATTAGATCGGTATTCTATTAACTGTTTTTATTGAATTTTGTTCTTTTCGTCTTTGAATATAAAGTTGTTAAGAATTTTATGAAATTTATGTTTCACTTTTTTAAAATTGTTTACTTGTTCTACCGGTTTTACTTTATTTTTATGTTTAAAACAATTTTAATGCGGTCTCTATGCGATCGCAGTTAATTTAGTGTAATGTTTCCGGAAAAACTAAAATTTTTCGGAGTTTTTTTGGGATAAATTTAGTGCGAAGTATATCTCGTGTTCAGTGCGATACATTCTGACATGACCTTAGTACATAACTATATAAAGTTGAATTAAAAATAATATTTGAGCAAGTGAAAAAATAATAGCCACTTTTGGTTTTGGAAATAGGGCAAAAATAACAACTATTGCTCTTTTCGGGAACTAGGAAAAATATTACAGCTAACTACTCTTTTAGGGAACAGTGAAGTAACAGCTATTTTTACTCTTAGTAGCAGATAGTGATTTGAAAATACCATATTTATTATTTTTAAGAACTACGATTTGAACGATGAGTGATGAGAACTCTATGTTTTTGTGGAAGAGTGATTAAAATAGTTGTTCTTTTTAATATATATAGGTATTGAAAATATTCCAAAAATTTTAGAAAAAGTGTCTCTCTCTTACTTAATAACATTGAATTATAGTACCTAATAGAAATATAATATTTATAGTACCTATTTAGCTATAACTGAAAATGTTTACATGACAATTTCATATTTAAAAAAATTACATATTGGTTGCATGGTTTTATTACTAATATACTGCCGTGCAAAGTGAAAATCGTATAACTCAGTTTTGGTTCATTTGAGAAAATGAAGCGCAAGCGTTTGTACTTGGTCTGCTTAATATAGTAAGAAAAACTGAACCGTAAATATTGTATAAGCTTGAGAAAATATCAAAATTTAATATGCATTATTTTTGTTTTACATTGTCGTGCAATTTCGAACGAAAAAATCAACAATTTTTTTTCATATTGAACTAAATTAATTTCTTTATATGTATATATATTTTTTGAACCGTTAATAATATAAAAACCAAATATGCTGATTTACATCATTTTTAGTTTGAACAATTTTATATTTTTTGTATGTGAAATCAATGAGATATTCAACTAAAATTTTGTATTTAGGATTGGAGCATGCTAACGAATTCATTAAAAATTTGATTTCTTTGTGAAATATGAAATTTTTTCGAAACATTTTTTTGTGCAACAACTACAGAGTGGCAAAAGGTTATATTTTTTACTTGTTTGGTTGGTAGCTGTTCAGCACATTCTTCATTTTCAGTTTCTTCCGGCCTTTCATCAGTAATGCTTGATGTTAAATTTTCTTTTATTTGAAGCTCTACTAAATATTTTCTTTTCTTTCGAAATATACAATTGAATCAAGTTGTCTTGCACCACTTTAACGAATTTACAATTGAAACTTTACTAGAAAAATATTTAATTCTAATTACATGGTTTTTACTTTGTATTTGGAAAAACTTTATAACCATTTTTAACAAATTATCCAATATAAAAATTATGCAAATTATTATACATTATTTTCAGTTTGTATACTTACGTTTTTAAAACTAAATCAACCATACATTTGCCACGGAACAGCATGGTTCGATCAAATTGTCAAATACAATTAAATTATAATAAGAGAAGAATAATATTCTAAGCCAGGCAAATGAATAATGTATACACATAAAACGTAATACTAAATATTTAAATATTACAAGAGATGAACGGAAAAATAACGGTTACAACAAGATGGTTTTTGTATGGTTTTCACTTTGTATTATTGTAGCAAATTTGAAAAAATATAAACACAAAATAAAAAATAATGTAAAATATAAATTATAATACATGGTTTTCACTTTGGAATCTCTTCGTTTTTTAAAAGTTACATGATACCGAAGTTTCAATTTTATAATATCTTAAATTTTTTAAAAATATATGTAAATTTCTGGGTGTGGTTGAATAATTACACATTCCAATTTTTGTTTAAAATTTACCAAGGTATTTATTTTTTTTATTAATTTATTGTTTTTATGAATTTTCTTTTTAATAATGATTTTCCATTCTTTTTCAATAATAATAATTTAAAATATTTTCTCCCTACTTTGGAAAAAGCGTAAATTTAGTAAAAACTATAAAGAAAATAAAAACTTTGATTTTACAGTTGGGGGCTACAGATTGGGCCCCCAAACAATAACAATTTACAGGAATCAACAAAAATCAACCATTTACAGCTCAGACTTTAATAAATTTAAAATTAATATAAAAAAATATAAAAAATATTCAAAAATTAAATTTTTATCAATTAATATTAAATTTGTAAGAAATTGTCAAAAACTAAGTTCCAATCAAAAATAGGATTATTATTTTAAATTTTAAAGAAATAAAAGAATTAGTATTCTTACTTTTTTTTTATAAAGAAAGTTTAACTTTATTATAAAACCAAATAATTTTAAATTTTTTATAAAAATTTAAATAGCGATTTTTTAAATTGTGTCTTATGTAATTTTGTCGCGACACCACTGAAAATATTTTTGTATATTTTGAGGTATTTATGAATTTTTTTTTTTTTATATTGATGAATATTAATTTAATTTTAATTTTTAATTAAGGAACCAATTTGTGTTATTTAAATTGTGTTTAATTAAAGTATCTAGTTCATTTAAATTAAATCACAATTAATTTTCTTTTTCCTCAACACTATACAACACATTAATCCTGGTCTTCATTCATTACACTATTTTTGATTCTGGATAGCTGTGAACCTATTTTCACAATATAATATGTGAAATTTTGAATTTTTTTTTTTGATTATAAATAATAATATATATTAGGTATATATATAGATAATAAATAATTTAGTAAATAAAGATTTAAAACATAATTTTACTAAAATAATTTCATAATATTCATGTAATGCTCATTATTTTCTATTTGTTATCATAATATTTAAAAAACCATTTTAAAACTACAAGACATCAACATTAAATAGAATAAAATCTTGACTTCCTTATCTCTTTGTTTAATGAAATTATTTAGTTTTCATTAGTATAAATACAGAGCTTACACATCAGAACTAACTATAATATGACAAAACACTTTCAACCAACTTAATTTTAACATTGCACAATATTTTATTATAATATTTTGTCTTTATATTTTGCTTTGGTTCAAAACAAACAAAAAAAAAAGAACAAAAATTAAGAAAACATTTTAACAACTTTAAAAAATACTTAATGCAAATTGTTGTTCATTTTATTTTTATTTATTTATTTATTTTTTATTTATTTTTATTTTCTAAAGAAAATAAAAACTTTTTCAAAAGTTTTTAAAACTATATACGAAAAGAGTTTTTCTTGAAAAAAATTTAAAATAATAAACATAATCCTTGTAAAATTCCTTCTGAAACACTGAAAAACTGCATGTAACTCCTGGGAAAGCAACAAAACTAAAATATAGTTTTTATCTTTGCTTGCATGCAACAAAACAGTTTGTACTTTTTTTTATTTTTTTTTTTTTTTGCTGTTGTCCCAATATTGTTGTTACATTTATTTTTTTTATCTTTGTGACTTTTAGATCAGCTTCAAGTTATGCATTTCTCATTTATGTTCCCTAATGTCTGACATTAAACAAAAAAAATAAAATAAAATAGTAAAAAACAAATGGATGCGGATCCATTTTAGTATAACTCTAAACGAAAAGCTATTTAAAAAAAAGGAAGACAAATGTTTTCTATCACAAAAAAAAAAGGTAAGAAATAAAAACTTTTTTAAAATATTGGATTGGAAAAGCCTCGAAGAAATATGTGTCACTTAGTCTTTTTAAAGTCGTTCTAAAGCGCTTTCGTTTTAAAGTGAAATGTTTGTACATAAATAATATTACAACTGATTCATTGTTTTTTTGTATCCTATTTTATTTTCAATTTAGATTGGAATGATAGAATTCCCTAATTACTTACATTTTAAGGAAGGAATAAGGCAAAATACGCAAATAATTCAAAATGTAATGAGAATTATATAAAGAATATGGCTTAAGCTCAAATCTATGAATGACATTAATATTTATTTACTAATATTATAGTATTGTCAACGTTTAATGAAACAACAAACACCAGCCTTTACCGACTAGAAGGTCGTACCAATTGAAAACAATTTTACAGATTATTATATTATTATCGTATGACTATCCCACTGCTTAAATGATACATAATTCAAAATAAATCAATGTAATAGCAAATTTTTGTTTATTTCAGAACATTTTCAATTTATTATTGTATTTACAGGAACAACCCACATCAATTAATATTATTATTAATTAAAAAAGTTATAGATTAACTGAAAATCTAACAATTTTAACTTTTTGTACTCCGAAATATTTCTACCCACCTACTATATCATACTTCATCAAACTAAATAAATCTAATCTAATTAAAAAACTATGTGAACAAAAAAAAAATTCACTTTTTTGGAAACCACCAACACAGTTTTATCGTTCTAATAAGATTATGTAAAAATAAAAATATATATTTATATAAATATGTGTACATAAAATTTATTGTCCTAGAAAATTTATGTTATTTAATTGGGTTTTACTAATAATACCGTCTGTATAATACTAATTAACATATTCTTTTAACATACCTAACATCCTTCTCCAACTGTAGTACGAGTATAAATAGTATATTATGACTTGGTATATTTTTGTAAAAATACCAAAGTTAAACATTCCAACTAAATCAGTTATTCGGTTTTATTTTTTTTTCTTCTCAATATAAATCTTAAATTAATAGTTTTGGGTAAGGTCAAAGTTTCAACCCTACCATTTATTCTATTTTATTAAATTTGTCACCTCCAAACTTAACCCATAAGTAAATAAATTGTTGATTAATTTGTTGCATATACTGTTCGTGCAAATTACAGGGTGCATAAAAATGAATATTTGTTTTTTTTTTAGATTTCACATCATACGGAAAATATTTTGTTTTTTTTTTTCTTAATTTGGAGGGCTTTTGTGGATTTTAATAGGTACCGAATCAAATACCACTATCGCCAAAATAACAATAACGAAAAATTAAATATTTGCCAAATATTTGCCAAATTTAAAAAAAAAAACGTATTTTAGTGTTTGGAGCAGAATAAAAATAGAGCGACGATATTGCTATACTCAAGCACGAATGAGGTAAACATTTTTTCGAAAATACAGTTAGTTAAAAAATTTACTTAGTGTAGTAAAATCAGAAATTTATAATTTGAACAAAAAATAGCGGATTGTTACAGTTATATTCCTTGATAATTTATAATTTGTTATCATGTATGAGATGACAGATGCCTGAATAATAAGAATTGAAAAATTAGTGATAAATGTATATTTTATTGTTTCGAAGGTTAAAATATTTTGAATAAATTATGTTCGGGTTTGAAAAACTTTTCTAAAAGACAAAATTCGACTTCATTTAATATGGCTTTAGTACAATATACCTTTAGTCTCGATCAGGCACAAAGCGTCCATATATTGAGTTAAATGAATGCTTCCCCAAAAAAAATATTATTTTATTATTTTTTACAACTTAATATAAAATATATATTTAACATAAAAATAACTAATAACGAAAATTCAAATCGAATGAAAAAAAAAATTTGAAGCAAAAATTGTATGCATAGATATTAACTATGTACGCTTAGAAAATAATGCCTATATAAATATCATTATTTTCTATTATTCTTGTCAATCATACAATAGGAGATATTCAACAACCACAAATTTAAAATATTCTAAAATAATGCCTATTAAAAATCATTCTTCTCTTACCAATACAGCCAGAATAATTATACATTGCATAAAAATAATAATGACAAATTAAATATCATTCTCCTTATTTACATGCACTCAAACCCACTGTTTCGATTTAATTTTCTAGCAACAACAAGAAATAATAAATTAAGCGAAAGCGACAACAAAATAAAATGTAAAAAAGAAAAAAAAAAAGTAATGAGTGGCTGATATTCATTCCAAATCTACCTGATATAATTAGAAAATATCTGACGGAAAATAGATTATCTAGAGACACAATAAAAAAATATCGCATGACACAAAATGAAATTACAAACAAAAAAAGTAGCAAGGAATGAATTAATTTTGTGCATTATTGTGGTTGTTGACTTGAATGAGAACTAACATTTATATAAATAATGTATGTAGTTTTGGGTTTATTTTTTTTTTAGAGTAAGAATATTGGTTTGTTAAGTAATTCTGTAGTTTTTTATTACTGAATGCTACACATACATTGTTTATTTTCAGCCATAATTTGGTGTTATGTAGTTTTGAAACATTTAATTTGTTAACAAGTGTAAAAATTTAAAACAGTTTTTTTTTATTTTTTATAAATAATTAAAATAGATAATTGTAATTGTGTTATTGAAAGCTTATGAAAAAATCATTTCAAATCTGCCAGAAGTTTAGAGTAAAATTAATAATTGTTAAGGATGGTAAACCAATGCTTGCTCTACTAATAACAACAACAATAACACGGTGTAATCAGCATTTTTCAATAAAATCTTATAGTTCGTAAACGAGGTATTTTCCAACATTAATATAGAAAATTCATACTTTTTTACATTGTTTTCTTAAAGTCAGAACTGAAATTAAATTTATATTTTCTGATGAAAATTTCAATAACAAAAATAGTATTTGCGAAATATTAAAACTTTTAATTGAAACAGAAATAAAAAAATTATTTTAATGAATATTCCGAACTTTGTGAATTGATAATAACACTACCTACAACAACTACTTCAGTTGAGCGATCGTTTTTCTGCCTAAACAGAGTTAAAACTACTTTGATAAGTAGATATGAACAATTTTAACTGTCGAAATTAGCAAAAATTTCAATAGAAAAAAAAAGCTAAAGCAAACTGATGTTTCCTTTTATAGTGCTAGTCCTAGTTGAAAATTCCACACCCCGTCACTGGTTTCGATGTACATTGTACATCAATAAGAAGTCACCCCCGAAATTGATTCCATTATATTACTTTTATTTGGCCTGAATTTTTTTCACATTATCCGATTTAATTCAATCTGAATATGTTATCGATCTTGTTACTGATCTTATTTAAATTATGTACGTTTTTGATAGCTTAAATCTATTTAATTTTTACACTTCTATCAGCTTATAACATAAAGGGTTGTAATATAGGTAAATTAAGTGATCCCATTTAATTTTCTTGGTAATTAATTTACCGTCCATGTCAGTGGCTTATACTAATTATTTTTAAGTCTTTATTGATTTCTTAATTTTAAAATGAGTTAGTTATAATATAATATGAATAGTTGAACACTGCTGTACTATAGCTGTAATGTATAAGTAGTGAAAACAACTGAAGTAGGAGACGTAATTTATTTCTTCTTGTCATCAATTTCGGAGCTACATACAGCATTATATCATCCAGTATCTACTAAATTAGAAGTAGTTTCTTGACTCACAATCTATTACAATCACCAAATTTGCTTTAAAATATTTTGCTTTTAAAGTAATTGTGCACCTGGCATACCAACATAATCCGGTTTTAGTAGAACCTGTTATAGAACTAAATATATCCAACACAGAAAGTTTTTTTAACAGCTTAATACTTTGTTAAGACTAATAAAATGGGTCTGCCCCGAGTGCCGATTTTTTCAAATCCCGCTTTTTCAAAAGTCTGCCTTTTAAAATTTTTAGTTGTTTTTTTTTTAATTTTTTTTTTGTATCCAACAGAGGCTATACATACAATAAATTAAAATAAATATTCTGGAAAAGGCAGATAGTCACTGTTTTGGGTAAATAAATTAAAATAATAATATTCTTGGTATAAATAAACTTAAAGCGGGAAAGTCGTCATTCGTCCCGCAAAGTAAAAGAATATATTTTCATTTCCGAAAATTATTCTAAATATCTAATTTCAACTTATTCTTGATTATCAAATCTGACAGATATTTGAACTACAGATCATTGAACACCTTGTACAACGCTAGTAAATAACTTATATACAAATATAACTTAACAAAAAAAAAATATTTATATTAACTTTTAAGCTCAACTTCAATTAATTTTGCCATGATTCTTTGAATAAAGCCAAAAAAATATTTAACAATAAATTAAATTTGATTTTTGTTTCTCATTTTTTTTTTGTTTTTTTTTATTTTTTTGTTATATTCAATGGTTTTATTCAATTTTTTCTTCTTGCCCTAGGAACATTTTTTTTTAATTAGAGACAATTTTTTTCATTTTGATTTTTTATATTATTTTCTTCGTTAACTTTATTAGATTTCTACAATATCCTTACATGTCCTTATAAATAAAAACAAAAAAAAAAAAACAAAAAAAAATAAACAAAATCAGAAAAATCTTTAGGATTATGTTTAGATTCTAATATTAAACTTATTCTTCATTACACCAAACCAAATCTATGATATTAAATTTATACGACAACAAGTAAATCTGGTACGATATAGACGCCAGCCATATTAAAAGATTGTTTTTTTTTATTTTTTTTATTAAAATATAGCCTGATTTATATTGCCATTATTTGTAAAAAAAGTGAATAAAATCTCTTCTATGTATGACTATACATAACTGGATATACATCGTGTTACAGATATAGTAAACGTGTATAATGTATAGTAAACGAATGAATTGAAAAGAAAAACTTAAATGAAAGTAAAAGTTTGGTTTTTTTGTTTCCTTTTTTGTTATTGTGTGTGTAATGAATTTTTATACATGTATTTTCCGGATTATTTATTGAATAAATCCGTATAGGATCTTTAAAGTTAAATAGAAATATTTTTCAATGAAATAATTTTTATTATTGTTTTTTATATAAGATGACGAAAATTAATATGGGAAACAAATTTTTAATATATTCTACTAAGCAGAGTACTTCTCACCAGTTCTATAAATATCAGTGAGAGAACTAAAAGATTTAAAGTGAAATTTTTGTAATGATATTGGCATTTGTTATAAGTGATACTGATATCAACATTATTTGGTTCCTTCTAGAGATTTTTAGTATAGTTATTTAAGTACAGATCATAGGTGATATTGGAATAGAGACTACTGATGATCACTCGTGGTCATGCAGTCGATGTAGATATTACTTTTTATTTTCACTGTCGCAACTAAAATGCGTTATTATGAATACTTCCGTTATAGCTATAGCTGTCCAGCTTTAAATAGAACCATAATCCAGACTTTCAATTTAGTTCAATTTTAGAGCAAAGTATGTCAAAGTTTCCCTTTTTATTATTGTATGTGTAATGAATGTGTACTTCAGGTAAAACGAAGCCTTCCCGGTACAGGATGTATCTCAAAAGGTTACGACACATACATATCAACAACGTATGGCTGAATTATCGAACTTAACATACTAATTGCCATGAGATATGGATCACGTAGGGGAGAGTATGCTTCCATACTTGGGACATTTTTTGTTTCCAGCTCGATATCTCATGAAATACTTAATTTTGTTGAAATTGTTACCAAATTATGGTCTCATATACATTCTGTCATTTATTTTATGCAATAGGACTGGATTAGGTTGATAAACACATATAGAATCTGGGACCTTCCAGTTACCAATCCACGGTTCTATATTTATACGGGTCTAAAGTGTAATATTTAAACTAAATACATGATTTTTCAAAGGTATCAGTAATATGTTCCTCGGGTCTGCCTCGAATGCCGACTTTTTCAAATCCCGCTTTTTCGAAAGCCCGCCTTTTAAAATCCCGCTTTTTAAGTTGTTTTTTTTATTTTTTTGTATCCAAAAATTTTGTACATACAATAAATTAAAGTAAATATTCTGGAAAAGGCAGATATTCACTGCTTTAGGTCCAACTACATTATATACAAAAAAATAAAAATAATAATATTCTTGGTATAAATAAACTTAAAGCGGGATTTTTTAATAAAAGCGGGATTTTTAATAAGAGCGCGATTTTAAAAAGTGGGCTTTTGAAAATGCGAGATTTGGAAAAGTCGGCATTCGCCCCGCACCGATGTTCCTCATTGTAATTGCTTTCTTGTAGGTCAATTGATGATAAAACTGGAATATCGTAAATTGTAACAACTTTTCCATGGTTATTGGAAATAAAAGCATTTCGGGCTACTTTTGTATAACTTTTTCCAAAAGATTAGGACCTATGTCAGTAGTTTTGGTTTCTTTTTTAATCCATCGGTTGGCGTGATTTTTGGTATACCAAACTGCAAAGCTGCGCTTCTGATTGAATCGCCCCTCGCTTTATCCTTTTTATAGCTTCTTTAGAGGAAAACTTATCCATACTATTTGAGTCACACTGTTTCATAGAATATTATTAACTACGTAAATCAACTTATATTAATAAATTAGAACGAGAATACTTCGGGCGCAGCGAAATATCCCCAAAAATATTGGGCATTATTTCTCCAAGTTGTTCAAAATGTTATATTTTAAAATTCTGAATACAAAATCACTTTGAAAATCAAAATAGAAGCTCACAGTATACTGACTTAACGGCCATATTTTTTTTAAACTTATGATCTGGCAAATGTCGTCTTTTAGTGATTTTTAAAATTTCCTAAAGCCATTTTTCTTCAGGAAAGCCCAGTTCATACCAGTAGTTTTGGATTGAGAGCGGGACAGTTATCAAATTCTATTATACAAACTTCCAAATTCACTTTAAGCTTTCTTTTTGCATAAATTCATTTGACTAAATAATCCTTTTTTTCTATACAAATTCTTTGATACCAAATAAAAGATAACTCATTTTTCCAGAATATTTTACCTAAATTATTTTTATGCGTAGCCACTGTTGTACACGAAAAAAATGTTTGAATTCAAAAATACTAATCAAATTAAAGTTGGATTTTAGAGTTTTGCGATTTTGGAAATTTGTATTTTGGGATTTTGATAGTTTGGGGTTATGTATTTGGGAGTTCGTGGCCAGCCGAAGTTGTATATATAATAAATACAGGCAAATGAAATAATAGCAACCAAACATTAATCCACATACTAAATTATATGTCAAAATATAATTTGAAAAAAGTCCTGTAACTGTTACATTTAAGTTTGCCAAACTGTGTCTTTTTGACAAAAATTTTTTTGTGTAAAGTATGGTCATGCTAATTGTGCAGTTTGCGAAACAGGAATTTATGCCAAGAGAGTTTTGCGAAAAAGGCCATTTGAAATATGCCTTTCGATAAACTGTTCTATACCCGTTTGGGTATTGTGCCACTTCCACATTTTGTAAGTTTCTAACTATCAAAATTATACATTTCAGCATTGGAGAAGTGTTTTTTTTTACACTACGGCAGTTACCGTGTTAAATAAATAATCCTCAAATTAGAAACAAATGAAAATGGAATTACCCGAATCGTGACATCACAATGACACAACTTAGTTCTAATTGTTCTTATAGAAGCAAAAAAAAATGCTTACTTTCTGGTTCTGTTTCCCGATTTTTCAAGACTCAATACATTTTCCATTTATATTCTGATAAAAAGTAATCAGTGTATATCTTTTTCTAGATTTTGATCTGATCTTATGCCACATGCCAAACTCAAAAAAATCAAATCTTCAATTTTATAAGTATTACGTACAGTTAGAGTTGGTAGTTTTTTTTTTTTTTTCTTGACAGTAACTTAGGTTTGGGTTATGTGGGGTTCTTGCAATTTTTACTGCATAATAATATTATTATTGTACCGCTAATATTTTTCGAGATATTTACTTATTAAATTACCATTATATTCTTCATATCATCACCACATAGCACATAATATCATTAAATAGGAAAAACTACTGCTATTGTCAATATAACTAAGCTTTCTGAAGTAGCGTAGATTCATTTTATTGAAGTTGTTATCATATTATATTCTTTGTTATTCTTGGTTTTATCCCAAATACAAGGATATCGGACCAGGTCGAAAGCATTTTTTGGCTTCATCGGTAATCGAATCTTAGATTTAGCTTGAAGAGCAGCCGCTCTACTTACTGCGCCATCCAGCGAATATAGCAATTAATAACTATTTCAGTGTAACACGCTCATTAATATTGATTAAATCGTTAATATTACCATAATGTTTGAACAAGGTGAATATAACATTATCATCTTCCATCAACTGTTTTCCATCAACAAATTATAATACAACTTGATTAATTTTTACGAAATTATAAATTGATAATAATTAATTTCATACCAATTACATTTAGAAATACTTCGAAATATAATTCTAAAAAATGCGGAAGAAGCAAGTTTATTTTTTGGCATATAAATAAAACTATTTATAAAGAAATCGTTTTTAGTAAGAAATATAAATAATACAATACATAATAATATCTCCATTGGTTACATCTCATTGATTTTTCACATTTATCTTATTTTTAGTATATTATAGTGATTCAGAATTAATTTGTTTTTCTTAGAATTTGTTCCGGTTTATTAGAAAAAATTAATTGTTGAATATGAAAATAAAACAGAAAAATCCACTAGGCGATAACAGGCGATACAACAATTTCCGGTAGTGACCAAAATCTAAAGTAGAACTATAAAGAATATAATGCAGTTTTGAAAGAGCAGACTATGTTTGCTTGCTCTATGAATCTGTAATTTATTTGATAAATCATTTGATAATTCAACATATAACTTACAGGCTACTCTGATTGAATATAATTAATATTCGATTCTGGGACCGGATTGACATTCTCTTTAATAACTTCTAAAAAGAGCACTTTTTTACAATTTTAAGTAGTGACCAGGTCGTGGGCGTTGTCTTTAGTCGACGGACATTATTGTCGATATCAAGAACTGCTGTCATTTCCGAGTTCACATGAACCTGCAGTCGCTACTAGTACTTTACTTCAGTTTCTTGATCTCATCCGTGACTGTTTCAATGTGCAGTCAAAGTCACGGTAGATATCATTGTTACGTATGTACAATGGCACATTAACTGTACAAACGGAAATTTTATTTTGAAATTTTTGAAGTATTTCGATATTGGTTTTCTTTCCAGAGCCCCATAATTGGTTACAGGTTTTTATCTCTGCTTAATAGTATTTTACTTTGTGGTGATAACTCAAAATTACGCCCAAGTAATCAGTAAATTTTTTTTATGTCTGTTGTTTGACTTAATTTTTTTTTTCTTATATGTTGCGTTCAGCTTACATTCTAGCCAAATACTTTCTTCTGTCTTTTGATATGGTACTATTTTGTTGTTAATTGATGATTGCAATCTTCTTATATGTAAAATTTATATAAGTAGATTTACTTTAATTTAGTTTTGTGCGTCATCGTTGTATCCTTAATCTTATTTTACTACTTTTTGAAGTTTCGCTGTGGAGCTTTCGATAGATACGTTAACTGCAAGAATCACGGTGCAAGCTTATATGTATTCAGTACCTTGATGCCATATTTTGCCGAATGTCTGAGCAACAGCTAAAAAGATTGCTGAGCAGACATTTTCTGCTTCAAACGATTTTTCCACTATATTTCTGATCCGATTCACTTGGTCAACTGTAAAATATTATTAGTTTCTGAATCTAAATTGATGGTTCAGAATCAGATTGCTCTTTCTTCAATAAGCGGGGCAAATCTTTTTATAAGTGATTTCTTAAATATTTCTGATATTACAGCGATGTGATGGTCGATAGATGTTATATTGATTATGATGTTACCACTGAAGGCCGTTTTCCCGGCTACAGTATTACTACTACTTTCTGCAATTTTCCATTGTCTCGCAACATATGTGAACTTAAGGCATACATTAAATATTATGTTTAGCTTTATCAGAGCTAAATCTGGTAGTTCCCGCATGATTTGCCATTGATAATATCGTAACCAGGTGCTTTTTTGACACTGATTCTATTTTAGTTTTGAAAGTTATATTTTCATTACCAAAATTTGGTGTTGGTGCTGCACAGACCTCTGTCAAGCGGACAGCAAAAATCTTAACTTAGAAGCAGCTACCAACATGTGTTTTCAATGATGGATCATTGTCTATTCATTTAGCTGCTTTCCAATGCTAGCAGTCAGTACAAACAACGGTGGATAAATTATTTATGCAGAAAAGGAAGAACAGAAAATAATATGATTTCCAAATTTAAAACAATTTTAAATAAATTTATACGAACATTAAAGAATTTCTTCCAAGACTAAGCCTAGAAACGAACCAACTGTAATCTTAAAATTTTATAATATTCTATAAGAAAAGCCATATTATTATTATTATTATTATCAACAACAAGGTCAGTCACTTCTAAAAATTACTACATTGAATTGAAATCACTTTTAATGTCATACCACCAAATAGGTCAGTCACTTCTATAACAACTTTCTAGATTAACTATCAGATTTTATTTGAATATCTCTCATTCAATTATTTATTTATACACTTTAATGATTTACTATTATATTAAATAATATAGCTGTCTCTTTCATTATAAAACAACAACAAACAAGGTTATTTTTAGCAACAATTTGAGTATAATTTTAAAAGGTGGTTATAGCATCTTGAACCCGATTATTAAGAATTATTTTACTTTTATTCATTCATCACACAATCTTGTAATTACAAAACTCATGACTTTATCAATAAAAAAAAGAAAAAAGAAAACAAAAAAAAAACAATAAAAAAGAAGAAAGTTTTTCTTTTTGTTAGTCATAACAGTTGAAAAAAAGTTATAAGGCGGGAAAGTTATATTCAATGTCGTAATTTTTGTAAACTTTAATCATAAATTTTCGTATATAAAAACGTTATTTTGTTTTATTCTCTGAATCCAATCCGCATTGAAGAATAAAAGTAGTTAATAGAAAATAACCAATAAAAAGTTGAGAGAGTGTAAGCAATTTCCGAAAAAAAAGAAAAATCACACGGAATTCGATTAATACTTTAACATTGATAAAAATGATGTCTATTTTAGTATAATAAATTTTAGATCAGTATCAGTTCAAGGGGATCGCAAATGCCTCTATTTGTTTTTGAAACGGCAACTATTTGTGTTTATAAATGTCAACATTACGAAAATATCTATTACGATGTGATTCCGAAGGGTTGAAAGGTGCAAAATATTTAACCCATCAGTGTCCCAGTTTAAGTTCACTAACGCTGTTAAAAACAATATTCACAGAAGAGAGTATCTATAGCGTAACGTAGCGAGAGAGTAACCACTGGGTAATCATTAGGAAATTGCTTTAACCTCAGTAATGTCAAAAATTATGCAAAACTTAAGTAATTAATTTTGAAAATTAGCTAGTAAGCTTTTAAGCGATTGCTTTATGCTAAAAATGTCAAATAGTAATATTTTGATTTTTTTGACTGAAAATTGGCACCGATATGTATGGAAAAATATGGGAAAGCCAAAATTATTAGTCGAAATATTTTCGTAATTATTGCTCTTGATCCCTTGTATTTTTTTGAGAAATCCGCTTCAGTAAATAACTAGCGAAACAACATTATTCTCATTCTCTAAACAGCAACCTCAAAAAATCCACGGCTAGTAGGAACTGTAAAAAAGGTATAATTAAACATTGAAAGCTGGGTGGCGCAGTAGGTAGAGCGCCTGCCTTTCAACCGAAAGGTTCCACGTTCGATCCCCGATGAAGTAAAAAAAATGCTTTATGGGTTTTTCGACATGGTCCAGTACTGTTTATCATTGGGATAAAATAAATGATAAAAAATAATTGAGAGTATAATCTGGTAACAACTTAAATAAAATGGAGCTATTCTATTTAAGAAGGCTTAGTTACTGACAATAGCAGTAGTTTTTTACATTTAATGAGTTGATAAGCCAAGGCCGTAATTTGATAAATAAATGCTCGAAAAACATCGTAGATATTGTGGTATAAACTTGCAGTACCGTTCTCGATTAAATACGAAAAGGTGATTCTACATAAGTTACTGTCAAGAACATAAAAAAAAAAAAAGAACAACGTTTCAAAACTTCTGTATATAGATAAAGTTAATTCCATTAATAAACAAAATATTGTTGTCTTTAGTGTAAAAATATAAATCACTATAATTCTCAAACCTACAGAATCCTTGAAAAGGATATAGTAAGCTCTCATGTCACGATGACGCGAGATTTGACAACTCACATTTCTGTGAAACCAGGTGATATAAAATTTTGGAACAATAGCTTCCAACATCTTCGACTAAACACAATGTTTATCTTTTATCAAAATTATGTTCATTTTCTAATTAAGGTAAAAGATCTTAGTTTTGCACAGATCATTCATTTTCTTTCATTTAAGTCATCTAACAAAACTTTAATTGTCAATTAAATGTAAAACTTCTACATTGACATGTTGTTCACAAAACATCACTCATGTGATGTACAGTCAATTTTATTTTTTTATTTTTTATAATGACGATATTGTGATTTCTATGAATATCAGTATTGCTAGCAAAACCAGCGAGCATAACAATGTTCCACAATATTTTATTCTAACAGTTTCGGATATTTTGTGAACATGAATTTGATTAGCGAAACTTTATATTTGAAAATGGTGCCCATATTAGCTTCAACATTTTTGATTACAGAACAAAACGTTGCTTTAGGAAATGAGCTAAGATGCCCGCTCAATTAGTCAATATAATTAATTGTATTTCCATTCTAACTGTTTTTTCTTTCTTCATGTGATGCAAAGAAATTTGTAGATTGAACGAGCTATGTATAAAGTGTCATACAAAGTCATTTTGTAGAATTACAGGTAGTGATCGAAGGTGTCCACGCCGGGTTTCAAATATAATTGATTGTATTTCAGTCCTAATTCTAGTTTATTTTCTTCACGTGATGGAAACAGATGCAAATATAAAGAGCTTTGCAAAAAGTGTCATAAAAACATATTTTACAGAATTACAGATAGTGAACTTGATGATGTCCGCTCAATTAGACAGTTAATTGTATTTTAGTTTTTTTTCTTCCCGGGCTGTAAACAGATTCAAATGGAAAGAGCTTTGCAAAAAGTGTCATAAAAACAGAAAAACATATTTTGCAGAATTACTGATAGTGAACTATGATTTCCGCTCAATAGCTCAATACTCTAACTGCTAACTCTAAATCTATTTTTTTTGTTACGTGACGAAAACAGATTCAGTTGCAAAGAGCTTTGCAGAAAGTCTTATACTAAAATATTTTACAGAGGTACTCACAAACAAATAAAGCTGAATTCAATTCAAAATTACTCAATAAAATTCAAATTTCATCCACTTTTGCGTAAATATCACTAAACTAGCACATTTAAGCCTCACAAAATTCACATGATATAAGACAGAACCGCTTCTAGTTAATTTGACCTATAAAAAAGATTTAGCAGTTACGAAACTGTTTTCTTTTGTTTACTATTATATTACTATAAAGTCTATAAAATGAATTCTAAAGTTAGAAAAGTAACACAAAATTTTCTAGTGAGGTTAATTCAGAAATGAAAAACAATGGAAAATATTTAACAAAACTTTAAGACTTTCCACATTGTTATTCTCTCTTTAAGACACAGCATTTCTTAAATTGTTCCTTAAATTTGTTTTGTTGCCTTCTATATTTAATTTCCGTTCAAAATAAACAACAACAACAACAACAGCAAATAGGAATACGATAGAAAAATGATGATTCCGAAATTTAACTATATATGAAATGGAATGGGTCGGGTCGTTGTATTTTCAACGATCTTGTTAATATAGATTGTAACAATATAGAAAAAAAACGAAACAAAAAAAACCAAAAAGTTTAAAAGTTAT
Source organism: Argyra leucocephala (assembly GCA_963942445.1). Taxonomy (NCBI): domain Eukaryota; kingdom Metazoa; phylum Arthropoda; class Insecta; order Diptera; family Dolichopodidae; genus Argyra; species Argyra leucocephala. Next base: position 44,647,318 of record OZ012681.1, on the reverse strand, counting down.
AAATTGTATTTTACTTTCTTTTCTTTTTATTATTTTTCTTCTTAAAAGTTGTTTTTCTTTATTTTTTTTTTTTTCAGTTTTTATAGAGAAAAAAAGAGCCAAACAAAACAACAAAAAAATATTTATGTTATAAAAAGGAATCCAAAGCAACAACAAAAAAAAAAACCAAATTAAATAAATTAAGTAGGGGTCGTTTGTAGGATTTTGGTTTCATAGCGCAAGGAGGTGTTAACTTTGTTAATAATGGGACTTTGATTACACAATTTCCATGATTTAAATTGATTGATGTTACAAAAATTATTCAAAATAGGCAACAAAAAATAAATTCCAAGAAAATAAGCAAAAAAAAAAAAATTAAAAAAAGATTTTCCTTAATGTTACTCGTTTTTACTTCGTTCATTGTTGGTGTTGTTGTTGTTGTTGCTGTTTATTACAATCATGTTAAAGAGTTTTTTGGATTTCTTCTCCAGTTTTTTGTGTTGCTTAAAAATTTTTTAACAAAAAAAAAATTTAATTTAATATTCAAAGCGTTTTTTTCGTTCCATATCTAATTCCCGTTTTTTTAATGCTTGTTGGATATGGAGTGGCAAATGTACAAAAATCTGATTTAATTTTAATTTTGATGATAAAGTTTAGTTGATGCGATGGCATATTTGAACTTTTTAGCATTATAAAACAATTATTTAGAGAATATGTTTTTAATAAGGCTTTAATAAAACAAGGATAGTTTTTTGCAGAGCTCTGTTACTATGATTATTACAAAAACACATGTGTTTTTGATTAGAAATTTTTTTTTCAATCTTAATTTATTTTATGAAATGATAATTTTTTTCAAGTGGAGATATTTTGAATAACTTTGCTTAGTTTTATAATGAAATTATTTTTTTTTATTAGAATAAGCAACAGACTATATTTTGTTTTCTTGTTTTCTATAGGTCTATTAATTTATTTATTTTATCAGCGGGCCTACAGATGAATTTCTAGGTGAACTATAAATACACTAATCATTCGTTCTGTATTTTGCTGGGCTGTTTTTTGACATGTTGTCCCTTCAGATTACTTTCTACTAAATAGGACAAAGCGATGTTCCTTATTTTAAATTTTTTTATATTAATGTCCTCTTTTTGGCCGTTTTTATGGAATTTTATTCTCTCCCATTTAAAATATAAAATAAAAATTTCACGAATATAAAAAAAAAAAAAATAATACTATAGTAAAACTATACCCATATAAAATTATTATGACCCAACAATATTTAAATTATAAAAATCAATTTTCAATTGGGTTGAATTCATTGGAAAAAAAACTGATGATAGAAGTTAATTGAGGAAAATAATATATAAAACTGGTCCTTCACATTTGCTTGACAAAATAACTTTTGGAAAATCACCAAGGAATATGAGCCTAGTAATCCCACGTCACAATGGTAGACTCAGGTATTTATTTTTCTTTATAAAGATTTTAGTGCTTTGGAATACGTTGCAGAATGTTATTAGATCTGCAACTTCTCACTGTTCAAATTTATTGAACTTTGTTGGGAGCATTTCAGTCAAAAATCGTAGTTATTCAATTATTTACGATATGTTCATTTTTATTTTATTATTTATAGATTTGAATTATTTATCTGCTTTTATTTATTTAAGTTTATTAATTTATATATATATTTTTTTTGTCAAATTTGTTTCTTTTCTTTCCTTTTAAGTTTTGTTAATTTTAAATTTGACTTTTGAATAAATATTTTAATTTAAAATTTTTTTGTTGAATATTGGAACAATCTGTGTTAAACTGTGTGAATTGTGTACATCTTAAACATATGCTTCTATATATACAATTGTAGAGACTAATCCTCTCATGTATATTAAAATTTAATAAATTGAAATTGAAATTGTACAGCACACATTTTAAACAATTGTATACAAACTGCTGGCGAATGCCTACACATTCATTATTCCCATGCCTGAGCCGCCAACTGTTTTAAGAGATTTCAAATTAAAATTTATTGAAAGTAAAAAATAATTCTTTTTGCGTCTCGCCATCAGAAATATTATTCGCGAATTACAGGTAAATAGCGATTTTAACAAATATTAAAGAACATTTAACAAATTTTTACCAAATCTGTATTGATTGCTTAATGTTAGTTGAATAAAGCTTTTGGAGATGTAGAAATGTTTGATTGGGCATTCTTATGAACAATTGCGTCTTGGAATAATATTGAAAAAAAATGTTGAATTGCAAAAATTTAAAAAACAAAAGGACGAAAGGTAAAAAATAATATAACAGTAGATATTAGGTATATCTTCTCCTGTATTTTCCTAACTAAGGTCATTTTCCTTTTCAAAATGTAGGCTTTGATAATTGAAAAATTAATTACATTTCACACTCTGTCTATTTTACATAAGTGTGAATTTATTATTTTACAGTTAATGTAAACTGGTTGTTATGCGGCTGTATTTGTTGTTTTTGTATCCAGGATGCTCATTTTGGACAGTTATAACATGTCTCAGCAAATGAACACAAATTACATTAGACGACTTACTTGAATGAGAAAATATCATTCTATAATTATCATTTAACTATGGAAAAATAGCCTTCTAAATAGTCTTCTATGAGAAAATAGCCTTCAATAGCCTTCTATAAGCCTTCTATAATATTATTTGAATTGAACCGGAAAATAGTCAAGTTGAATGATGGAATGTGAATTACTTATCGAATTTGTGCCTAAAACATCTATATACTATCTACCCCATTAATATTTTTAAATATAGAAAGCTAAATTTAAGTTACTTCAACTTTCACTAAGTTATTTAAGTTACATAAAAACAAGTAACAATTCATTTTTAAATATTTGAAAACCCCTTGATTGAATGCCGTAAAATATACAATTGTATATTAACTATTGTATATTACTTCTATTTTTTATTTTTGGTTTGTTTTTATTTTAAATGATTCCAGTATTCGCCAGCGCTTTATATACTTTTTATTTTTGGTTTGTGGAATGTGTAACTATTTTAAATTTTGTTTTTTTTTTTTTGTTAAATGTTTTTTTTTTGACAAAATATATACATAGTAATTCCAAATAAAACTAAAAAAATTCATTTATGACTATATTATAATGTTCTTGGCTAACAAGTAGAAGCGCTCACATTTATATTTATTATTATTTAAGTTATCTGTCAAATTTAGAAATTTTATTTTGATTAAGTTTATAATAATATGAATAATGTTTACAGTTAATTGTAATTTGATTTCTTAGATTATTGGAAAAAATAGGTTTGTTACAAGATAAAAAAAAACCAATTTTGAATATAAAGAAACTACAATTACTTAAAACTAAGCTAAATTAATTAAACCTAAGAAATTATACTAAACTAACCTACGCTTAACCCAAACTTGTTGCCAAAAATAAGGCTTGATGCAATTTATTTTATCTTTAAGAGGAATATAATTATCGTACTTAAATAAGTTCAAGTCATTTGTGTCTAATACACTTAAATTTTAAGGCAAATTTTTATTAGAAGCCTTTCTTTTATAGTGATATATTAATGGTATACTATTGTTGTTTTCAATACAATTGTTTTTATCTAAGAAGATAAAACCTTCAGTTGAAATGAATCCTCAGTTAATTGATTTAATAAAGTAAACATCGCTTTCGTACCAAGGATAACAAATTAATGAGTTTTCTGTAACTTCACTGCTTCTTTGTATATGGTTGCGTATGAGACGAATTAAGAAGTTATCAATTCTAATTATTTGAGCACAGTCATAAATAGTTTTGTTTGAATAATAGTGTACAAAGTTAGATGACGGTTTTTTATGTAGCCTAGTACATGCTCTAATGCACTTTCTTTCAAATAATCTTAATCTTTCAATTGAAGAAGCACTAATATTGAATCAAATAATACTACCGTATATTAAAAGAGGCCTAATTAATGTTTTATAGCATAAAATTTTTACTTTTTTGCATAGTATATTGGAATAAAATAACTTTTTTAGGGCCATGAAAGCAATGTTTGCTTTTTTGATTTGTTTGTTGACATGATCCTTGAAGTTGAGTAGGTAATTTCAACTTATTCCTAGATATTTTACGCTGCTGGAGTTTTTAATTTTGTTTTGATCGGGTCTTTTTAAGGAAATTGACTCCAATTCTGTTTAATATTATATTTAACATTACTAATATTGTTCCAGAACAGTATAGTTTTACATTTATCAAAATTGATTTTCAGTTTCCAACGACTACAGTAACGAACAACTTTGTTGAAGACTGTCTGATGACTGACAGTCTTCAACGAAGACTGTATGAAGACAACGAAGACTGTTGAAGACTGTATGATTCAGGCTTAAGTTTTTGTTTAGTGATTTTAAATGTTTTAAGTATTCACCACCGTTTTGTATATTGTTATTTTTGGCTTAAGAACTTGTTAAAATTTTAATAGTTTTTGTTGTGTAAATTTATTATTCTTCCTTTTATACTCTCTACGTCGTCAATCTTGTCTTCTTAATATATATAAGACTAGTGAATCCCCTGTGCAATTGCACAGAAACAGTTCTTTCAGGTACGATTTTATTTTTAAAAAAATATTTGTTTTGGTATAATTGTTGTTGTTTTCTGAATCGCTTGATTCTTAAATATTTATACTTTATAATGAAATTAAAGTATAATATCTAATACTTTATGGCGAAATTAATACTAATTTAAATATAACTTAACACAATAAAATCCCATTACTCTCAACGTAGTAGATCGATGTATTTTAATTTTTTTATAGTCAAAAACGTTTGGAGTCACGATTCTGTTATAGCAATAGTCAACAATTTTTTTGAAAGAAAATAATAAACTTCATAAGGTCATACAATCGATGTCGTTTACAGTCAGTACATTAAAATATAACGCCAATTTTTTCAATAAAATAAAATAATAAATCAAAAGAGATTTTTTTTTATTAAAAAACTGATTTATATATTGTCTTTTTTTGTTCTTTATTACAAATATGTATATTTTGTGATTACACAACAGAATTTCCATTTATGAATACAATAAAGTTTAAAATTGTTATATGAAAGAGATTTTATTGAGTTTGATTTTTGTTTATAAAGATGAAATTTTTTTTTGACTACACCTATAGTCACAAAACAGTTATAGTGAGAAATATTACTGAAATTTAGCGAAGGGCTATAACCGTGTTTTACTGTATATATATTTTTTTAATAGCAGAAGCAAATGTCTAACTAACATTTTTGTTATATCATTTTTGAAGAGTATGTTCTGATCTGATTTTTGTTTGTCTGTTTTGTTTTCAATTTTTGTTTGCGTTTTTGTTTTTGTATTTTTTCCTATAAGTTTGTGTGTCTATTTAAAACGACAGAATTTTTATAAAGCCTTTTTGAAAATTGTCCGTGATTGAAGTTTATTTTAGAGTATAGATGTTGCTCAGCTTGGAAATCACCGTCATTTATTTGGTGTAACTATTTGAAATGTTTTAAGTATTCAGCAAATCAACTTGCCAAAGTTTTACTATTTTAGTGGCGTAATTTACTATTCAATTATTAATGCTTTTTTACTCACTTTGTGTATTATAATAATATATAAAATGTATAGTAAATATTTTTGCAAAAAAAAAAAAATTCAAAATACCTGTAATGGAAAAAGTGAAACTATAATATCTACTTCGAATAAATCGAAATTCATTAAAATGTACTATCAAAATTAGCATTTAAGCTTTCCAATAATTAACCAGTAAAATGTACGCTTTATGTAAGGCATCATAAAGCATACATGTGACCGTAAAATTACCATAAACATTTTATTTTACCTGCTGATATCATATTATCTCTATCCAGCTTCCTCATTTCTGATATGTATTATAAATCTCTATTTATTATTTGATCTTCTTTTATCTCTCTATTTCTTTATTTCTGCTTTAAATCTCTATTTATAATTTGACTCCTGCAATGACTATAAAAAAATTCGAATTCATAAACATTATTTTAAAATAATTAAAAGTCAATTTAAATATAATTTATTTATTTTTTATTTTACAAATAACGATTTATATTATAATAAAGAAAAAATTTTTTTTTTTTTATTTTTAGAAAAATAAATAAATAAATCTGTCAAAAGCACTCAATAAAAGAATAGATAAATCACAAAATGTATTCACCACGAAGCAATCACCTCTTAATATTCATACATTTTATTCTCAAACAATTTTTTTTTATTCTCTTTCCAGCTCATATTTTGTAATAAAAGTTCCTTTCATTAAATTTAATTTCCGTTCGATACACAAAAAACTGGGGCCAATACAATAAAATTTCAAAAAAATTGAAAATTCACGGAAATTTAAAAATATTTATTTTACAAAAATGATAGATTCTTTGTATCTTAAAAACTGTTTTCATAATCTATTCTTTTTCTCTCACATACTTTATCTTGTATTTTTCTTTTACAAACTATTTTTATCCATTTTTGAATATTTTCTGAAAAAATAAAAAGAGAAAAAAATGCAAATCTCTTTTTAATGATTTGTTTGCTCATTATATAGAAAAAAAAAACTTCACTTCGACTTCAATTGAATATTGTAATAACAATAATGTATGTAAGAGACAATCCCCTTCCTATAAGTGTTTCACCACTAGTTTTATATGACAGGGTTATTCAATAGAAATTTTTAAATCAAATTCTGAACCAAATCGTTGTATTCATCATGATTTGGCACTTATAGGTAACTGAAGCTCATAAAATATAGTTTTACAATTTTAAAGCTAGGTACTGCTAAAACTCATATATTCAATTTTTAGATCTGAATATCATTGTAATCCGCATCACAAAATATTTTTGTTACGCCTTCTACAATCAGCATTTACTGTAAATTGTTGGTTTCTTTATCCCGGATTTATTTTTTTATAATCTGAAAAGCTTAATTTCTGGCTGACAGTCTAATTATAGTTTGCATTGTTTTTTTTATGTTCTTGACAGTACCTTTGGTAGAAATACCGTTTCGTGCATTATGTACGGTACTGTAATAATTTGTTTAAATTACATGTGGGTATACTACAATGTTATTCGATTATTTATTTATCCAGGAATCAGGAATTAATTCTACTTAGATAGTGTGGTTCCATTTTATTTCACTTGTTTGTCGGGAAAAAATACCATCATAATTTTTTTTAGTAGGGAATGATCTCTTGCTTTCTTTTCTCAATGATAACCTATCGTGATTTGACAAGTAGTAGAAAAATCAATAGAGTTTGAGAAACCAGTATTTATGTGCTTTGTCGATCTAACGATTTGACCGTGTTAAGCTGAATGATATTATCGAAATATTGCAAACAAAACATGTTCCACTAATCAATATAATTCAAGCTTTAAACACAAATACCTCAACGCACGTACTACCCAATAACATTATGTCAGCAGGTATAAGACAAGGTGAGTGATTCTCTAAGTCCATTTATTTTCAATCTAGTTATGGGCGAAATCATATAAGTGAAATTAACAGGATGCGGATTTAGAACCGATGAAGGTGGAATAAAAATTATAATATGTTTCGCTGATGACGCTGTGCTAATATCCAAAAACGAGTACGAGCTACAAAAATGGTGATTACAAAGACAAAATCACTCGTTATTGCAAAAGATCCCATAAGGTGCAAACTGGCAGTAAGCGATGAAATAATCGAACAATTAATGTCGTTTAAGTACTTGGAAATACAGGTTTCTCCTATGCAATATCGAAAAACGGAGAATATGCAACCACTAAACAAAGCGATAAGAGTCTCTGGATGCTCAAGCGACATTATATGAAAAAAGAAATATAATATGAGTAAAAAAACAAAATCAAAAACAAATATAAAACATGTATTCGCCTGATTATGACATATGCAGCGGAAATAAGAGCGTAGGCGAGCCGAACGAAAGCAGCTTCACTTGCAGCCGAAAAAAAGTACTCAGGAAAATTACAAAGCACAGATATTATCCAAGATATTGTAGTCAATATAATATATTATTATTCAAGATGTTGTGAGTTCAATTTCCAAGATATTGTGAGATTGACCATAGCTAGGTTAACCGCATTGCAAAAATTGCTCAAGATTGCAGACCACACACCATCAGACGTCCAAGCAGACCACCGAAAATATGGGCCGCATTTCGGACATCAACTTCTCAAGAAGCAGGCTAATTAGGAAATAACAGGCTCTAAGTCTAAAAACAAAGCGAAAAAGTTAAGTTACGTTCTAAAAGGTTATATTTACGATATTTACTCATATAAATAAAATAAAATAATACAAATAATAAGTTAAGCTCAACATTTTTGTCTTCGGGAAAAGTGATTCGTATTTGAATGTGATATTGTATTGTACAACAACACCCTTTCAAAATTTCATCATTTTCTTTTTATTTTGTTAACTTTTTCTTTCTATTTTATTTTTTCAAATTCTTCACTTGCACTATAGTATACGTCATGTCTTTCTAATATAAATGAAATTCTTAAGATAATTTCTTGTACCAGTTATTATAATTTGAAATTGTGTGGTAGAAGAGTCGGTAAAGAAAAATATTTCGAATACAAAATAAAAGAAGATGATATGTTGGTGGATGACGATTCTCATAATCTATAGAATGTATCATAAGGATAATAGCATAGTTTTATGTTTTTCTTTCTTTTTTATCTTTTTTTTTTATCTACATATCACAAATTTCTATTCACCACACTTTAAAATATTGTGCAAAGTGTTGTTCTGTTATGCGTTCTGTTTTTTTTTTGTTTTGTTGATGTTGTTTCTTTTTGTTTGCTATTTTGTTATTTTTTGTTTTTGTTAGTTTGTTGTTAAAGTGAAATCCTTGCATGAAAAGTTATGAATACATGACAACCGCAAGTTTTAGTTTTGTTCTTTTTTTTTATTTTTTTGATGGTAGCTTTTTTGATTTTTAAGATTACGTAGCATACTTGAGAAATATGAATTTAAGGACTTTTTTAAGAAATTGAAAGAGAAGTGTCGCGTCTAGAGTTTTATGAAATAGTAAAAAAAAAAAAGAACAAAAATATGAGCAAAAATTTAAAAATGTAAAGATATGAGGTTGTACTTTTTTAGTTTTCTTTTTGTTTTCTCCCCCCAGTTATTAATAACGGAGACTTTCTTTATTTTCTTACTTTTTTTTTAAACTTAAATTATTTATATCCTTTTATGATATATAGTTAGTTAGATATAATATTTTGTGATGTTATGTGAAATGTGAGCGATTATTATGTCTGAGATATGTGCTGGAAATTCATAAATTGAAGAAAATAATTATGTGGTGTAGTATGGATTTACTTTTGTTTTTTTTTTAATTTTAAGGAGAGCAAAACTCAAATGAGAAATGATAGTTTATGAATAACGAATTAAAAAAATATATATATATTATATATATATATTTATACTTATAATATATTATCCTTTTAATTTCTATTCTTTTGATGTTTAAAATTTTGTTTGTTTATTTTCCTGGTTTTAGGAAATCATTTTTTTAATGGAAAACATTTTTTTCTCTCTTAACGATGTTTATTGAATCTTTCTAAGTAAAAATGATAATAATTTATAATAATTATGACCTTTATAGTTTATTCAGATACCATTGATCTACTCCATTGATTTGACGCTTTATATTTGTTAGTTCATTCCAATTCCAATGTTGTGCCTTACATGACGGTTAGTTACTTTATTTTAGCCTGCTACTTACAGGAATGAATTTATTCCTGATAAATTTGTACTTTCCGTTGTGATACAAATTGTAATATCATCCGTTTCTTGGAACATGGCTTTTAAACTCCCTTGGGACAATATTTTTATTACACAGTATTTATACAATGTAATTCACCACATTAAATCTAATGACATAGGTCTTGCCTTACAACTGATCAAACTAATACTGCTTGTTGTCCTGTCAAACATAACCAATAATATCTTCAATTCGGTTTAAACTTCATCTCTTTATCCAAGAGTATGGAAATTAGCTAAAATTATCCCTGTACCTAAGAAATCTATGGCCTATTAGTATTTTAAGTGACCTTTCTAAGTCGTTTGAATTTCTTGTACGTAATCAGGCTTCTTGGGAGGAATAACATAATCTGAGTTCAGGAGGAATAACAGCCCAAGAACTACTTGTTGATAATATTACTTGCTTAGTTGATAAAAAATATGCTACCATTCTGTTGCTATTTGATTTTTCTAAGGCTTTAATCATCATCTATTATGTAGCCAGATGTCATTGTATTTCGATTTTCATTCATTCATTCATCTTCTGTTAACTTAATTAAAAACTATTTTTGTAATCGCTCTCAATTTGTGTATCTCAATGAATCTACTTCTGATCAGCTTGATGTTGGATGTGGTTTTTCCCCCAAAGCTCTATATTAGGGCTAGTTCTATTCAGTGTATTTATTAATGATATTCCAGATTACTTAACTGAGCTCATTGCCGTCTTTATGCTGTTAATGCACAGATCAGATTTATATTAGTTGCCCCATTTCTCAGCTTACAATTTACATAGCCAAACTGAGTGTTGTTTAGAGGCTATCTCTCAATTGGCTGCATCTAATCAATGCTGAATCCCGCTAAGTCAAGAGCCATTGTGATGTATTTTAAATATTTAGCCTATAATTTCACACCTCTGATACTGAATAATAAAAATATTCCATTTGTTGATCATGCTTAAAGTGTGGGTGTTGATTTTATTTGGTTTAATATTGTTGTCATTCTAGGCATTTACTTAAATCATACAAATTGTAGAGGCTAATCGTCTCATTGTATATCGAATAAATAAATAATACAGTATAAACAAATAAATAAATGAAATGTTCTGCAAACCTCTCGCTAGAGGGTTAGAGTGTTGCACCAGTCTGGTTTCATACTAATTTTACATTTTTCAGGATCATCTGTAACCCAGGACGTATTTAAATCTTTATGTAGTTTAATATATCAATGGACTTGGGTTATGACACGTAAAGTTGTTGATTGCATAATTTGTATTGTTTCAATGATTTTGATTTGTAATGTTCGATGTTGAATGTTTTAGATTGTTCGATGTAGATGTTGTCGACGAAACAGTTCACATATTTAGTGACAAATAAATAAATTTTACATTATTTTAAAAATCTTGTCTTAGCTTTTTTCAAAATGATTACCGAAAAAAAAATTTTGGTTTTTCTGTTATTTTTTTTTTTTTTAATTAATTTTTACTTACACAGGCATAACAATGTTTTTGAGAGTGTTGATAAATTAAATTGATTTTCGTGGTGGTGAAATTTAATTTCGTATTTTGTGGGAAATTAAAGAAAATAATTTTACTTAGAATTTTTTTCTAAAATTATTTACTAAAGTGATTTTACACGCTACACTATGTTCTAAAGATCGTCGTTGGAGGAAGAGAATGAAGAGATTTTTTAAATATTTTATTTGAATGGAACATTTTTTTGATGGAAAATTTTTAGCGCATAAAGTACAAATTCTGTGTAGAACATTAACGAAATAATCAGAAGGAGTATAACAATTAACCTTAATGTGGTTTTAGTGGTATATTTTGACTACAAGAGTTTACTCTAAATACATTTTCATTAAAAATCGCTTTAATTGCAAAACAATTAGACTGTTGAACTAACGTAACGACTACAACTATTGGCACCTCGAAATTTGGATACAACTATTGGCATCTATGATTTCATAGCATTTGCCTCTCTTATACTATTATATTTTAAAATTTTAATGAGTAGAATAATATCTCTCATTTATTTACACATAATACACAAAAAAAATATTTCTTCAACAAAGTGTCAGTTGTATTTAAAACCGCTTAAGTATCAGTTGCATTTAAAACCGCTTTGTTGTGATTTTGATAAAGAACTGTGATTTTGTAAGTATTGTTTTTTGGATATTTTAAAGCATTTTCTATAATAAACTTATTTATATCGATAATTAGTTAAATGATTTATTAATTTTTTATAAAAAAATTATAAAATATTAGCGTAATAATTAAATAAATACAGTGGCAATAATTGTAACCATTTTTCGTAAATTTTAATTATTGGCACCTAGGTAATACTATGTAAATACAACTATTGACACTTGTTAATAGTTTTACAAAAATTGGGTACCATTAAATGAATTTGTTTTTTGTTTCAGTTTATTTTTGCTAGAAATGCCACAAACAAGAAATTCATATAGTGAAAACGATCTTCAACAAGCACTTTCTGAAATTAAAGATGGAAAAATTTCTAAAAAAAGTGCTTCTAAAAAATATACTATACCGCGATCAACAAAAAATTATTAAATTTTTGTATTTTTTTGTGATGCCGGCATTCGTAAAATTCGTAAAAAATACAAAAATTTTAAAATTTTTAATTTTTCATTTTTTAATAATTTTTTAATTTTGTAAAGATGCCGGCATCACAAAAAATACAAAAATTTTAAAAATTTTATAATTTTTAAGTTTTTAACGATGCCGGCATCAAAAAATGATGTCAAAATCATTTTTTTATAATTTTTTCAATACAATTTTAAATTTTTGATTTTTTTATAATTTTTTAAGTTTAACGATGCCGGCATCACAAAAAATTACAAAATTTTTAAAAATTTTAAATTTTTCAATAATTTTTTAAATTTTGTAACGATGCCGGCACCACAAAAAATACAAAAATTTTAAAAATTTTAAATTTTTCATCTTTTTATAATTTTTTAACGATGCCGGCATCACAAAAAATACAAAAATGTTAAAATTTTTAAATTTTTGATTTTTTTATAATTTTTTAAATTTTTAACGATGCCGGCATCGTTAAATAAAAAATTAGACCTGGTCCCGAAACTATTTTGACAGAAGAAGAAGAAAAAAACATCGTAGATTGGATAAAGATTTCACAGAAAATTATTGTAGCATGTGCCAATAATTGTAGTTTCGGAGATTGGTTTGCCTTTTGGTTTATTTTAGGGATTTTAAGCAATTTACAATAAAAATCTTTACAAATTTAAAAAGGTAATAGATTAATAGTGCAAAAAACATTCATTCATATACACATAACAATCTTTGAACAGGTTTTTTCTATGTATTTCCTTGTGGGTGCCAATGACTGTAGTCGTTACGTTGTGTGAATCTTTCATTATTTCAAAATTATTTTATATCTTGATGATAAGACATCTTCTGGGTACCCAAGTACCGTTAGGATTTTAATTCTTTTCATGTACCTACTGACGATGGTATACGTTTCAGGTCCAGAAAATTTAATTTAATTTTTATAATAAGATTTTCATTAGGTACCTTGTTCCATGTTTTGATGATGAACTGTCCTTTGGGTACCCAATTTTTTTTTTTTTTTTTTAAATTATAGCCAAAACTTAGGTTTTGAACCTTTAAGTACTTGCGTACCGTTGACTATTTGAAAAAGGAAAAGATAGTTACAGGAAAGGAAAGAAAAAGGAAGAAGAAAAGTTTTGTGGGAAAGAGTGAACATTGTTGTTAATATTTGTCTTAAGCCTCTGTAAGTCATAAATAAAAAAAAAAAATTAAAAAAATCCTTCTCTCATTGGGAATGCTTCGATTGGGACGCGGTTCCACAATCGGGATGTTCTTACTATAAAAGAATTTCCATAACCGGACTTAAACCATCTCGGAATTTCCACTGTGAAAGGGTGGGCACTTGATGCCTCTCGTGTTGTGCGATGGAATTGCTTAAGAGGATCAAGAAGTGATTTTAATTCCTCGGAACAAGTGCCAACACCAAGCAGATATCTATTAAATAGAGTAAGTGCTCCAACAATATGACGATGACAAAGTGGTATAAGGGATGAGGTCACATTTATGTCGCCTATAAGACGACATAAATGTGACCTTATCCCTTTTGGCGCGGTTTTGAACTTTGTCCAAAAAATTTAAAGCAGTTTTTGGTACACCTGCCCACCTGCCTAAATGTGAGTTATACTCGAGCTTGGGTCGTATATATGTTTTATAGATTTTTAAAAGGTCTCGAGATGAAAAATTTTTTATTCACTCGCATTCCGAGAATGTTCAGATCTTTGAGTCGTTGGATACCTTCATTTTGAATCCGGAGAGCAGGTTCGAATGCTGTTAGCTTGTTACAAACAAGACATATTTGAGTTTTTGAATTGTTAAACTCGACTCTGTTAGCTTTACACCAGTCAGACAATTGTGGCAAGGTTTTGATTGAGCGCACCGGCCATCATTGTTCTTTTGGAGGTGTCTGCGGAAGCTGTAGCATTAGTTTGTTTTAGAAAATCATACGATGCTACTAGAGTGCTGTCATCAGCAAAACTATGGATTGGATTGAAAGTTAATTTGAGAAGGTCATTAATGAAAATGAGAAATAGGGTGGGTGAAAGGACAGAGCCTTGTGGAACACCAGCATTGATATGAAGTTGGTCGGAAAAAGAACCGTCAACTGAAACTATGATAGATAAATTTAAATTTAAAAGAAAACTTTCAATCCATTTAGAAAAGGTTGAACCAAGGCCTATAGCGTTGCATTTTGCTATAAGAGCATATATATATTGCTATAAGTACCGTAATTTATTAAAATAAAGTGTATGTAAAGGAAAAATGTAAAATAATGTACATAAAAAAAAAACATTGTTATAATAAATTATTTCTGTGATATAAATAATATAATATATAAAAAACAATATTTGTTTATTTTAACACAAAAATTCATATAAAATGCATTATAAGTACAGAGGTGTACCTTTCCAGCTGACCACGTAGACAAAGATAAAATGGCTGGCTTACCCATACCCCAATTATTTTTTTTACTTCAAAAAAGTTTTAAAATATAAATTTTGATGAAAAATGAATTCTGACAAAAATTCAAGTCTCTAAGTCAATTTGCATCGAAAATATTCAAAAAGTAAAATACAAAAGGTACAGGTGTACCTTTCCAGCTGAATAAAGGTTAAGTTAATTCCATGAAACTATAGTTATATTATTTTTATTTTTATAATTCTATAAAAAAAAGTGATGTAAACGGACTAAATCTCGACAAAAAAATAAACAATACATATAACCCATGATCGTATCTAATGGTTAAAAACGAACCAAAAAAAAAATAAAATTAAAATATCCTTGATTTTTCTATTACTTCAATTCATAGGTATTGAAAGCAATTATTTTATCGTATATAATATAGTATATATACATGTATAAGAAGTTTGTTTTTTATATTTTAATTTTCCTTTATATATCCTCCTTAATCCTCCAACTACACTCTGCTCTAAATTTTTTCTTTAATTTTTCTGATAAATTTCAATTCAGTTGGGAAACTAGTTTTCTTACTATGAAACAGTGAAAAAAAATTCCTTCAGAACGATGGCATGTTTTAAAAAATGAAAAACATATACATAATAGTATATACTATATAGATGATGCAAGACGAACAAAGTAAGACTACAATATAAAGGGATAAAAGGATAAGAACAACATTTTTTTTTTCTAGAATAGTTGCATAGTAAAATACAACTAGAAGTAGAGGTGTACTGAATACGATATTGAATTTAATGTAAAATGTAAGAATTTCTTATCTTCTTTTGTAAATTATTTAATTTAGAAGTTTATAAAATTGAAAATTTAAAGTTGAATTTATTCCTAGAATAAAAAAAAAAAATAAAAAAAATCTTGGAAAATAGAAGTTGATTGAAATAAAAAAAAAATGAGTTTAACTGGATTTTTTTTTTTTTTTTTTTTCAAATAAAATTAAAAATATGATGAAATAAGGAGATATTCAAGTTCGGTGTTTGTTGTATTTAAACAAAAAAAAAAAAACTTGAAGTAAATTAAATTAAGAAAAGCTAATATCAATTTACTTAAATAAAAAGAAAAATTTAAAATAAAAAAAAAAATGTAGAACAACAGATTTCTGAAAATTTCTTTTGTACCATCTGATGGTCATAGCTAACAATGTAATCCATGGTTTGATTTTTAAAGTGATTTTCATATCCTTGCATTTGCGAGATGACACATTTGCTTCTGTGGGTACGTACATTTTTTTAAAAATTTTTCGATGCTCCACAAAACTCGAAATTTCTCTCAACAGTTTCCTCATCAATTCAAAATTAGTTAAAGCAGAATTTGCATCCACATCATTGTATTGGTAATTATATCCAGTTTGTTCTAAGGTACTCGTTTCGCTTCAATTTTATAATGCTGTCGTACAGGGTTCATATCATATTTTTGATAATTTTTCTAGCAGATGTTATTGCTTATATGTTTTTGAACTTTAAATATTGTTGTTAAGTTATTCTTGATGATTATGTTCGGCAAACAACAGAAACACATGATCCCTGAAGTTTCTATGTTCAAGGTAACTACAATGATTAATATCATGGTACATGTAGGTTTTATTAAAAAGCGTAAGGTTCCATTTTATTCAAGCATTTATCAGATTATACTCTCCATCCTTGTTTGTCATTTATTTTGTCCCAGTGATAAAATGTGTAATGGATTAGGTCGAAAAAGCAATAAAGGAATTTTTGTTTTCATCGAGAGTCTTAACCTGGAACCTTTAGGTCGACAAGCAGTCGGTTAATCTACTGCGTTATACGAGGTGTAAATACTATGAGATATCACATATAATTTATATAAAATTTGAAAATCATCGAACATCAGTCCTTTTCTATATCAAATTATTGTTTTAGACTTAAAATACATTAATAGAGGTTTTTTGAACTCAATAGAGCTTTTGATAAGTTGCCTAAGAATAAATATAGCATCAGCTATGATAGATCTGTCATTTTCGAAAATGAATTTGTACTTCGCTTTGTTCTAATGTATAATTAGAACATGTTATTATTTTATTTTGGTTAGCAATTTGAAATCGCCCTTATTGCATACAAGTTTTTTTAGTATTTCCATCAATATTTATGTGTAGTTATTGTAAATTAAAATACTAGGCTATGAAATCTGAATTAATTTGTTATATAATTTTGTAAATTCAGTATGTGTTCCGGCACTGTTGCATGGTTCCAACTCCAACCAGCATCTAAAAACAAACGAAAAGAAACTCACTTACAGTATCTCAAATTAGATATTTATGTCAACAAACACTTACCTAAAATAGCATTCCAGCGATGTTCATCAGCATCATAATGTCCAGTATTTGTTATCTTGTAATCAGAAATAATTTTAGATAATATATTTTATTATTTGAATTTAATCATATTATTTAATTATTTTAAGTCTCCACTATAATTATGTTATACTTTCGAATATCACAGTGTTGAGTAATATTTAATTTGAGTAATTATATCGAGTCAAGTTTTCTATTGCATTCTGTTATACAAAAGATAACATATTTTCATTATGTACTTCATTGAATTATATTTCTATTTTCAAGATCAGTAACTTATTCATGCATACATCATTATACTATTGTATTATATATTAAATGGAATTCGTTATAGTTAAGGTTATTGAACTTAGATTAATAAGTTACGTTAAATAATTGTAATTATTAGGAAAATAAAATTCAAATGTCCTCTTCCATTTTAGAGTTCAAAGAAACAAGTTGTAATTAAATAAATTGCCAATATCATATTTAGATATAGTGTTAATTTACAAACTAAAAATAAAATTATTATATTTAAACTAATATATAATATAAACTATTAGATTTAATAAAGGAAATATAGTGTACATTTAAGTACAACGAATTATAAACTATATTAAGAAAAAATAATTATTAAACTACTATTTAAAGAGTGTTTCATTTATAGTTGAACAAATACAGTCCTTGTAAATTCAGTATGTAAGTTAGCTTAAGTTGTTAGTGAAATAAAGAATTATTATTATTATATTATTATTATTGTTATACTTGTCTTCTATTTTGAAGAGATAGATTACTTTTGCAACATTTTACTAAATTTTGTATAAAAATTTTTATTTAGTCCGTTTTTTAACCTACCACTAGCACTTGTCGCACTATTTTAATAAATTTATGACAATTAATAAATTTTTAGGAGTAAAACCTCAATTTTTATGTCAAATTTATTTTGAAAACAGCAAAAAATACTTTATTCCAGCAATATTTACTATTTAGCAACATTTAGTAATATTTTATTTTTTATTTTATTCGTTTGTTTACTCAAATGAGCTCAATTCATCGTACAGAGTGTTTTTAGTTTTTACGATTTTACTTATAACTAATTAAGTTTTAATTTTGAAATAAGGATTTTTTTGTTTTTTATAGAAAATATTATTTAAATTTGATTTTTTTTTTGTTTTTATAATATTAAGTATTATTACTATTATTTAATTGATGAAAATAATCACTAATTTTACTTTAGAATTTAGATATTTGAGCAGTTTCTTTGATCGCAACTGGTAATTCATGATACATTTTGTATGCTGTATTGTATATTGTGTCATATATGTTAAATCTTTTTGTTGAAGATATTTGGGTTGCATTTCTAGTTGAGTATGTATGAACTTCATTATTCATCATGGGCCTAAGATTTGTATTAATATTCTTAGTAAGTATGGGATGTATTTGTGTGTCCTGTTTGCATTTTATAACATGATTCAATTGTAATATTTTGTTCTTTCTATGAATGTGTTGAAGTTTGCCTTTTATATCCAAACAAGTTCTTTGTCGCATTACTCTGCAGTTCCAAATTACATTTGTTATAATAAATATTTAAGGTATCACTTGTCTTTGTTTTAAATAACATATATTTTGTTTTAGCTATATTTATTGTCCATCCATTGGTGAATTTCACTCATGTTCATGTTGATTAATTCTTCCAATTCTTTGTTTGTTTCTTCTTCATAGATTATAGCCTGGATTATCATGACTATGGCAACACTATAAATTTTAAATTTTAAGCAAATGTCATTCTTGTCATTTTATTTCAGTTTGGTTTGAATTATTGTTGAAAGATTATAATTATAGCATTTTTAATAATTTTATTATGGTATTAGATTTCGAATAATTATTAATTTATAATTTTATTGACAATTTTAATGACCTTTTTTTATTTTTCCTTTTTACTTTTTGATTTTAATTATTACTACGGAAATTTTGATACAAAAAAACAAGTGCGATAAGTGCAATTTAGGGCAATGATTCCGGCTATCAAAAATAAAAGTGCGATAAGCTAATCTAATGTGACGCACTAAAACTTATTTGCAATTGTTCGAAAAAAAAATTAGTGCAATTACGTAGTATCAAAGAATATATTATAAAGTAAGAAGATATCTGAATAATTTTTAAAATTTTCAACTATGGTAAATTCGGGCAACAATGAGGGTGCTGTGTTGATTGTAAAGTAATTTTTACTTTATTGAGAGATATTTTTACAATTCTCTTGTTTTATCTCTTTTTGAAGAACTCTAATAGTCCAATCCAATTCAATTTTGTTTGTGCTATATTTTCGTTCTTTTTTTAATATTAACTTTTAATGGATTTTTTGTTTTATTACAAAAGAGTCAAAGCATAGTTATCTATGATATGATAAATTGATAAATATATGAATATGAATTATTAAGGCATTAACCAAACAAACAAAATTTTGGTTAACTTTTCTATGTATTGGCAAAAAGAATATAAAGAATAAAAAGAAGATAATCTGAAGAGAGTCAGAAGAATGATTTAAGGAAATGTTTCTTTTTTTTCTCATTATTTATTTTGATTCTTGATTTTATAGAAATGCGAAATTATTCAAAATGTTTTAATTGAAATTTATCAGGACAGCATTATTGTTTATGTTTTATTTTTGTTTTTAGTTTATGCATGCAAGTGTTTTTTTAATTTTTTATTAATTTATTTAGTTTATTTATGTAATTACTCTTTAAATAATTTTTGGTAGTTCTAAAAAGTACTTTTGATTTGTTATTTGAAAATTTTGGAATTTTAAAATATCAGTAACAACTAATAATAAAAATAAAGGTATATTTTTCTTCTCTCAAATTTTGTCTATTTTCTATCTTTCACCCCTTTTTTCACCCCACCCTCTAAATATGGTCCAATATGAGGCGCGTGGTACAAACATTTTTTTTTTCAAAAATTTATTTTGGTCCGTAAATGTTCTTATGCTATTTCATATGCCCTTCTATGCTATTTTTTCTATATTGACTAGTAATTGAGTATGAAAATTATTTCATAGCGTATTTTCTTGATTTTGAAATAATTTTAGTGACTACTTGATTCTATCATCATGTGTTATTGATGTGTCATATCCCTCGAACACATCCCGTTGCGTTGCTCGTTAAAATAAATAAATTTTATCTATAGTAGTTCTTAATAATAATAATTAAATACAAAACTATAATAGCTACTTTTATTAAACTGTAAAAGTTTTAACATAAGGCTTGACTATCTCAAAATAGTTATTTTGAAAAGCAATGCACATTCTTGTTAGAATAAATCAATTCAAGTCCATTTTTTGAACACCTAGAAGTGAAATATTGTTTATATCGTTTTGCAGGTTTAAGCAATCGAATGAGGAAGATATAAAAGTAAATAGCTTTGAGTTATCTGTAAAGCTAAATAGTTTAGAAAAAAATTTTAAAAGTAGTTGGGTTTTACAGTATATAAGATTATTAAATATCAATTAAAACTTCAAAAATGTATCAAATATTCTTTGTTGAAATTGAAATTTGGAAATTTGTATATTGAAAATTGGAAATTGTGCAATTTGCATTTGCTCACTTACCTATTTTAAGAGATAAAATTGTGACATAATTTTTAAATGAAGGTCAGTAATTGCAAAAAAAAAAAAGAAAAAATAAACATCTTAAGACTTTCTAAATAGTTTTAAAAAACTCTTTTCATCAATTTTTCTCAGATTTTTGAAAAGAAATTTAAATCTAATAGAGAGAAACTAATGAATTAAATTTAAAAAAAAAATTTAGAAAAAATATAATACTTTCAATTTGAAGAGGACAATTAAGACATCCTTTTTTCTGCTTTTTTGTTTCTGTTTTGCTCTTCAGAATTTTTTTTAAGAATTTCCCATTTTCTTTGAATGTCGAAATAATAAATTAAAAAATACTCTAATTGAAATTTATAATTACTTATTCTCTATCAGAAAGGTATATAGACAGTAATGTTTGCTATCTAAATGATTTTTTTGGTCAAAACAAAACAAATTTTACCCCAAAAAATTCAATTTTGTTCGTCCTTTTCGTATCATTATTTTTGACAGAATCACAACGAAAAATGAACGACTAAAAAAAAAAATAATATCTTTCCCGTTTCTATTTTCAATTTAGCTATTTTAATTTTCTTTTGAATTTTTCTTTATATTATAAAACTCCTTAAGGAATCAATTAATTTTTGTTTTATATTTTGTTTGCCATGTTTTATTTTAAATATTTTGAATGAAGTTTTTGAATTTTATTTTAAAATTATTGTGAAAAAAAAACTTTATTTGAATACAAGTATTTAAAATTTCAAAAAGAAAATGTCGATATTAATTAGAACAAAGTTTCAAAATAATGAATTAAAAATTTCTCAAAATTTATAGAATAGCTATTTTAAGAAAACAGTTTTTTTTAATTGATTTTCTTAAAATAATATAAAAAAAAAATTTTAATTATTAAATTGAAGAAAATTATTATTATTTTAAAACTATTTCTTAACTGGGATTCTCTTAAGATACAATGTCTTGATAGTCTATTCAATTTTCATTATTTATAAAATATTATTTCAAAAAATGGTATGCAGTAGAAAGACTTTGTTATTCATTAATATTGTTACCTTATAATCTTATATATTAATGCATATGGTGAACGACGTGGTGAGTAAAAAAGCATGAATAATTGAATAGTAAATTAATTCCACCACAAAAATATTAAAATATTAGCAAGTTCTTGGTGCTGAATATCTAAAACATTTAAAGCAGTTACACCAAATAAATGACGGTTATTTCCAAGTTGAGTGACATTTATACTCTAAAATAAATTTCAATCTTGCACAATTTTTTAAAAGACTTCATAAAAACTCTGTCATTTTAAATAGACACACAAACTTATAGAAAAAGGTCGAAAACAAAAACACAACCAAAAATTGAAAACAAAAATAAGATCAGATCATACTCTCCAAAAATTATATAATAAACTAGGTGGCCCTGTTGAGTAATTATAATTTAAGTTAAAGCCAAATTTAAAGTTTCATTGTATGTAACTAATAATAATAACTGATTTGTTTGTTTTTGTTTTTTTTTTTAATAAGAACTCACATACATAATATGCATAATGTATTTGGTGAATAATAAACCCATATGATAAAAAAAAATTCAATTGTGTGCGCATTATTGTTGTATATAACCTATTTATATTATTAAGAGTTCATTAAGGCGAAGCGAGATAAATTGAAAAGGTGTCTACTGCTCAGGTCCTTAAATGATTGTATATTATAATTAAAGATACTATAATTCTACTACATAAAAATTAATTTGCCAGTATAATAAAATATTGCCATAATATATTTGCTGAATAATAAAACCATATGAGTAACAATTTTTCAACCGGGTGCGCATTATTGTTTTAAAAACAACTTATTTATATATTAGGAGTTCATTAAATAGAAGCGAAATAAGATGAAGAGGTGTCTACTGCGCAGGTCCTTAAATGCTTGTCAATTATAATTATAGATGTTAGTTCATTTGCTTCTTTCAATTTCAACAATATTTCTGACTATGACCGTTTTGTGGTTATAGGCGTAGTAAAAAAAAATTTCATCGTTATAAACAAAAATCAAATTCAACAAAATCTCTTTCGTATAACAATTTTAAACTTTATTTTATTCATAAATAGGAATTCTGTTATGTAATCACAAAATATACATCTATAATTATAATTGACAAGCATTTAAGGTCCTGCGCAGTAGACACCTTTTCATTTTATTTCGATTCTCCTATTCCTTAATGAACTTCTAATATACATAATATATAAGATTATATATAAAACAAAAATGCGCACACAGTTGAACATTTTGTACTCATATGATTTTATTATTCAGCAAATACATTATGCATAAGTGAGAACTTATTAAAATAATAAACAAAAGCAAACAAATCAGTTATTATATATTATACTAGCAAAGTTACCCGACGTTGTCCGGGTCGACCACAAAATGAATCGAATTTATTTCAATGAAGTTTGATTTATGAATCGAATTGAAAAAAATTGGTTTATCAAAAATATTCTCATATTTTTGTTCACTGCAATAACAAAATATCAACAATACTCCAACTTAAGCTATACTTATATTAAAATTATTTCTTTGTAAACAATATTTTGGTGATCTTTTCTGATGAAGTATAAGCAAATAGGTTCCTTGCATATATATGTTAGGTATTCTTGAAATAAAGAAATGTTCGTTTTTTCCACAATCAATTGGAATTTGTACTTAAATGAAATGAGTATGCCAAATTCTTATTCTTAATCAACTGCCGTAGTTTTGGCTTCTTCAAGTTTCGTAGAAGCAATATTGAAGCTACTAACTACTTTTAATTCCAATTGATTAGGAGGAACAACTTCATTTTCATCGATAACTGTATCTATCGATTTGTACACATGGACCCCCTGGAACACTGCAGTATTTTCTGATTAATAAAACAAATCGTCACATTTTTGTGGCTAATTTACATAGCCACTTCACATAGTCATGTAAAAATTTTATACTGATTCCTAAACTCGAAAATACTTTTTCAGGATAATACATGTTTTTTTATTTTTCATAGAATACCTATGAATAAATTTTCAAGTCTGTAACACAATTTTTTTTTTGAAACATTTCTGATAGAGTATGTAAGTGTAAATTTTCATGCCTGTAACACTATTGGTTTTTATTCCTGAGACATACATGCTAAGAGTTGTACGGCAGCAACCCGAACCAGTCCAAATTTTTGAAATCGGTAACAGTCGAATTTCTTTATTTGTGAAAGAGTATCTAAGTGTTAGTTTTCATGCCTGTAACACAATTGGTTTTTGAAATAGTCCCGGGACATACGTGCTGGGAGTTGTACGGCAGCAACCCGAACCAGTTCAAATTTTCGAAATCGGTAACAGTCGAATTTCTTTATTTGTGAAAGAGAATCTAAATGTAAATTTTCATATTTGTCACACACATGGTTTTTAAAATATTCCTGAGTCTTGGTAAGAGTTGTACGGCAGCAACCCGAACCTGTCATCTGATGGCTTTGTAAACTACCGCGTTATTTGCATACCGGTACCATGAATAACTGTGCAAAATTTCAGAACTCTATCTTTAAAACTGTGGGCGTGTATAGCGAACAAACAAACAAACAAATAAACAAACAAACAAACAAACAAACAAACAAACTTTCCCTTTTATAAGTATAGATTATGTACTTGCTAATGAATCTATGTACATATGCCAAAAAAAAAACAAAGAAACAAATTCATCTCAAATAAAAAATATAAAAAAGCAAAAACAAAAAAAATCAGTTAAATTGTTCATATTACTAGCAAATTTATTTTATATAGTAGAGTTAGAGTATCTATCTATAATTATAATTGACAAGCATTTAAGGTCCTGCGCAGTAGACACCTTTTCATCTTTAATGACAAAAGTTTTTATTTTTAGTAATTTTATCCACTAAATGCCACTTACTATAGGGAATATATCGGAAACGAAGCAGTATATGAGGGACGTGTATTTATGTGTCCTAAATAAAACTTACTAATCACAAAACTTTTTATTAAACACGAGTGGTTTCTGCTATATCGTGCGAAGTCTATGTCAGTACGTAAATTATTGTTTTTTTAAAAACTTTAAATTTGACTTCAACTTGAAATATAATTACTCAACAGGGGCCATTAGTTTTATTGTAATAAAGAACAAAAAAAGACTATATTATATAAATCAGTTTTTTAATAAAAAAATTC
Source organism: Argyra leucocephala (assembly GCA_963942445.1). Classification (NCBI taxonomy): domain Eukaryota; kingdom Metazoa; phylum Arthropoda; class Insecta; order Diptera; family Dolichopodidae; genus Argyra; species Argyra leucocephala. Next base: position 44,622,436 of record OZ012681.1, on the reverse strand, counting down.
ACTTTTTATTTATTATTTTGTTTTATTGAAAAAATTGGCGTTATATTTTAATGTGACTATAAACGACATCGATTGTATGAGCTTATGAAGTTTATTACTTTTTTACAAGCAAATTGTTTACTATTGCTATAACAGAATTGTGACTACAAACTTTTTTGACTATAAACGAATTAAAATACATCGATCTACTACGTTGAGGGTAATGGGATTTTATTGTGTTAAATTATATTGAAATTAGTATTAATTTCATCATAAAGTATTAGGTATTATACTTTAATTTCATTGTAAAGTATATATATGCAAGAATAAAACGATTCAGAAAACAACTACAATTATACGAAAACAAATATTTCTTTTTATATAAAATCGTAACTGCAAGAACTGCTTATGTGCAATTGCACAGGGGTTCACTAGTAATAATAAGATAATTATTGTTATTTTTATTTTAGACTAACTTATTGAACCTATTACGATTACTCTAAATTATTAATTAACTGTTACATTAGTTTTATGTTTTTTTACATTATTTTATAAAGATTATAATTTTTTTATTGAATTAATTTTGTGTTTAACATTTAGAATGTCGGAATAGGCTAGGAACAAAACCGATTTTAATTTTACTTGTTTTATAAAACTTCATCTACTTAAACTAACTTACAACACTAATTAACCTACAACTACTAGACTACACCATCAGAGTTGGGCATGGTTTTAGTTTAGAACTATACTAATTGTTAAATTCTAATCTGGTTGGCAAGTTAAAATTTAGTTTTTATTGTTTTTGAGCATCATTTGAAATATTTAAAACATTTCGTAGGATACAAAAGAGCTGTTTTTTCTGTTTTACTCCCTTTGAGAAAATAGAACTTCCACAAAGGTCTTCCATCTGATTCTGTTCAACGTAAGGTATTTTATTTCACTCCGTGTTCTGATGTTGTTATTTCCTATTCCTTATGGACTCATCTGCGCCATGTCTTGCGCGGTTTTCCTATTCCATAGCAAAAGCTCTGGGCAGTTTGTAGAAAAAAAAGTTATGCCTTCTGAAATATTCAAACGGAAATAAACAATTCTGGAATCAGATGTGCAACGTAATGTAAACAGAGAATAAATAAAGGGTATTATAATCAGGTCAATCATAGTTATCGGTTATCAGTATTATTTATCAGTATTTATGACTAATTTCAAAAAATCTGATACGTCCTATCGTGATTGTCAGAACCATCAGTTTTTTTGATCGATTGTGAATTTTATTAAACGACACTGTTAAATTGGTATCGTGGAGCTTAAAATTTGTCATATTTTCTGATATTTTTTATATTCTTTATAAGTTAAAATTTTTCAAGTGACAAAAATAAATATACAGAAAAATGCATATAGACATATTTTAAAAATTGTCAAAAAAAATCCATTTAGTATAAAAACTTGAAGTATAATTTTAAAATAAAAAAAAATTTATTAATTTTTAATCGATTTTGTTTTTCTTTTTTGTTAATATGAATTAATTTTATATTTTCTATAAATAGGGAACTAGTTAATGATCCATCACAACTTGCCGATTCATTTAATAGCTTTTTTTGTAATATTTCTAATAATTCTTCATCAAGTAGTTTCTATGATTATGATTCCTCTCTTCTATCTCCTAATATCACTAATGATCCTTTTCAATCTCATAGTTTTTATTTCAACCCATTTACATCTTCTGAAATCTATAAAATAATTTTAAGTTTAAAAAATTCTAATTCTAAGTTTTGTGGTTTACTTTCAAATAATGTTTTAAAAGAAATAGTTTTTCAGATTGTAGATGTTTTGTCTTATATTTTTAATTTCAGTATCTTTAAAGGAGTTTTTCCTGAGGACCTAAAACTAGCAGAAGTAATTCCTCTTTTTAAGAAAGGTAGTCCGTTTGAACTCAACAATTACCGTCCCATTTCACTTCTATCACCTTTTTCAAAAATTTTCGAAAAGGCTGTTAAATTTAGATTAGTTAATTTTTTATTTAAAACCAATTTTTTTAGTACTAGTCAATTTGGCTTTTTGAAGAATAGGAGCACAGAAGATGCCTTGCTAAAATTTACTAATGAAATTTATAACAGTCTGAATAAGAATAGTAGTTGTGCTGCTCTTTTCATTGATATTGCAAAAGCATTTGATACAGTATCTCACAACTTACTATTGAAGAAAATGTATAATGCTGGTTTCCGAGGCTTTATTCTCAAATGGTTCGAGTCGTATCTAAGAGATAGAAAGCAAAAAGTCAGAGTTGAATCTAAAGTTAGTGAAATGATTTTCATTAACAAAGGTGTTCCCCAAGGTTCAGTGTTGGGGCCGATATTATTTCTTATTTATATTAACTCTCTCTTAAATCAAAATTATAATGGGCTGTCGACTGCTTTTGCAGATGACACTGCTTTTTCTTATAGTGGCTCTAATTTGATGGATGTTGTAATTAAAATTAACTACGATTTGCAGCTTATTAGGAACTGGTTTTTTGTTCATCATTTAACTATAAGCCCTAAGACTAAGTTAATGTTTTTCAAAACTTCTTGTAATAGTAATGAAATTAGCGATTTATCTTATCACTCGCCGGTTTGTAAACGTTTTCCTTTATTTGTTACTCCAACCTCAAACATGTCATACTTTGATTCTGTCCTCTGCGATAATGGTTGTTTTTATATTGAAAATGTTAGCTCTTTCAAATACCTAGGAATTATATTGGATAATAAATTAAATTGGTCTGAACATACTCATAATTTAAAAAAATATTTAAATAAAATTGTTCGTTACGGCTACCATTTGAGAAAATATAGTACGTTGGAAATTTTAAATATATTTTACTACGCCTTTTTCAATTCCAAGTTGAATTATGGTCTAGCTTGCTGGGGTGGTTCTTACAATAACAGAATTCGTCCACTTCTCCTAGCACAAAAACATTACTTAAGAACCATGCTTAATGTTAATCGTCTATCATCTAGTTTCCCACTTTTCAAAAGAGTCTGTATTTTGCCACTCAGACATCTCTATATCTACAAAACTATGAAAATTTTTTTCATTAGATCTGGTTACCTCGATCAAAGGTTAACGCCAACTTACAACCTACGTATTAATTATTTGAATTATGTTGCTGTTCCAATGGCCAGAACAACACAATTTACGCATTGCTTTGTTAATATGGCACCACGAATTTTTAATAGACTACCAATTCACATTAGAAGTGAACGTAATTTCTACTCATTTCTTAGACAGTTGAAAATCTGGTTATTTCAGTTCGATCACTCTCAAATTGAATCACTATTTAATGGTGGAAACTTGTATTAAATAACTGTTTTGTGTATGTATTATAATTAAATGTGGTTTTCTCTTCATACTTCAATTATATTATATTCTTTATTTTTGCTTGAACTTATAGTATACTTTTAAATTTTTTTACTTCAATATTAAGCTTTTCATACATTTTTTATTTGTTATTCCTTTTTTCTTTACATTTTTTGATACATTGTTTACACTATTTTTAATTTTACTTTTAATTCTATAATTTTATTTTTAATTCTATTTTTTTTTTTTTTTAATTATTTTGTCTAATCTTAATTTGTAATTACTTATGATTTTAGTACCCCGCTAAAACAAAAACATTTATATTTATATTTCTTTTTTCATTTATGTTTGTTTCATTCAACACGTATTCTTTGGAATATATTCGAATGATCCTACTTATTTTCTTACATATATAAAGTTTTGTTATTTTTACTAAATTATTTCTTATTGAATTTTATATTATTATTTTTGTTCCTATTAACTATTCTAATAAACTATAGTTTTTTTTACTTTTATTAATTTTATTGAATTTATTATATTAGTTTATTAGATTTAAGAGCTTTATGTTTTGATAATATTCAATTTTAATTTAATGTAGTTTGTAAAAAATTTTATATTTAAGAAAATAAATGAATTTTAAATCTTTAAATCTTTAAGGTTTTTGATATAGTAAATAAAAGACTAATTTGATCTAACCGAAATATTTTAAATTCATTTTAATTTGATCTAAATTTATTAACAATGATTTGATGTACATATATTTTAACAGTGGATCCTATACAGATAAATATGCAGGCCAACTTCACAGATTCTCTTCCCTTTCTAAATGTGGGCCTTTTTTATTGAATTTGGTTTACAATTGATTTACATATATTTTATTTCCCGAAACCTCTTTTTGTTTACTGAAAAAAAAAGTTTTCAAACTTATTTTATTTGACTTATTTTTGTATGTTATATGAAATTCTTTTACTTTATTAAACTTTTATTTATTTATTTATTTATTTATTTATTTTAACAGTTGATCCTACAGATAAATCTGTAGGCCAACTTTATAGGTTTTTTTTATTTTATTTAATATAAATTTACACTTTTATTTTATATTTTATTTCACAAAACTAGACAAAAAAATAAATTTAAACTTTTATTCAGTGAATCAGCTGATTTTTGAAAAGTCAAACTATCAGAATTCACAATAGCAAATTTTTGTCAGAAAATTTATCAATATCAGTTCACGATTCACTTTCTAATAAATTTTTTCAGTTATCAAATTTCTGATCACTGACAACCACGATAGACCTGAATATTTCTTTAATTTTTAAATAAATCACAATGGTGTGATTAAAACATGGTAACTCCACGTTGAATAGGTATAGATAAAATAAAAAAACCGGTTAATTTACAATACAATATTTTCAAAGTTTAAAATTTAATTAAAAAAAAAAATTGTTGTTGTTTTTCAAATTTAATTTACAACAAAATTGAAATTAAATTTTCTATTTAAAAATGACTGCAAATTTAATCCTTAAAATTAGTTATTGTAATAATTTTCAAAAAACCATGTTAACTCATTTTGAATTACAATTATAATGCAAGAGAGAAGAAAAATAATCATCTAATTTAATTTTAATGTATCATAATAGTGGTTAATTACATATCAGTTCGCACAAAGCATCAGGATACCATTAAAAAATTTACGTTTTCATTTATTTTTTTTTATATTATGAGTATTCCATAATTTCATCCGTTATTCAAACTTTTTGGTTTTATGTACTTTTTAAGAAATAATTCACCAAACTCACACTACTCTTTACTTTTTTTATTCGTGATTAAATTAAGCCTTGCTATTGTTTTAAATGACTTCCTTTTTTTTATTTTGGTATTACCTATATATAGAATTATTATGTGTTTTTATTATTTTTTCATAAATTACCTGCTTTTAACTAATTTTTACTTTTTTTACCCTACTCCATTTTTTTTTGTTTTCAAAATTTTTCACCTTAAATTATTATTTTTTTCTTTTGAATTAACAAAAGAGAATATTTTTATTTTTATATTAAAATAAAAGCTTTTAAACTTCCTTTTGGGGGTCTTCGATTTTGGTGCCATTTACTTTTTAAAATAATCGTTGTCTCAGATGTTGTACATCATCGTCATCATCATTATCATTAGTTTTTCATAAATGAATATGGAAAATTTAAGATGAGATGGTGAGAAAATTTAATTTGCTTAATCATTTCTGTTCTAATATTTATTGGGGTGGGAAAAGAGGATGTGGGTCAGGGGGAAGAGAATATTATTTTTTGTTTGGCGCACATTAAAATAATTTTATTCTTTTGTTGTTTTAATTTTATATATTTTTGATTAATTACATTTTGATGGTAACTAGGTCGATCTTTTACACGCTCATTTTAATATCATTAAATTTTTAAATATAAAATATAAATATTAAATTTTAATTTCCGATTTTTTTTTTAACAGAAAAAAAATATTTTAAATATTTAAAATATTTTTCTTTAGGAATAGTTTTTATATTGTATTCATTTAAAATGGTAGAATGAAGAATGTCAAATTAAAATGAAGAATGTCAAAATTAAATGTTGTCAACACAAATTTGAGCTTATATGCTAGCAATGTCATTCAAAGTCATTCATAATTATGTTTGATGTAGTAGTATTAGGTTAGCTATTTTATGAAATATTCCCTTTAATGTGGATTTGAAATATCGAGATTTTTATAAAACGTCTTTTAGTCAGTTGGTCCTGATTTCAATTTATTCAGTGTAAACTATATTGAAAATGAAAGGAAAAATATAAATTTTTCTTTACAATAATTATATATAATTAATTATATAGTTAATATTTTTTCTTTGGAATACTTTTTCTTACTTGTATAGTTATTATAATGATTAAAACTCTTATTATTTAATTTTCCACAAATTTTATTTTTGAATTAATTTTAAATGTTTTATTTATTTTATTTACACAAATTCTATTATTAATTTTATTATTCTTTGTATTTTATGACTACTTTAAGATTTATTTTACAACTACAGATTTTATTCTATTCTCTTCAATGGTCCATCTGAGACTGAGTTTTAATCTAACAACGGTGTCTATAATTTCCGTTTATGAACAGCAACCGGAAATAGTAACCGGCTGAAATATATCTTTGACAAACACCACCTATTAGATCTATTACATAATTATTTACAATAATTATAATTAACAACAGTTAAAACGAAAATCATTAGTAATACAGTTTTATAAGTTGAACTTCAGAAAAAATAAAATAAATTAGTTAGGAAAGTATTTAAGCTCTTGATCAGTAAAATTAAATTAATTAAAATTGTAAAAAGCAAAATAAATTGAATTATTTCCGCCAGATATATCAACCAATTTATGTTCAATACATTAATTTTCATAATTAAAAATAAGGACAATCATTAAGTAAACCAGTACTAATCGGTTGACAATACTGCTTTTTAAACTCTTCTAATTACAAAATGAACCCTACTTCGAACACAATATCCATCATCCCCGAAGTACATTGATTTTATTGCCAAATATCAACGAAGAGTTATCGAAGTTTTTAATCAGATTGAAAAACAAATGCAAAAAGTCGATTTAAATGCAAATTATGTAAAAACAAAATACATTTTGTTTAAAAAAATATTTAAAATGTTCAGATATTATAAATTGGCCTCTGAGCATTATAAGTAATCTTAAAGCTATGGGTTAATTGACGAAAAATAATACTGTAAAACCATTACTTCTACTGTATGACAAAAAATGTTGGTTCAAAACTTCTAATATTTTTTAAATGAAGTTTAAATAATGAAACAAATACCGTTACTGTTTACCCAAAATATCGCCAGTTAGTAAACAAAAAAATTTCAATAGTAAAGAAATAAATCAACTTATAAAGAAACTAATAAAATAATAATAACAACTTACAGATAGTTTATTAGATACTTGATACTATGGTCACTGTAGAAATACCTACAACCTACTCAATGTTGTGAATATAATATATTCAGTCAAATTACAGTCAAGAGATTCCAGTAGCTCGGATACATAAGCAAATTGTCCAGCAAAGAGAATTTTCGAATTAAAATTTCCTGGTACAAGATGTCGAAACAAATCGAAGTTTCTTTGTATACGACGAAATATTGTAAATTATGTTAAACAGTTTCAAAATCACCAACAATTGGCCGACAGGAATTGATCAAGGTTTATTAAATAAGCCTCTACAACACGATTTATAGCGATAATATATAATATAGTAAGAAGGTAACATAAACTAGGTGTTATATATACGGGTCTTCGTAACATACAATAAAATTATGACTAGACAAAACAATTTTTTTATTACTATTGATTGTGAAATGTCTTGAACTCATGGCTAAATATTTTAAAAAGTTCAAATAATGAAATATGCTAATATAATATATTTTATAGAATATGCTGTAAACTCTGGGTAACACATTTTAAATAATAAATAGTATTATCTCTAGGCATTTAGTGTCATCATGTCTTACCAATTTATTAATTTACAAATTCTATATTTATGACTTCAATAAATTCATGACGAACATCGGGTACTGATCGGGTACGGAAATCAATTGGGTACTAATTTTTCTTTCCCATCCTAGCCAAACATACCAATCGGTATAAAAGGTCCCCACCTAGTGTTTTGGCTATGTATAAAAAAAAAAATTACCATCTTGATAAATTTCGATTATTGCATCATAATCAAAAGATTTAATATGAACTATTTTTTTTATTTTTTATTAATTGGCAGTTCTATGTAAGCGCGACCTCTTAAGATTTATTGTACTTCACTGTTTATTATTGAATTCTATTAGAATTGTAGGTATTATAGATTTGATATCCATTTCTGAATCATGCGATTTGTATTCCTGGAAATATTTATATTTTTTCGAGCACCGCAAACAAATAGAACATGAGAAGATACGATTTCTGTTCTTCTAAACAAAATCGCCACCTGTCTATGTTCGATCTACCAATCTTAATAAACAATATCAGTATTCTAACATTTGATCTAGTCTCCCTCATTACCTGATTCAATCGTTGGATACTTAGTTTGAAAATGGCTTTAGACTGCGTAAGTTCATGGCAACTATATATTTTAAGTTTCTGTAGTTTCTCACTTAGAAACAATTCTTCGTAGGCAGGCATTTGAACGAGCAATACTTGGCTCTGGTCCTAAGAATAGACTCTTCTTACCTGTTTTTGCAAGTACATGTACATTTGCTTCTTCATTGCCTTGTATGCCTAGTCCAAATAAGAGTAACCATTTTTACTTCGTCTAGCTTTATTAAACTGCTGTAACACCTATATATAAACTTTGATTCGAAAATTGGGCAAGCTAGAGTTCAACTACTTGAATCGTCTATTAGCTACTTCCTACCAACATTCTATAGTTAAATGAACTGTTCTCAAACGCTGGATCTCTAATTTTCAAACATAAACACCATCACTTTTCACTATAATTAAAATACTATATATATATGTACATCCTAATTAATGATTAGATTCATAAAAACATACTTTGAATAATAATTAATAAAAAATTGCGCAATCAAAATTATTCTTACATTATAATTTTCACCCTTACATTACCCAAAACACATTTTTGGAAAAAAAAAATCTCGTAAACATAAAAATATAAATTATTGCACTTGATTTGATTCAAATCATTAAATTTAATCTTCTTCCTTTCTCTCATGTTTCTAGCTTCATTTAACATAACCAAAAAACGACAAAATGAAAAAGAAAAGAAAAATAAAAATGTACAACAGAAATTTACTTTAACAGGCTAAAAAAAAAAAAAAACCTAAAAATTGCACAACAAATCGCACAACTTGCAAAAAAACAAAATCATAGCGAATAAAAAAATCTTTTGTTTCATTTTGCCATCCCAATACCACACAAAATAATCTACACAACCAAACCATAACCCATCACATTCTAATTGGGTACAAATTTGTTAAAATATTTAGTTATATCCTTGCAACAATGAAAAGAACAATAATAAAAACAACAAAAAATAAATACTTTAAATAACAAAAAAAAATGGAAACAGTTTTGTTGTTGTTGTTGTTGTTTTTTTTTTTTTTTTGTATTTTTAACACATCACAATCATACATAAGGTCAGGCACGTGTTACAATCATTTCTTTTCAATTTTGAAGTCACTCACACCATCAATTCTGAAAAAAGAACTAAAATAATAATAAAGACAAAATAAAATTAAAAGAAAAAAAAAAAACAAAACAAAGGATAATAAAGTCGATACCACAGTGTTGAATTATAACATAGTCTCGGGTGGTTGCAACACTTTAAATTGTTATTTTTTTTGCTTCTTATTTTTTTTGTTCCGGTTTCACTTTAGCTTTGACTTTTTTTGTGATTGTAATTTTTTCTTTCATCTTCTCTGTTTTACAATTATTTTGTGGAGAAAAGTCACAATGACATCACTTTATTAAATTACTTCACGTCTAAATCGTCTGATCATCTGAAACGTTCAGAAATGAATTTTCATTATTACAGTTTTTGTTTTTTTTTTTTTATTTGTATTATTTTTAATTTATAGGAATAACAGAGAAGAAGGTTATGTGTGAGTAATGACAGATTTAAGTTTAGCAGTAAACTTGCCTAGTTCCTGCTCCTTCATTTCACTAGCCTCACTCATTAAATTTAATTTGTATTTTAAATATTTAATGCTCTTTCTGAGAAATGATAACTGGTGGAGAGTTGGTTCCAACGTAGTCATCAAGTATTTATTTATTACCAGTAGTAATAAAATACTTATAACCTTATTAGCCTTTATTTATTTACTTGAAATTTATCGAAAATTGGAAAAATTAAATTGACTCCGACATGTGCAAACCGCGAACAATATCCAAATGCAGGATACTAGTACTAAATACCAGTACTAAAATCAAAATCGGAAGCCAAATGACCAGTGAGAAGCCGCGAAAGTCTTGGGAGGAGTCCATAGATTAAATATGCAGTTCGTTGTCACACTTCACAATTTATATCCCATGGTCTTTGAATCAGGCTTGCTCTAGATAGGATTATAATGTATCAAACATACCTATACAACCAAAGTCGAATTTACACCATCATGTCATATTGAAGAACAAAAATTTTTCTTACTAAAATCTCCTACAGTAAACGAATTTCAAATTTTTATCACATAATTTTAATTTTCACAGATTGTTTTTTTTAGTAAAATATCTTTGGCATTAACAAAAAATTATAATATTAAAAAGTTGAGAATAAAAACGATGATGAGGGTAAAATTTATTTGAATACTCCTAATTTATAACTATAGAATTTTACGTTAATAAAATTTTGGTGAAACTTATTAAAGCAAAAGACAACAGAACACCCACAGGAATAAAAAAAAAATAAGTAAAAAAAAATAGTAAAAGAATAATATATTTTTTAACTAACGGTAAACCACTTGCACTTTGCACTTAATGTGCCATTTCATTTATTTAAAAAAAAAAAGAACAAAATAAAAAATTGTGTCTCCACTTTTATAGAAAAAATTTATTTTTTTTCTTTTCGGAGTAAATTTTGTAAAAATTTTTTCTAAAGGAAAAATGATAAATTTTAATTTAAAAATATCACCATTAAAGTGTTCCTTAGAAATTTTACCTACCTACTTATTATTCAGAAATTATGAAATTATAAATAAAAATATACCGCCGAACGAAAAATTTGGATTTACAAATAAACACTCCAGCATATATCGAGTTTTCAGAATCAAAAATATACTCAAAAATAGTATTCTGTCCACTGAGGCAGACCCAATTTTACGTAAAATTAGTTATAAGATTTCAACACTTCTTGTAATCTTTAAAATTATTGTTATTTTCCTTGAAAAGATTCAATAAAATCAAATTAAGCGTAAAACAACAAAAAAATTGTCTAAATAACATAAAACCAGTGGGCTTGATAATATTTCAGGTAGAGAAAAGCATTCGATTTTATATGGCGAATTTCTCCTTCACCTTGTTAAACTAATCCAAACTTTGTTTCACGATCAATCTTTTTAAGTCAAAATCGGACAAATACAGCCAATCAAAATAAGTATTATAGCAGGTGTAAGTGCCACAATGCTCATTACTTTCTGCCATTGTATACAACACAGCTATTCACAGCAGATTTATCAAGTCCTCCAATGCGCAATACAAGTTTATATGCAGACTATACTGCTCTATTTTTAACTTCCATACCTATGTCTAAACGAAAAATTAAGTAATCTGAAAATGGTTTTAAAATAATTCATGAACTTTATTACAAAAGGAAAATTCAAATCAATGGCGAAAAAAATGAGCTCGATTTTATTCACAAAAAGTCATGAATAAAAAAGTGATACTCGTGTCTAACCGAAATTTTTTATTAAATTAGCAATACTAAAATAATATGATAAAAAGGTTATATTAAATATGTTTGTATACATTTGGACAAAACAAAGTGCTCTTTTAAACACATATAATTAAGACAGTCAATAAATAGATCTATGTATATATATAAAAATATTATAAATCCAGGCTAACTGCAGAAAACTATAATTATTAATATTATTTTAAAGCCATCTGTGGCAATATTATTTTGTACAGTTTCCTTATATGGAAGAGCGCTTTAATAATTCAAAAATGTGCAACATTTGTTTTATTTTTGCTTTTCATTGTTAGCGGTAGTCCTTGGAGGACATCATATAACTTTGGCCAGGCGCATATCAACCAACCGTGATTGTTAAGACATTAAAATCCACTAAAATCATACCGTATTTTCTATCTTAACCTATCTATGAAAGATTAACTATAATATATTGGATTTCATCGCTGTATTCTGCAACTATGGGGAGATTAATGCTTTAATAATTATTTCCGCCATGAAGAATATTACAATAATAGTAATTTTCGTCGTAATATTTGTGTTATTAAAAATTAATATTATGGATTGGAAATGGCGGATAACTATAGACATAAAACGATAATGCCACGATTGCAAAGGGAGATATAATGTCGAGAATAAGTAAGCAATTCTTTCCAACTCCCAAAATTATGCAATTCCACTTTTCTTTAACTAAAATGTTAAATTATTTTAACTGTAATTGTTCGTAATAAAAAATTGTAATCGTTGTTTCCGTCGAATGAGGAATTAGGTGAGGAGAAATATAATATCAAGATGTTCCCAACGCCCAATAAGAGAGAGGATTCAAATTTGGAAACGGGAATTGATAGTACCACCAAATATTACAGAGAGATGTAAACAGCTGAAATATGAACTATACATGACTACAGACAAGCATTGGAATGCAATTGTAGAATATAATTATGTTCTTGAAAAACCATAAAAAATAGAAATAAAAGCATTGGAATAGAGCTGAGATGTAGAATGGATTCGCTTACCAGAAATAAGCTATACTTTAAATTTAATTAAAATAAGTCACTTTAAAAAAATGTATACGCATTTAAGCTACTGGTATCAATATTAATTTTTATAATTTTCATAACAGATTTTCCACGTAATTTAACAGATTTTACTATCTAGCTACTGGCAATGGTGCAGAAACAAAATACAAAAATTTGTTCTAAAATAAACCAATTACCTTAATTTAAGTACGTATAGTAATAACTTCATTTTGTTACCGCAAATTCTGTTCTTAAAAACTTTTCAAAGCCATTATCAATTATTTAATGTCAGCTTATAATTAACATTGGTCTATTACCATGCGATTCATACAAAAACGTTAAACGTGAGCCTATGGAATATTTCGTGTATGAATGAATGCCAAGTGATACTCTAAGACACACTACATAACGGTTTTATTAGGTTAATTTAGTTCCATAAAAACTGTCGAATTAGAATCATAAACAAATCGTACAAATATCGTACACTGAAACGTACACACCTATCCTAACTCAAACCTAAAAAGCCTAAGATCACCAAATAGCTTGATTATGGACCGAAAACCAATTGAACCAAATTGAAAACCAAAAATTTAGTTTATCAAATCTAACCTAGAAAATAAATATTAATTTTTGCTGATCCAAGAAAATGAAAATGAATATGTACCCAGCTGGAAATTGTAATAGACATTAAAAATTTTAATCTGAAGCTAAGCTACACAATTATACATGTATTACGGCCAAATGTTCATCTGGGTATTTAAATTCAACTGAACCCAAATTTATAAAACTTACATAGCTATGTATATCTACTCTACAACATATCTACAACACAATAATATGTGTATTATATGTACAAGATGATAGATATATTTATGGAAATTATTAATAATACGATTATTGTAGAAATTTCTTAAGGCTTAACTTAGGTAAGTAGGGCCAAGGACTGGCAAAAACCCATGCAATAGTTCGACGGAAGATTCAACTGTAGGGCTGTGGAGTAAGATTTAACATAGAACTCTCCATTGATTTGATTTCGACCGTATTCCACCCGGAATGGGTTACAGGGCAATGATGATTGATTTTACTGGAATTCATTTTTTTTCACGAAATTTTTAATACCAAAATTTTTAAAAATTTAATTTGAATTCAATTTCCATTTCGGTTCGAATTTATGTTTGTATTCAAGTTAATATAAAATTCGAAATAAAAAAATATTTGAATAGGACTTCTATTTTGAAAATAGGTTCTAATAACAAGAAAATAAATTGAGGTGACCTCACTTTCAATTTAGTCATTTAAATTAAAAATTATTTACTATAAATTCAATAAACCTAAGAAAACAGAAAAAAAAAAAATTCGAATTCGTCCTTTTTTTAATTCTCAGGATTTTTCATAGTCTTTTATTTTACAATTTTCTTTGTTTCTTCTGTTTTTTTTACGTTTTTGTTTTTTATTACTTTAAAAAATTTTATTTTATATATAAAAATTTTAACTGAATAGAAACCCCAAAAATCTATTATGTCACGTGATATCACTCTTCAAGTAAAATAATGTCAGAGAGTAGATTTGTAACTGAGTTTTATGTCAAGTATTTTTTTATTTTTATTTTGTTTTTTATTAGTTTAGAGCTGTAAAATTATCACAATCGAGCAATTATCTTTTCTTTACAGTTTCAGTTTATTTCTTTTTATATAATTTTCGTTTTTTTTTTTTGTGAAAAAGTCTTTTTTGAATCGTGGAGAATATGGTTACTGTTTTATTATTGTTTTTTTTTTATTTCTTTTTTTATCATTTTTATTTTTTATTGTTACAAAACGTGTGTTTTTAGTTAGGACGTATTGTAACAGAATCCTTTTTGTATTTTTAATTCTTATTGCACACACGTTTTTCATTCAGGATATTTTATTTTTTATTTCATTATAGGTAAGAGAATAGTGGTGGTTTTAAAATGTTACAAAAACAAAATATAAAAAAAAACAACAGCACAACAAGAAAAAGGACCTCTTTTTTTTAAAGACCCTTTTTATATTAATTTCTTCGTCATATAATTTTTCTCTTTTATATTGTTGGTAATGTTGATAATACTCTGATGTTGATTACGTTGACGAAGATGATGATGATGATGATGATGATGTGTACAAAATGAATTAAATACAATTATTTTTAGGGTAAATAAAATTTATATTCATGTACAGAAGTACTCACATACGAATGAATGGGTATAATATACTATATGTATGTATGTAAGTGGTAATAATAATGATTATGAATGGTAATTAAGATGAGTACTTTGGCAGCATCTATGTGTATGAATACAGAGCCGCCGGTTGATGGCTATGCACAACGGATCAGGCTTAGTTGAGACTAATTCGATGGACAAATTAATTGTAAATTTGAACTGTCAAATTAAAGAAAGTTTTTTATATATACAATCAGTCCGATAATTGGTTATTAAGCTACTTAGCCAGACATTTCTATTAATTTTGGTTATTGCAATATTGCAGTAATGTAGATATAGGAAAAAAATCCTTTGCAGGTGCCCTGTTCAGTTCAGATCAGAGAAAAATTTCATAGATAAAATATTTTTGAACAATAGAGATTCGGTCGAGAGAGTGCCCGGCTAAGCCAAGAGATAAATTTCTGAATCTATAGATACATCTTTCTAAATATTAGAGAGGGTGCCCAATTTATCTCAGAACTAAATTTGAGAATCTGTAAACACAATCTTTCTAAACAATATAGATTTGCTCAAGAATGAAAAAGAGGGATCTGAATACCTTCGCAAACAGTTTGTTATCTCGCTCTTTTTTAAGCAAAAAACCACCTACAGGTGTTCCGTGATCCTCCTCGCTTCAAGTATATCTTCTTAATATGATTTTATTTAATAGAAATTTGGGTCAAACATCCACACAGAAAATTGTGGAACAACCATTACTTATCAATCTTTCGCATAAATTTCTCAGTTTCATCTTCGCCAATGCAAATACCCAATGAAGAATATGACTACAACTGAACAAACCAGCTGCAGATAGTCGACTTGAAATGACGTTTTTTTCTGACCTATGTCCTACGAGTGGGGTATTTTCTTTTCTTCCATTTAATATTTACAATTCGAACAATTTACAATTCAATCAGTTAAATAACTATGTATTTTTTACTGGCTTTAAGAGGAGGGCCTCGGAACCTCATAAGATTGTGTGACAGGATGTTTGATGTATTTCCAATTTACTTTTGTATTTTGAGCATTGTTTTAATATTTTTCATCATATACTGAAGTAACCTGCAAATCGTTGTGGATTAAACTATTTGGCACGAATCACGAAGTACCTCAGACTTAAACTCCATACGATCATATAGATTTAAGAATAGCTTTGTACAGCAGCACCTTGTTTTCCAAAGACAATTCTGATCCTTTACCCATTAACCAATATAAGCTTCTCATCTTTTGTCCCAATTGTGCGCGCTTACAAATTATGTACTTCTTTCATATAAAACGCCTATTAATATGAGTTCCTGACGTATTATGACATATTACTCCCGAGGTATGACTGGGGGCAGTTCCCTCTCCCCAATGTAAATGTCACATGTATTGTGACTTGTTTTTATTGACTTTTATTTTTCAACTGTGGAGCCAGCTTTGTATTTGACTGAGATTCCGTTCAAGAAGATTTGAGGCTCGTAATAGATTGATGTCTGAAGCCATAATTGCTGTATCGTCACCAAAAGTTAACACTTCACATCTGGTGTCAGTGGGATATCTGCCATATAGATGAGGTAGAGTGTGGGATGATAGTACTGAAAAATTATGATATACTTTCAAAATTCTAATTGTGGCATTTCAATTTTAAATTTCTTCCAGTTTTAACTTTAGTAAATCTAACATTTCCAAATATTGTTACATGATATGCTTGTTGCCTGATATTATACCTTTTGGCTTGTAGTTGTAGTTCATTGCATCATAATTAATTTTAAATCCATTCTGTTAATTAATGTTGACGTTGTTTACACATACGTTTTACCCAAACGCATATGATAGGTGCTACAATTTGAATGTACTGAATTTCTGGTTGTCATTCCCAATGACATTTATAAGATGTTGGACGGCAAAATTTCCCCACGGTATTTTTTTTAATGATTTAAGTTTCTATCTTAATTTGAAATATTCATTGGAAGTCCGAGCTCTGATGTTATTTTATATTATAAAATTTTATATAAAAATATAAAATTAATAATATAAATAAACAATATCTAAATCTACTACTACTTCTACTACAATTTGCTATTTGCTGAACACAGTTAAAAACTTACTTCGACATGTTGCCATCCATGCACAAAAATATATCAAAATAACTTAAAATAAAGCACATACCAATGCTCTGCCTAATCAGTAATGCACCAACACAGCCTGGTCCTGTCCTGATCTGACATTAATTCACAATAAATATTTTAAGGATATTTCAACAAAACCTGAGAAATACTCAAAATATGTCTGTTCTATATAGAAAGAGAAAATAGATGTTAGTTGCTGGTTGAAAATTTATTATAATAACAATATGACATGTGGTTCATTTAATATGTATAGTGTCTAATTGATGGATAAAAATTGAAATATTAGAAAGCAACATATACAGGAAAAAAACAACAACAACAACAACAAAAAAGAATTGTCTAATATTTACGTTTTATCCTTTTTTATGTTCAAGGATAATTATCATTATTATTGTTCCTTATTCTTTCGACTAACAAAAAACATTTTTTCTGTTTTTTTTTAATTTACAAAGGACTTATTAGAGTATGGTGTGTATTATTTTGGAAACAAACAAAATAAGAACGAAAACATACAAAAAAATGCAAAAAAAAAAATTCAGGATTGTAAATAAATTTCATTTAATGAGTAGGTAGAGATGACTGCAGCAGCTTAAAAAAATATTTTTTTGTTGAATGCGACAATAGACAAAAAGAGAATTTAAATAAAGTAAGAAATTGTTAAAAGGGTTAGGCTGCTGGTACTCACTTTAAATTTTATTTAAGGTAAGAAGGGTTGATATTCAATTTTGTGTTTTTTTTTTTGTTTTTTTTTTTCTGTTTTGCAATCATGAATGAGTAAAAAAAATTTAAATTGAAAATTTTGATGGTGGGGTAGAGATTCGTCGAATCATTAAAATTACTTTAAGACCACATAAATTTATTGTTATAGTTTTAATCAATTAATGGTAATTATCTTTTGGTTTAATTTTTTATTTATTTTTTTTTTTTAAATTTTAATTGATTAAAAGGATTATACAAAGAAAAAGATAATCAAATAATATATGGTAGATTAGTTAGATTTTATTCTATATAGCTGATGTGATGTGAATTGTGGTTGTTGGTGAACAATTGATTAATGAATTTGATTTTAATCTGATGATTTATTGAAGGTTATGTTTTTAATGGAAATATAAAATTAAGAAGGATTTCAATTTTAATGTGAATAAATTAATAGAATTGCTTAAAAAAATATATATGTATAATTAATATATACATTGATGTCGACCATTTTCTGTGACACATATTTACATTGATGAAATTGATTACATTAATACCCTTGATCACATCGACAACCAACCACCCTGATTACATTGATATTTCTTGATTAATCATCTTGATTAATCACATTGATACCCAATACTTGTAATGCATTCACTCAATGCAATTATTGTAGTTTGCATTCAATTTGGATTTAAATAATGTTCAATACATTTAAAAAATATTTTTAGCGATTAATCCAAAACTGTGAATTATTTAAATTAAGGCTCTCAGCTGAGTTAAATTCACTGTTAAAATATTTTCTTGGATAAATAAATGCTTTCGTTTTAGGTTAGCCTCCAAAAGAATATTATTATAGTTTTATAGTATGACATGTTCAATAGCAATAGTAAAGTTATACAGTTAGAAAATATTTAACTTTTTGCCAAATATGTATATTTTCATTCAAAAATTCTGTTTATGGTATTCAGAAAACAAAAATTAATTTTTTTTAAATTTATCTCGTAATCAATTTGCATATCAAAATCTTGTCGAAATTGTCTTTAATGTTTATTTATTTATATCAGTTTGTTATTCATTACACTGTACGTTTATTTACTACTTCATGTTTTATTAATGGCTTCTGCAACTGTTCTAACATTCAATAAAGAAAACCTACTCAATAAGGATAGATTAAAGATACCATTTCATAGTCATCCATTCAATTGTTTCTCACAAACTGCTAATAATAGTTTTAATCGAAGTATGGCCAGCTCCGATTCAGATATTTTATATTATTCTGCTTCATTCGTTTATAAAAATTAATTGTAAAATACTTTTTAATGGGATAGCTTCAATCAAAATAACCTCACCATAGCCGGTGCCGGTGTTTTTTTTCTTTTCTTGTTCAACACATTCAGTTGATACGGTTAAATTTCCTGGTACAAAAATCATTCCAATCATTGCATTGTAAGCTTCGAAAGTGTGTTTCAGGTGGAGGTGAAGGCAGTAAAAGAAGCCTAAGACTGGCTCAGATCTAGCGTATTTTCTGTCAGAAATATCTGTATACTCATAGACAGTCAGGCCGAAATTAAAGCACTGAAGTCGGTAACCATCAACTTAAAAACCATGTTGACCTGTCGCAGTTCCTTGAACGATCTAGCGGATAGGTTCAATATATTGTTACGATGGGTACCAGGACACATCAGTGATATTCCGAGTATAACTGCATTGCAAGAGAGGGTACGCTATATTAGAAATCGTTTCGGGAAGGAGCAATTTGGGTGCACCACATCTAGTTACTTGTAATTTATTGCTTCGCAAAGATGCAATAAAAGCTTCAAACTTCAGATGGTCAGCTAGACCAGACTGTAACATCGCGAAGCAAATCTGGCCTATGCTGAACCTAAAACGATCGCTTAACCTACTAACTCTGAAAATGTGTGACATTAGCACTATGTTAGGGCTCATAACGAGTCATTAGCTGATTGGTAAATACGCCGGACGACTGGGAATCCCCTCAAATAACTTTTTCAGAACATGTAGAGAGAGGAAGAGGATGACAATGTCCAACACCTACTCTGTTCTGGAAGCCTTCTTTCTGGACTCGCTGGGTGACCTTGAAAGCACTAAAATCAAAAGTCTTTACAGCTTCGTTAAAAACTCAAACTTGTTCAACGAGTAGTGTCGTACGCGAAGAAAGTTCCCGTGGTATTACAATAAAACTCACCGATCTAAGTGTGTTGTCGGCAGCCACTACTACCTACCTACCTAAGCTCCGATTCAGCTGTTATATTAACCAAGAAAGTTAGGACGATTTTACTGGATGAACAATATTGACGAAAATCACGAACAGGCTACACCCAAAAAATCATCTGTATGTGAAACTGTAGAATCCTAGCTTGACATAAGAAATATCAGAGGGTATAAAAAATGTTCAAATATCGAACTGGACAAAACCAGCTCTTAAGCGTAATCAATTACAGGTATTGTTGCACCAGTTCTGTAGTATACAGGAAATAAAGAAGGTAAAATGACGTCACTTCACATTCATTAGTATTTATTTATTTGGCTTAATTTGTCTAATATATTTTACTTAAAAATAGTGTCTTAAATGTAGTGTTACAACTATACAGTACTATTAGCAAACGAGTAAATAAGTTAGTCAGTTCATAATGAGTAGAAGAAATCGTATCACCTTCCTTTATCTCGTTATAATACTGTAAGGGGATCAAACCTACTAAACCCACCTACCTCACTTGATCCTGGCATGTGCTTTAAGATCAAATTTTAACTATGATATGATTTAGATTATCATCAGGTTGACTAATGAATTTGATTTGCCGGATTATAATACACCTAGAAGCGCTGTAATTACTTTTTCATTTCATTTGTTAGGTAGTGAGTAGTTTTATGACGTCAATTCACAAAAAAATTCAAAGCGAAAATCCAAAATCCTTTCTAATCAGTTTCGTTTCTAGTTCTTTGGAATTATCTAATGTCTTAAAATATCGGAAAACTTTTGAAAACTTCAAAATATTTTTTTAATTCAATTTCAATTTTAATATTTTAATTTTTAGAAATGAACCGCGAGGCGGATTAAAGAATATAATTAAATTTATCTCTCACTCCATTCTTGTCTTAAATTTCTACATCTAACATATGTGCCTTTTAAAATTACAATTGTTTTTCTTAGTAAAAAAAAAATTATCAAAACAAATAAAAGTCACCCCCCATCAGCTGACATCGATTGAAAATTCTTTATAAACATTTTACCACAATTTATAATAAATTTACCCCATTTGAATTTATACGCGCCCCCAAGCTATGAAGCAAATCGAAAAATAGATGCAAATAGAAAAGTCATTTTGAAACAATATAATAATTTTGAAAATTTTCTTTAACAACAACAAAAAATCATTTTTCCAAATGTTGCAATTACACTGAGGGAAATTGACAACAAAATTATTTCAGAAATTTTCCGGGTTTTATTTTCTATTTTTGATTTTTGATTTCCTCTGCGTCCCGTCCTCTCTAATAAGACCAAAAATAAAAATCACAAATATTTAAGTGAAAACCTTTAACTAACATTTGAAGAATGCCTTAAGGATATTTCCAGAAAAAAAGCAGAAAAACAAATCCAAAAAATACTTATGTTGGTTAGATATTTATTTTTATTTTCTTGTTTTTGTTGTTGTTTTTTTTTGGATAATTTTTGTTTTTCTGTTTCAAATAACACAACATTTTCAAATGCCTTTTTGGTTATTTCGATTTTGTTACTATGTCGGTATGTCCCAAAAGTTTGTTGAAAATTGTTTTTTTTTTGTTGAAATTGAAGGATTATTAATATATAAGGATATAATTTAATATTGATTAAGGACAGTTACCAAGGATCAATATCCTTGATAAATGTACATATTTTGAAATCAAGAATGTTTTCAGGCGAAAAACAAAGTTGAATTTAAACGTAACAATTTTGTGGTATTTCCTACATACTTTTAAAAGTGGGAGAGTCAATATTTTTTTCTTGAGCTCAAAATTAGAGTAACATTTGTTGAACAATAGCCGTAAGTTATACTGAAAGTGTGGAACTGAATTTTTATTTGAATTTGTACTATGGTTGAAATTTCAATTCAAAATGGAATGAGCAAACAATTTTGTAAGGTTATTCCAGGTTATCCAGAAAAATTATAATCTCATAGGAATATAATGTCCTGTTCAAATTTCAAATTAAATTATATTGAATCACAACAAAATTAATGGTAATGTTAGAAATGTAGTACAAGGGGAAATTTTGTAGGTGAATAATAGGGATGATATAATGCAAAAAAAGGCTGGATGTTAGAATCCAAAATCCAAAACGATTCAAAATTCCGACATTTCAAAATTTTTTAATTAAAATAACATTTCTGACCACACCAATACCATTTCTGTATCTTATCACCTTTATGTGTTTGAATGTTTATGAATAATGACTTGTTTTTCATTGATAGAATTTTGATTATCGTTATTTTGAAAGGCGATATTTTAAAACGTTAGATTCTATAGTTGGTATTTTTGACAGGATATCATGACGCACATATATAGCTAATATGTTTTTTTATACTAAGCTAAAAAACTCTAGATCAAGACCTATCATAACGATTGATACATTTGACTAGAAAAGGGGAAGAAGGACAATTATTACGAACAAAGGGTTTTAATGTTCGTCTTGAATTCGTGTAGGCAATAAATATAGAATTGATTATGTTTGGGGAACCCATAAGATGAAATTTGGTTCCACATTCGGAATGTTTAAGTTATTAACGAATTTCCATAACTTTTCTTCTGCCATCTAGGAATTTCTACGGTCTAGATATTTCATTCATACTTCACGAGGGAAGCGTTGAAATGAAGGTAATATGGTTTTAATTTCCACTTGGCATGTGCCGCCTTGCCTACGTGATATCTATAATAAAAAGGGAGAAAATTTCGATTTTACGACGATGAACAAGAGGAGTAAGATTAGCAGTGACATTTGGGTAATTAATGAGACGAATATATAGCCTTTTTTTACCATATTCAAATGTTTGAACGCATTACTAGAAGCACAAGCGCATGTATGAGTGTTGTACTCTATTTTGGGTCGTATGAAAGATTTATAGTCAGCAGGACACAGGAGCAGAAGTAGGACTTACAATGATTAAGAAGGCTGATAGAACTGGTTATGATGCCTGTTTTGGTAGAACAACGAACACTAACTTATAAAATATACCGTTTTTATTAAAAGTTAATTTTAAAAAGCATTTCTTACCATGCTTAAAATAAATAACTTTTAAGGTCGGTGGATTAACTATTCCGAAATCCCGTTCGTTATTGAATCAAATCGCTTTACAGAGTTTGATTAATAAGAACTGCAGATTATTATGATTTTAACGAAAAATTAATTATTTTATTTAAATTCGGATTTCGCCAAGCTCTCGCCTCACTTAGTTAACGCTAATTTTTATATTTCATTTTGCGATAATAATTTAAATATATAAAAATTTTGTATAATAATTTAATTATTTTGTTATTTTTATAATAATATATTTATAAATTTTATAATTATAATTTTGACAATGTCAATTGTGGATGAAGCGAACTGTTAGTAAATTCAGAAATCTAACAGCATCAGGCATCGTAAAAGTTCCATATTCTAAAATGCAATATTAAAGCGTCATTGAAAGCAACAAGTTCTTTTTTGCAACATTACTATTTTGATGTGCAAACTTGAGCACACTTCGTATCATAGAATTTGTTGGGCTTTGCTTGTTATTGTTTAAAACAGCTGTTTGACATTTCAAATTTATTTCATTCGTTCAATTCGTTTCACTTGATATAAATACATTATCTGTGAAAAAGGTAATTATTTTAAAATAATTTTTTGTTTTAGGTTTAGCACTTATATTTTTTTATTTTATAAGCATATATAAATTTTAAGCATTATAATTTTTTCCATTAATTTTATAACAAAAGCACAATTTTTTTTTGTTTTTTGTTTTCTTAACAAATTTTTTTATTCCAGTGATAGTTTTACTTTTGTGATTGAATTACTTACTGTATAATATCATTATATTCTGATGGTTCACAATTTTCCAAAAATACGTTCAAAGCGATATTAAATAATATTTTGTTGATTTTAATTAAATTTTCGAAGCATTATTGTCAAATTCTAATAGATTTAAAACACAAAGCATCATTGCCGAATCGAATCATGAATTTTGTACTCAATATGATGGACAATATTGCATTTCCGAATTTCTTTTGTTGTATAATCCAGTAAAGATTTTTTTTTTAATTTACATTCGATTGATTAACTTAAGCGTGTTGGTCAATATTTGGTTGATTTACTTCAATGTGGCGGTCAGCAATAATCGCATACATTTGAAGGCAGTGCCTAGTTTGTTTTTCTGGTAGTTGAAAGGTATAAAGACACAAAATTTGATGTCAACTTATTCACCAGTACATCAATCTTTCAAATTACTAAAATTGTTTAAAAAATTAATAGGAAAAGTTTTAAATTTTCACGAATGTTTATTGTTTTTATACCGTGTTTGTTTTTCTCTCATTCCACATCAAAAAAACCAAACTTTGCCAAACCCAATTCAAAGTGGGATTTTTCATTTTTTTTATTTAATTTTTTTTTTTTTATAATATTAATGAAAATATTATTCTTCGGGAAGAAAAATTTTTCAATTTTTATTATAAAATCATATGGGATTTGAATTAATCAATTATGTATGGATATGATTATTATCAAAGTTCTTATTAAATGGAATCATCGTAGAATATTTTTCATAATAATTGTATATTGGTAAGTAAAAGAAAGAAAATAAAATTAACAGGGACGTAACATAAGGCATTATAGCCTTAAGGTGTTAATGAATTTAGAAATATTTGTAAGGGTGTGAATGATTGTATGAGTTTGTAATGTAATCCTAAAAAATATTTTTCAAAAAAAACTTTGTGAGTGATAATTTTTTCTAGTTTACATGAAAACACAATCAGGACGAATGAAGAATTTTTCGCTTTCAAGTACATGAGATTATAATGTAAATTGTGACGAATGACTAATAACCAAAATTTCGCGCTCAAAAAATAATAATTATATTTTTATTTTACTCGTCGACGAACGCGAATGACATTCATTGATACCAACATAAATTATAGTTTTACTTAATGTCATTTGTTTATTTTTGTTGTTGTCAGTTCAAAATATTTTACATTTTTAAAAGTTAAATTCAAATAAAATTTTTCTTAAATTAAGTCTTTTAAAATTTTTTCTCCATTTTTTTTATAAACAAATTTTGAAATTTCAAAAACACAAAAAATTGTTCAATAAGAAAAATTGATTGGAAATGATATTTTTTGAACAGGATTTTGATTGGCTACTGATATTTTGAATATTTTGGATTTCATCTTAGAACATCGATTTGGTCTAGGAATTGCTCCAAATTGATTGATTGAAAAAAATTAATTAATGGTTACAATTCAAAATGGGTAAATAATCTCCAAAACAACCAATCCATAACAACAAATAGGTCACTCGAGTCATGGTATCATAAAATTAATTGATAATGGCCACTTCAAACTACCTATCTATTAAATTAAAAAATTTTTTACATATCTATTATTATTAAGTTAGGATATTTACTTTTTGTATTTTAATAAATCAAATAGAGGAAAAAAAACAAATCAATTTATATTAGGTCACTCTGATCTAATAACAATATCCTTAATAATTTTGCCTCTATAGTAATTAAAATACTTATAATTTTTATAACTAAATACTTATAACCTCTTGTAATGTAATCTGACCAGATTATCGTAATACATTAGGTTCTAGTCCAAAATTCATACATATTTAAAAGAAGAGAAGCTAAAAATTATTGATTGTAATTCGGAATTCAAATAATGGAATATTTATTGTTGCATTAAAAGCTATTATATTCTGAAAAAAGAATAATAATTAATATGTATATGAGTATATTTAAATATGTAAGTCAAATGAAACAAAAAAAAAATAATTTTATTATTATTTACATTATCACACTAAAATATTTACAACTGTAAGTCAAATAAAACAAAAAAAAAAACAAAAAACAAAAAAAATAATCATAAAACCAATGAATATTAAATTTTCTCTATACGACCAGACAGCTTTTTGATAGGTCTTAAGTTTTAAATATATTAATAATTATTACCTTAGAAATTTTTTAAAATCTTTTTTATTTAAATAATTTAATATAAAACATGTTCTTAGCTAGTTTTTAATTAATAGTTGAAAAATAAAGAAATATATATATTCAAGGTGCTGAGTAAATATAAACAATATAGTTAAGTTTTATAATTAACTCACTTATAGTGTATATAAATAGTTTAGTAAGTATTTAGACTTAACCAGAAATGGACAAACCAAATAATAAATAAATGAGTGGCATATCCAATGATATTTCAATTCGCAAAAATGTATATTACCTAAATGAAATTATTAGATTGTCCTAGATAAATTCTACACAAAAAAATTTAAATAAAAATACCAGAAAAACTAACTTTAAAATAATATAACTCCATTTTCGAATACCTATCAAAATAAATAAATATAAAAGATAATTTTTCAAAACTGTTTAAAAATAAATTCAACCCTGTTCTACCTTCTACCTTCTACCACTGATTGTACAAGAAAAAATAAAGAAAATTAATAACTTTTATTTTTGATTGTTTTATTTTTTTTTGTTTTATGAACATTTTTCACCTGTTCACCATACCCACCTTAGCGATGAAATCCTTTAATAATATGTTAATTCAACAATATGAAAATATTTTTTGTTTTTGTTTTTAAATTTTTTCTTTTTTTCAAAAAAGTTTTTCTATTAAAAAAAAAACGAAAAAATTTTAAATTTTCTTATCTATAAACAATGATGGAGAATGAGAATAATTTTTAACAAAATGTCGCAGTCATCTTGCTAAAAATACATTTTTATTTTTTTATTTTATTTTGTTTGATTTTACTTATGAATTCAAAGTTCCATAAACTTTTTACTTTATTTTGCTCTCTCTCTCTCACTTCTCTTCTTTTTTTTACTTTTAGTTTTTCTTTAAATTTGTTTTCAAAAAAAAATCTACCCCATTTTGTTTTTTATGAATTAAAGAATTTATAAAGTTAGAGTTAAAAAATAGAAATTCTTTAAACTTATAAAATTAATAATATCTGCCAATTTGAATTAAATTATGACATGAAAATATCATTTTTATAAGAAGTAATGATAAATGAGCAAATTGTACTGTTGATATTTTTTTCAAAACGGTTTCAAAATAGTTTTATAAAAAGGAATAGGTATACACAACCGTAAATATATTAAGTAGTTTTAGTAGTTATTCAATGTTTATAGATAATATTAAGAAGTTTAACTACAGCTAAACCATATTTTTTAGATGGAGCCAAATATTAGGTTTTAAAAGATATCTTTATACACGAATGCACAGCTTGGACTAATTGAGGATTGCAGAATAAATCACTGCCCTTTGATCAGGAGGGGCATTTTGATTAAATTTATTAATATTACAAACAAATTCCCATAGCCCTTTGAGCCACCCAAGAATTCAAAGATTTCGACAATAAAGTTCGAGTAACGGAAACTACCGAACACAAAAATTTTCTTTTTTACTCTAGATTGTTGATAGTTCTAGAACAGTTTACTTACCATGGATATTTCATATAAAAATATAATTCCAAAAATCAAAATTCAATTTTTTTAGATTGATGTATTTTTACCCTTTATGAGAATTTTTTTTTTTTTTTGTTTTTTTTTTTTTGTTAGATAAGCCTTTTAATTTTACAAAAATAGTTTTGCTTAGTGATCTTAGTGATCCTTAGCTGTTTGTATATATAAATTTTATCAAATCGGATATTTTTAATTATTACTTCAACTAAGCTTTACAATTTGTTACTTTTTAATTGTATTCTAAGCATAAAATAATTAATATAAGCATTATATATATATGACGTATACATACCATACATTTTCCATATACATTTGTTTGAAAAATATTTTTATATTGCGTATAAAGCTATTTATTATTATTAGTAAATATTCCGAGTATATTTTTCAGTTCACAACACTTTGTAATACGCAGTTTAAATATAACCTTTGTAGTTGAATTTCTTAAGACTATAAAATATCACGTATAGGTTCGTTGTTGAACTTTAATGTAATAAAATAAAACAATATTCAACTCCCTTGCAAAATATCCATTTTATGTAAATAATATTTGAATAAAATAATTTATTGAATATTATTACAGTTATAATCACTACACTATTTATATTCGGATACAATTTCCATAAATATGAAATAAAAATTTGGAATTGGTTTATTACGTTAGTAATAAAAAAAAAATGCAATGCAATAAAATATGTACGGTTAAAATAAAATTGAAATAATTATAAGTTCGTAAAGTGAATTGCCTAAATTACTTTAACTCACATTTATTATGCTTTTATAATTTTAAAACTTTTATTTTTAAAATATTTTATTTTTTATTCAAATGTTTATCTAAATTCAGTTAATTTATCCGTTAATGCTTTTGATTTAAATGTATCTTGTTATTTTATATTAGGCTCTATATTTGATAATCATCTAAGCTTAGTTTGGGTTTCGAAAGTATTACAAATACAATAAAAGCTATATCAAGAGAATATTCTCTGGATTAATTTTTTTTTTTCAATTTAATTTTATTAATTTAATATATAAAATATTTGCTTAAAATTAATATTATTACAAAAATTATAATTAAATTGAATTTTAATTTACAAAAGATTGTGGGGTTAATCTAAAAGTATCAAAAATATCTAAAAAGAAGAAAAACTCTTCAATCAAATCAATATAGATATCTTAAATTTGACAAATTCAAACACTTAACAACGTACACAATTAAGGTTGATTTTTTTCTTTTCATAACGTAATGGGGTAGAGGTGCAGAACAAATGGCAATTCCATCTTTAAAAACATTTGCAAATATTGTTTTGGATAAAATTTACATTTCTTACTAGATGTAGGTCTGCTCAAAAACTAATAACAACTAAAGACTAAGATTTCAAGAAACTTAAGTACAACCTGGGAATCATAATATTATAAAACATCTATACTGAGGCTCAATGCCAACTGAAGTACAACCTAGAAATCATAATATATATAAAACATCTATAATGAGGTATGAATACAATATTTAAATCGGTCTGAAATACAAGAGCTCAAAATATAGTGGAACAACCATCATTACTCCAACCCCAACCAAATACTTTTAAATTGTGAGAATTGCAAGGTTTAGTAACTTCTATAATAATACTGGAGATAAATTAAAAATTTTTAACGTATTCTGACCAAAGACATTGTACAGAAACTATTCAAGTCAATTTTTCAAAAAGTCTTGGCAACAAATTCAAAAAATACTAAGAAATTCGTCAGAGGGCGATGTTGTATCAGGGTAGGACCTAATGATCCTATTCCAAACAAAGCTGGAGCTGCTAGCTTTCCAAAAATATATATCTTTAGTGGCGCATCTTATCCTTTAAGGACGAAAAGGAAATTTTAAAGTATCCTTGTTGTTTTGATGTTTTTGTATAAAAACGGATATATCTGTTGATCTATTAAATATACTTAGTTATGTATTCTAGAAAGATAGTGGTCTGGAGCATATTTTAACATTTATTTGATGCTGGTTGGTGCTGTCGTTTTGGAGATATTGTAGTTTAAAGTAGAAAATTTTGGAAAAATTAAACAATCTTTATTTTCTTACTTGAAAAACTAAATACCTGAAGATTTTACCACAAAACCCCCTCGATATTTATATATTTTTAGAAAGGCCACTTTTTTTACTATAACTCATACATACATTGTTTATGTCTAAATCATATAGTTTAGAAGATATAATATTATACATATTTATTTTTGAAAAGCTAGTAATCCCAGCTATGCTTCGGCTATGGTCATTAGGTCCTACACCGATACAACATCTCTTTCAAAATCCCCGAAATTCGTAAAAGTATTAATAACTAAAAATAATACATTTTTTGAAAGTGTATTTCAAAGAAGCTAAATATTCGAAAAATTTAAAAAATAAACTGTAAAATAGTTTTATGTAAAAATAATATGTACACGTTGTACATATTTACAATATATTTATCTACCAATGCAGACAATACTCAAATTTAACAATGCAACACAATGCAATTATTTAACAATATCTTTATTAAAGTAAAATAAAATAAAATAAATTAAATTGCATATAATTTTTTAGATATTATGCACTCTTAAGTTAAAAATTATTACATTTCAATATCTGTAGTACTTATTACATATTATATTTATTCCGTCGCGGAAACGATTGGTTATAATAATAGCAAATTACAACAAAGATAAATTATTATATTTCTCTTCTTGGGGCAATAAATTATGTGCAAAAAAAAAAAAAACAGTTATTTTAATAGAATTTGATTTCATTCTACACAATAAAATATTTGAATAACATTATTCGAATACAAATTACCATATTTTCTATTAATAATATTAACAATTTTTCTACTTTGTATTATTGTGTTTTATAATTTCTTTTTCTTTTTTTTTTGTGTCTTTTTTTATTTGTATCAAAAATATCATATTATATTATTTATACAACATATAGTTATAACAATTTTTAAAATATGCAATTTTACCGTTATAATATTCATAGAATTATAATAGAATTTCTTTCAGAATCAAATTTAAATTATATATATATATCTATATAAGGTATGTAGCTATGTATGTCATAATTGTATACAAAATAATTTAACATTCCATTACAATATGTT
This sequence comes from Argyra leucocephala, assembly GCA_963942445.1. Lineage (NCBI taxonomy): Eukaryota > Metazoa > Arthropoda > Insecta > Diptera > Dolichopodidae > Argyra > Argyra leucocephala. Next base: position 44,591,794 of record OZ012681.1, on the reverse strand, counting down.
AAATATTATTTTCTATCTCTTTTATTTCTCTATTTATTTATTTAATTTTTTTTTTATTTTCTTTTTTGCATCACCCTCTATCGTATTATATAAAATTCATTATGTTTTACAACAATCAGAATCGCATCCGAGGACATAAATCTTATTTATATGTTCAAACATAATTTTTTTATTTTTTTTTTTTGTTTTTGTGGTACCCATTTAAATTTTTACCCGTTAGCAATATAACAGTTTCAAAAAAAAAAAAAAAAAAAAAACAAACCAGTAAATATATTACATTGTATCTACAAGATATTATTATGTTGTTTGCTGTAACAATATTGTAAAATTATTGTACAAATTGTTGCAAGTTACCCAAAAAATAATACAATAAAACAAGAAAAACAAAAATTATTACAAGGACATGATTTACATGCGTATTTTATTTATATTTTTTTTTCATCTTGTTATTTATTTACATTTTCTTTATTTCATAATTTATTTATATAGAAATGAAAAGCAAAACAAAAAAAAATAAAAAACAGCAAAAACAAAGAAACCAAAAAATATTTGTAAGAGGAAATTCGAACTAAAAGAAAGGGAAAATAAAATAATAACAAAAGGCGGTTGTTTTTATAATGCGTAATACATAAAAAAAAAAAACAAAAATAAGAAAAAAAAAAAACACATTTTTATATTGTGTTATATTGTCTAAATTTTGATTATTAAATTATATATTTTATACGAATTCTAATGAAAATTTATTTATTTTCATGATGTCGTTCTCGTTTTATTTCGATTGCAATATATTGCAAGAGAGCGTTGTCAGATCTTTATAAAGTTGATTTGGATCTAGTCAAAATATATAAGAAAAAAATTGAAAATTCATAAGTTGTCGAAATGTTATAATTCATTTTAACAGTTAATTTCATTTTACAAAGTTGTTATGAGTCCAAATAATAATGACGGTAAAATTGCAGGCTAAATATCAAAATTCAATCAATTAAACTTCACACAACATTACAAAATATTATAATTTAATAATTGATAGATATTATCAACAAGATGCATTTTGTGTCGACCATATCTCGTATAAAAATACCTTACAAATCATCGTTTAGTAATCTACTGAACAAAACTAACAATAGGTGTTATATTCGTTGACGTCCGGGTATATCGTAAGTACATTGGACATTTTTAAGTATATAAGTGTAATTTCTTAAAACATAATTTCGTCCATATAATAACTTCCCACATGAGCACTATATGTTCCATTTCAAAATCTACATCTTTGAAAAATAGTCTCAGCAAAAAAATAGAATAGCAGTGAAAAATAGAATTTTTTTGTCAATAAAACATGAAATCCATGAATATTGGCAATTGGCGAACTGAAAATAATTAAAATTTTAAAAATCATTATCTCTAACGACATAAATATCAAGGTACATGATAAGCAAACTCAATACCATTACGCACAAAGCTAATATTAATTGCAACCAGTGAGAGTTCTATTTTATTACATAATAGAAGTTTGGAAAGTCACCGGAAGTATCACCAAAATACTGCAGTTGCATTCAATCTACTTTTGTGGCAACGAACAAATAAAATTGGGCTTGAACATGAGATCTGAAAACGAAATAGCGAAAATATTATACAGCACCCATTTCGTTTTCAGATTTCCCCTTTAGGCCGTAATATATTTGTTCGTTGCCACAAAAGAAGATTGGAGAATGAATACTTTCTTGGAAGTCATGGAAAACAGCCACTTTTGCTAAAGCGGGCACATAATAAAACATGGTCAGGAATAAAATATCTTATCAAAGTTCATTAAAGCTTTAACGAACTTGCTTTTGTCCTATCTTACAAGCAGAATCAAAGATAACAAAAAACAAAGTAAATATATAATAAAGTTATTCAGTTTTTAAAAAGCAAAACGGTTCTTTTTATTTTAATTCCGAAATAAGACTGACTTTATTTTTCAATATAATTTTACATGTTTAATTTTTGTTTTAAAATTTTATAAACAAACCCATCCCTTCGTACTGAGGTATCACAATAGTGATGGTTTCGTCGTAAGTGGTGTGGATGCAACTATATATTTCATCAAATTGGCCATTTTTTTATTTTCATTAACGAAGGTGGAATATAATATCTCTGGATGAGAAGTTAGAAATAGGTCTAATAGATTAATTTTATTACCAGTCCGATCCGGGGTTCTTGTTGTACTTTTTAGAAGTTGAGACAGGTTGTGTAAATTAGAGAAAACTTTCGGGAGTATTGCGATTAGAATATTTGAGCCAGCTTATGTTATGAATGTTAAAATCCTCGGTTAACACAATTTCAGATTCCGGATGGTTTTAAAAAATTGTATTGATTGTTTTAATTAGGTTATCTAATTCCACATAAGTCTCAGACCCAATTATTTGAGGTTATCTGTATAGAAAAAGTGAATGAAGTGCTTTCCAACATTAATTATTACCCAAATGCAATGGAGCCAGGAACAGTGAGTTGGAGCTCTTGTAGTTGTGAAGAGTGTTATAACCAACATCAGGCGACCCCTCCATGGGGCTTAAAAAGTGTAACTAGCAAATAATTTTTAATGTTGAAGTTATTTTCACTATTCATTTGGGTTTTACTTAATGCTAAAATTTCTGGATTTTGAGCATGTAGATGAACTTTTCAACAATGGAAATTCGTTGATGAGCTATTCAATAAATAATTTGAAAATTTAACATTTTGCAAAATATGTAAAAGAGTGCTAGATACTAATCTTAAATTAAATTTACTATAATATTATCTATTTATTATATAGTTTTTACAAAACCTCTGGCAACACCAAATACTATATACCATACTGTCACATCACCCTTATTTTTTCCTGTACTCAGGAATTTTTAAGTAAAACGTGAACATGTCATAAATAATATTTTTTCTTTATATTGAAAATTAGATTATTTTACATGTAGATATGTTAACGATATTATTACTCTCTTTTACAATCACACATTTTATTAATGCATCACCTCAACAGTAGAGATGACTTTACCAATAACAGAATTTTTTTTTTTTTTATTTGTTGTCTCATTCATTTTATCCCTTTTTTGAAATAATATATTGGTGATATCAAAATTTTGTTTTTATATTTTCAATTTTTTATAGCTTTCAAGTTTTTTTTATAGCTAGTAAAATATTTTCAAGTTCGTCATAATTATACATACTGAAAAAGAAAGAAAGGAATGAGATAGAAAGAAGGGAAAAGAGAGAAAAAAAGAGATGGGTTAAGTTGAATCGTAGTGATTTTTGAATAAAATTTTTCAATTTTCGAAACGCTTTTTTTCTTTAATTTTATAAAGTATTAAAGTTTACATTCATCATAATGATTGTCATGCATGTATCAATTGAAGATTCTAATTTATTATATTCTTTAATATGTTATTGTCTTTGATTATTTACAGTGGTGTAAATTTAATTCAATCTAATTATGCAGGAATAAATCCTGTTGCCAAATACTCGCTCGTTTCCTTGGGCATGATGTAATTGAAATTGAATTAATTTATGTAACACTGTAAAAATAGAGGAGTACGAAATTAGCAAATAACACTTAAATAGAGAATTTGGTATGTGTCTAGGTAGGTGACTTAAGTCACACTCAACTCTAATCACCAAACTTGAGTAATCTGGATTAGAAGAAAGATAATTATGACACCCGCTTTCGGTTATGTCATATGCGCTGCAACTTTTAAAAAATCAACTGTCATGACAATATGTAGACGATCATCACGCTTTCGGTTATGTAAAATGGCAGTCAAATTTGTAGCAATAATTTTTATGATTGGTTGTTGATTTGATTGTCATTAATTTGGTCTGTAATATTTTTAAAGCCTAACCAACGATGATACTCATTTATGTATATTGAATTAGTAACACGGTGTTCTTTATTTTAGTGCAAGTTAATAATAATTCAGATAAGATATATGCTGTTAGGAATCTTTGCACATATCATTTAGATTCTAATTTGATTCATGTTAACGTTCTAATGGTTATGAATCCCCTACAGTGGTGATGGTGGTGGTGTGATCAAAGCCGCTGCAAAAACTTTTATTTTTTTTTTTGATGGATTGGGAAAAAATTTGTAAAATAACGTTTTTGAATTACTTTTATATAATTTTAAACATAAAAGTTAAATAATCACCAAAAATAAAATAAATCAAAATTCACAAAAATTCATATTCGGTAATATCGCAATCGTGACCGTTTCACAGAGGTATGCACAAAAGTATGCACAGTTGATTGGTTGAATCAAAAGTTAATTGATTGATCGTCAATTCAGCAGTACCTAAACTAGAGGATTTTAATTGCTGTAATGAGCGGTAGCTTTATGCAACAGTGTAGACCTAATAATTATAAAAATAAAAATAACAAATTTAACCATTAATCTACGATGCGATGGCAAATTTAACACTCTTTTTTATTATCTCTTTATTACACTTTACACTGCTCTCTCACAAGATGATATTGTTAGTACCCTTTACTTATGTTATAGTTTCATTGGACTCAGTATTGTAGAAATGTTAATCAGTAAATGAAATAAATTTATATTCACAAAATTTACTACCACGTCCAGACAATATTGAAAAAATTTCACCAGTTAACACGTTCTGTTAACACGCTACTGATGATGCAGTATTGCCTATAGTATAGATTATATGCCATGACTAGAGTATGTTGGCAAAATTTTACATTATTTGTTGAAATCATAAAATTTTATGGCAATAGGAACAATACTCTATATTTGACTTTTGGCAAAGGAAATAACAAAAACAACTTTTTGTTTAATAAAAAATAATTTTTGACTTATTTTTTGATCTTAATTCACAATTTAATAATTTAGTTCTGTGAAACAAACCAAAATATACAAGATCATATATTATAATAGAGTTCGTTGTCAATATTTCACCTCAAAACAGTCAAAAGTATTCAATATATTCAACAAAAATGAGAGAAAATAAATCACCACACCATGACCCCACCTACACCATTACACCCTCCTATTTATACAAATTTCAAGAGAGTGCATAGCATAGGTAGCATACGAGTTTTACTTTTATCATTAAATACAGGTAGATACTTAGGTAATGTAACGTGTATCGTAGCAATTTTTAAATAAAATTATTATTGTCTTTTTTTTCATATCTTTTCATGGTTTTTTGTTTTGCCAATGTGTGAACTAAATTCCAATAAATTTTCAATAAAATCCAAAAAAATTTTATTTTGCGTAATGCAACATTATTATTAACTATTATTTATATATACCTATATTTAATTAAAGCAAATTTAAATTTCCATAAAAAGAAGGCTCACCGTCGAACAGTTTTTTAAAAATAATTTACTAATTTATTAGTACCACCTTCTTTAAATTTTCCAAATAAAAATACTCGAAAAAATTTTTAGTAGAAAATTACAGCACCGTACTTAAATTAAAGTGCATAGCATAGGTAGCATATGAGTTTTATTTACATTTTTCAATGTACGTAGATACTTATGTATAGACAATGTAATGTGTATCGTGGGAAAATGTAAACAAAATTATTATTGTTTTTTAGTTTTTATACCTATTCGTTTATAGTGAAAAATATGAGTATATTTAAATCCCTGTTCTAGTAAAAACGTTAAATTTGGCTTTAATTTGAATTATAATTAATAAATAGGGGTCTCTAGTAATAGATATATTATATAAAAACATTAAAAGTTAAAACAAAATTAACAGAATTACAGCTTGTGGAAAGCTTTTGAAGCAGTTTTCTATGCAAAATGCCCATTTATTTGGATACAAAAATATCTTGATTCTTTACGTATTCCTGCTTGGTAACATACATGACAACGTTTTGTTGAAAGTTTATTTTTGTCTCTAGGTAGGTTGTAGGACCTGCAAGTTCTGGATGGTGAAATACGTTTTCCTCCATAGCTGCCGAACAAGATGGTTCTGCCACATTGAACGTTTTCAGATGTATTGTCGTATGTATTGATAATATATGTATTTTGGATAAAGATTTCACATAAGTGTATTCCAACAATTTTCTTGTACGAACGCAAAGTTTTTCTCAGAGTAGAATAGTAAGATAACATTTGATCTGACCAGTCGATTTCTGGCATTTCATCATTATAGTCCTTCACTATGTTTGATTTTATTGCAATTTTACCTCTTTTATTATCTACTGGCCACATTTCGATGTTGTGCATGTTGAATATTGTTATAAATTCTCGTTTACCATTTGTATACTACCATATATCCCGATCGCAACTATTGGCATACATGTCTTTTAAGTTTGAGTTTCATCATCAGCGTTTTCGGATTTTCTTATGTTTTCAATGGAAACAGCAAATAACAATACCATTTCTAATGACAGTGACAAGTTTGACGAGAGGTCTATACAATGGGCTTCTATAACCTTCATATAAACTATTCTTTAAACATATACAAATATTTCTAACAAAATTTTATAATTGGCAACGCACGAATCATTAACATAATTACTCTTAGAGTAAACGCGTTAAATTAAAGATTAAACTTCAACCCTTCCACAGTTAATAGAACATATGAATTTTTTTTTTTCTTCTTTATTAATTCAACAACAAAAAAAAATAGTTTATAACGAACAATTACAATAATGAATAAATCAGTTCAACTTAGATCTTAGCTTAGCTTAACTATGCTGCATGATCTACAAAAAATTATTCGTTTCGAAAACTTAAAACTTAATACATTACTTATATACTAAAATAATAATAAAAATTTGATATTAAATCCAAAAAATAATACATTATTAGACTACTTATGTAATACTAATACAAATTTTTCGAATAAAGAGAACATAAATAACAAGAGAAGAAAAATAATCCAAATCTATTTAAGTTATTCCGACTTTGAACACCACTCACTCATTAACGTTAATGTTGACCAGCAATACAGAGTGGTCCGGCTTAGACCAAAAACTTTTTAAGGGGTGATTCCTTGAAGTATTTTAGGAAAAAAATTGTTCTAGAAGAGGGGTGTATCTTTAAATTTACCTGGGCTACAGAGGGTTAAAGAAAATCGGATTAGAAAAATTATGTCTAAAGAATATCAACTACAGCTCAGAAGAAATTGAAACTAGAGCAACAGCTTCTCGATAGCATTTTTTTAGAATTAATACACCTAATTAACGGTATATGTTGAATGAGTATCAGACTTACCGTTTTTGAATAATAACTGCATAAACTTTAAATTTTGTAAAAAACGTTGATTATCTCGAAAAAATTCGCTATTTTTTTTTTTTTATTATGTTGATGCGCTACATCATCCCCTACAACTTTTTTATACACAACTTTCATATCAAACTTGCCACTTTTCACGTAAAGCCGTATTTAATATTTGGGTAGCCCGTGTTTTAGGAAGAAAAATAATAACAGAGTTGAATATTGTAGTAATTTTATTTTTTAGTCAAAATTACTGAAATTAGTTTAGGTTACTGAAATTTTATATGACTTTACCTGAAAAACGGCGAGTCTGATATGAAAGTTGTGTATAAAAAAGTTGTAGGGGATGATGTTGCGCATCAACACAATAAAAAAAAATAAAAAAAATAGCGAATTTTTTCGAGATAATCAACGTTTTTTACAAAATTTTCAGTTTTTAAAAGCAACATTTTAAGTTTATGCAGTTATTATTCAAAAACGGTAAGTCTGATACTCATTCAACATATACCGTTATTTAGGTGTATTAATTCTAAAAAAAAGCTTTGAAGAAGATGTTGCTCTAGTTTCAATTTCTTCTGAACTGTAGTTGATATTCTTTAGACATAATTTTTCTAATACAATTTTCTTTAACCCTCTGTAACCCAGGTAAATTTAAAGATACACCCCTCTTCTAGAACAATTTTTTTCTTAAAATACTTCAAGGAATCACCCCTTAAAAACTTTTTGCTCTAAACCGGACCACTTTGTATATTGAATTATTTCCTTCTTAAAAAGACTGACGTTATTCATATTTTTTAGTTCTGATGGCAGATCGTTGTATATTTTCAAACAGTTATAAAGGCAGTTATTTTTCTGATTGTTGGTTTTGAATAAAGTTAAGTAAAAATTAGATTATTATTCCTGCTATTATGAGTATGGAAATCTAAACTTCTATTTAATATGAAATTATGTTTTATAAAATTATTTATTATTTTAAATGGTGTCATATAGAATTCTTTTTTACAAATGTCATCAAAACTTAAGTATTTTTCACTGTACATTTGATCGGTCGGAAACATAATCGGATATTTATTAATTACCTTAATTGCTTTTTTATGCGTAACATTTACTTTGGCTACAGGTGCTCTGCTCTAAATTGGGTTGAGATAATTTATAGAGGATAATATATATAGGAACAGAAAATAGAATATAACATATCCTTAGAAAAATAATTTCGGAGACGTCTTAATACAAAAATGTATGGAGAAATCTTTTTTATTATGTGGTCAACATGGTCTTTCCATTTTTGTCTACTATCAAGCACTAAACTTAAATAATTGAACGTTGAATCAATGACAATATTATTAAAATAAAATGAATTAGTGTTATTGAAGTTTTTATTTTCAAAGATAATTTTTGTTTTTTTAATGTTTAAGGAGAGACAGTGTTTATTAAGCCACTAGCTTATTATTTTGAGATCAACTTCAACTGCAATTTTTACTTCTACCTCAGTACTTTCGGCATACTTATAATTATATTTATACTTACATTATATTTTTATTAATACAAATTTCCTCTACTGTATTAGCAAAAATATCATATGAAAATGAAATCAATTCTCTAATTCTATAAAAAAAAACAGTAAATATACAACCAATACAACATAATAAAAGAAACAAAGAAATTAATATACGGAAAAAATACCCTGATCAATGGGTTTTTCATTCATGTATCTTTTGTTTTTCCACTCTGTCTCTCACACACTCTTTCACATTCTCTCTTTCACACTTTCCAAAATACGTCATCATATCTTATTGAATAGTACTAGAATACTGTTATTTTACATAAAAATTAATGATTATAAAAAAAAAAATATCCTTTAAAAAAACAGCAACAACAAAACAAAAAGAAAAAAAAAAAACAATTTAAAATTTTATCGCTTATTTTCTGAAAAGTATTTTTATTTCAAATTTTGTTCTCATATTATTTTTCTCAAATACAACCAGTGCCACTTACTACTACTACTACTATTAATACTACTATACATTGAGTATTACAATTTTTGTAGTAGTTGTATTAGTACAACAACTACTCTCTTATAACAATAATCAGCAGTATAAATAACTGTAAGCATGACAGTCACGCTGTCGTCATCCTTTTCATACATCCCTACATCCAAACTTAATATCATATTACAATCAACTTAACTGTGAAAAGCCCCTTAAGGCATTTTTTTTGCTTTTTTTCTGCTTTTCTTGTTTATTTGTTTGTTTTTGTTTTTTTTCCCGATAACTCGTTGACATCAATAAAACAAAATTTATATATTTTTTCATATGCGTCTATGCTTTATATTTAAATGTAGGTATAGTAGGAAACGAGAAAGAAGCAAAAAAGGATATAAAAAAAAATTGAATAACTAGGAAACTGGGAACAGAATTTTTTTTCGTTTTTATTTTTATTTTCTGGATTCATGTATTTTTGTTGTTGTTTTGTTTTATGGTATACTTTCCAAGTCCTTTAGAATAGGTGAAACGATGTTGTGTGGTACAAGCAAAGCAATATTATAATACTAAGATATTAAATTATTTATTTTTTTTTATTTTGCTGAACAGTACTTGTCTCTCTACACATATTACATATATACGAAGGACATACCAAGTTCTTGTTTTGATTTTAAATTGATGTAATAAATTTTCAAGATGTTTTTTTTTTATTTTTTTTTTTTTTGTGATTGAAAGGATATGAAATGTGCGTAGCTACATATAAAAAACAAAAATTAACAAAATGTATGATGTGGAAATGGTTTTATACCGTTATTTTATAAAAGAGTCATATATCCTTAAAGGAATTCTATATTGAATTTAAAAGATAGAAAATAAGAAAATCAAAATAGAACAATAACAGATTTTCATTTTAGTATAAGTGAAAGGAGAGTAAAACTTATTAAGAATTTGATTTTATAAAAAGTTAAAAAGGATATAAAATTCAAAGGATCTTTCCTCAAATGAGCAATAATTTATGCTTTTTTATAATGATTGTGTCAATTTAATAAAAGAATTTTCTATTTCTTTGTTATATTAAGTGATATCCTTAAAAAAAAAAAAAAGTGGTTAAGGAAAGAAAGAGATAGAAGAAAATGAGAAATAACAGAAAATACCCTCATTAATTCAAATATGTTTTTTTTTATTAATTGTTTAAAAATATTGTTGCAGGAGTTAAAATAGATAAGATACCACTATAATATGGTCAATTTAGTTAATTTATTTGAGAAAAATCACAAGACCACAACATACAGACTTACACTTCTTTTGTTTCCTTTAGAGTATGTATTAATAATTTATTTTTTTTTAATAATTTTGTTTTTAAATAAACTATTGTTTAAATTTTAAAAATTGGATTTTTTAGTGTTACTGAACAAAATATATTGAAATATAAAATTTGATATCTACAGAAAAGACACCACTACCCAACAAACCATTCAATTAACTTGAATCACAGTTTAATAACTATATACCGTTATCAAAAACTAAATTTGAAAAAAGTTGACGTTGCACAAACAGCACGGCAAGAAAACAGGATATAAGGAAGAAATCATAGACCTAATTATGGTGAAGAAACTGCACCGTATTGAACTGAATAACATGACGGGCTTTTGCTAATGCAAAATAAGGATGTAGAAAAACCTAGAAGGATTTGCGTAATGCACTCAACACCCAATGATAAGCTTAAAAAATTTTCCAAAAACAACATAATTTCAAAATATATAATTTATATACATTTTTATAATATATAATATATATAAATATATAAATAATATAAATAAATATATATAAATTTATATAATAAATATTATTAAATAAATAATTAATATATATACAGCAATTTCGAGGGAACATGTAGATAATAGATTGAACAACACGATTTAGGAAATGCATACTCACCACTATTTAAATTGATATAAGCTAATTTGCAAGAGTACAGGCAAAATATGTTACTGTAAGGATTTGGATATAAAAAGGAAAAATGAAACAACATACAACATAGTCTCTTACTGCCACAACATTAGGTCATGTATAAGAAATTTATAGATCCTCTAAAACGCAAGTTACATTTTGCCCCAAGCAAACCCCTGACACAAATTTGAATATTATAAATTTGTACGATTTCCAGAGATATTCGCAGAGAACACAATAAATATCCAATTGCATATCAAGATCTTAATAGATTCGACAAGAAAGAAAATTTATCAATACTAACATAAGCTCATATGTTTTTATACATATTCTTTACAAATTTACGTATATTCTTTATTGTCGCCAGGTTAGTCCTATTCATTTTAAGCAGTTTTCTTCTTTTTGAAGTCCCTAAAAAACTTACAGATTCATAACTAATGCTAGCCAAAGCTAATAAGCCTGTTGAATATGCAAATCAATTATGGAATAGCTGAACTGAAGTTGATTTCTATCCGTTTCTAGTCAAGTTATCTGCTACTATATTTGTCTATATATAATAAAGTGAGGAAAACAAATAATACATTAGAGGTTTAAAATGTTGACTTTTGAACTTAAAATATTTTGCTAGTTACGTACTTTTCCAACTTTTATTAAAAAACATTAAATTACAAAAAAACCAAACCAAAAATTACAAATAAATTGAAATATTTTTTACCAATTTTAGTGAACTTGCGGTGAAGTAGAAATTTCGCATAATATGTAGATATTCTATGACACTTCGATTTAGACAATTATTGATATTGCATGTACCAACATTTTTTGCTTGTTTCTTCGATGGCGATATCGTCAAATTGACTTTTGTGTTTAGCGTGTCCTTCTTGAATGTATAAATATTTTAAAAAATTTTGTTCTAATATTTCGAAAAAGCTTGGATTTTTATCAAACATTTTGATTCAGGAAATCTTACCGTGGGCCTCTCCTCAGCTAGTTTAGTCTAAGCAAAAGTAACTTCATGACAGCATATGAAACAGTTATATCAGATAATGATTATTATAAGAAGCAATAACCTTTGTTCCATCTCCCAAAAATTCCATAGATTTATTTAAAAGATATTAAACAAAATATCAAAAATAAAGTTTCGTATATGTATTCAAAACGAAGAACAAGAGATAAATTTTAAAAAATTTATTAATATTTAAAAAAAATTAAAATAATATTAAAAATAGAATATTAAAAAAAAAAAATCAATGGGTTATTATATCATTGAGTTAGGCCTAATATATATGTATAAATGTATTATAGAATATAATATACATATCTGAATGTAAAATTTGATATTAACACTGTTAAATATTTCTTCGCGTATAAATTATCTAATACAATTCATATAAATTGCTTTCAAAAAGCCTGCATGCATTGGTTTTCACAACACACAATAATAATATTAATACACGCCATTCTCTCAGCATTCATCTTATATATACAATTTCCTGTTTACGTTTGTATTGTACATATCCCATTTGGGTATAGAATATACATTTTGTGTGGATCAAAAAAAATTTTTATTTTATGTTTGCATTTTGATCAAATAAATTTAATCGGTTATTAGCTCAGTTGGTTAATGTCGCAAATTTTGTGTAAGTTAAATTCTCTGTTTAGTCAAATTTTTGTTTTCTTTATTAAAACAATATTTTTTTATGGAGCGAGGGCTTGGGGTCCGACAATAACAAAAAAATGTTTTTTTTCAAATAATTTTCAAATTTTGTTTTTTCCTGCCATCTACATCTTTCTGTCGTCAGCAAAATCAGGATTTAAATAATATGGAGCGGGGATTTTGGAGGCGGTAGCCCCCTACATAAATAAAAAAAAAGATTATTTTTTAAATTTTTTAACGTAATAACAATAAAACTAAGCATTTTCTAAAACTAAACTGTATCAATGTGTAATTGTACGAAATGTTTAAAAATAAATCAAATTTTTAGCAACATATGCACCAATTAGCAACATTAGAAAAATTCAAGCAAAAATTCAGAAACATTCAGACTTTAATTTTTCTAGAGCGTTCTAAAACAGTTTATTGAACAAACATAATAATTGAAAGTATTAAATGTAGTAGAAATACATAAATATTAATGTATTAATGTATATCTATAACATTTTGGTTAAATTAAAAAAAAAATATTAAAATCATAAATTTTTGTGTTGAAAGCTTGTTATTATTTTTTATTAAAACTTTAAGTTATAATAAATAATAATTTTTTTAATTGGAAAGTCGTACATATTTGGTTTGAATTCTTACAAGAGTTTTGACAGTAGAATTTTAAATTAACGGCAATGGTTTTTGTCCTGAATATCTGAATCAAAATTTTGAGCCTCCTAAATTATTTATAAAAACTTAGTAAAAAAATCAAAAAGGTCCGATAGCCTTACTACATCAGGTGCTTTGTCGGCATCACGATCTAGAAGGCGCGAAGGTGCCGCAAGTATTGTGTATTCGTAATTATGCAGCTTAATAAAAAAAAAATAAATAAACCAAAATTGGTCAAAAATCATTGAAATTTCTGGAAAAAGCTTATTTTTTTTATAAACTACAGGCCTTTGGCATTTATGATGTATTTTCCAGCGAATTCCACTAAACACAGTTTTTTACTTACATAGCTCAGATTTACCACTTTGTAGTAAATAATACCCTAATATGAATGAGTCATCCTGTATTTATTCAAGCAAATCCTTATTCAAATCATTCAAAATAAATAAATTTTTATATTATGTCAATTCATATCATTATGTATTCAATAAAACAAATTTCAGCTAGAAAAACAAAACAACGATAAAAAAAAAAAAAAATATTATATTTTTTTTTTTTAAATAAACTTTTGAACGGTCCATCACATTCATGTTATCCTTGAAGAATTTTTCCATATATAAATAATAATTCAGGTACCTACTAAATTTCCATTGTAATTGTAAATACGAAGTAAATGTCCATTGGAATGTTGATAATATTTAAAATAACAACTGCAGCATTTCAAAAAAAAAAAACTTATTTCATATTTTCATCTAAGTACACAGAGAATTCTTACAAATCCGAATAATAACACTATATATTATCCAAAGGATAATTCTATATCCTTTTTATTACATGATCATGTCTAAAAGAGAGAAAAAAATAAATTCAAAACTTTAATTTAAAAAAATTTATTTGAATATCCAGAGATCACATCAGGTAAATAGACAAAAAAAAAATATTTTTAAATAAATTCAGTGCTGCAGAAAATTATTGAAGGATACCTAGGTATACCTACTTTCAGAATTCAAAAGTTAAGAATTCATAAATTTTTTATTTCTTTTTCTTTATTTTAATTTTTGTTTTGATTTAATTTTGCTATTTTTCTGTTTTCTAGTCCTAGACATACAGAATCACCAATGATGATGTGGAATAGATTTTTTATTATTGTTATTATTTTCGTTTTTTTTTTTACTTTAATATTCATAGCTCTCTACCAAATATTAGGAGACATCTTTTGAAAACAACAAAATAATATATTTTATATCCTATCATATACGTAAATATAAAATATAGAAATGAAGTTTGCAAAAGTTCATATAATTTATATGGAAATTCATTCATGGATTAAGTTGTAAAAGAAAAATAACATAAAATAAAACAAATAAAAAATAAAATTTACGTTGAAAATTTTCAAAAAGAACAACAACAAAAAAAAAATAGAAATTCAATTAAATATGTTTTAAAGTTTTTCGATCATACTGTTTAAATTATGCAGTTTTCAATATAAAAAGAGGATATGCATTACTATTTATTCATAATAATAATAATAATAATAATAATATGTAGAATAATTTGAATTCCTACCGATATTAATATAATAATCTTTAGAAATTATAAAAAAAATTCTATATTTGTAATAATAGATATAATATAATAATTTCAGTGCATTAAATAAAAATTTCAAATTTCAATTAAAATACGAAATGTTGTAAATTTTAAAACGATTTAAATTAATTATTTTATAAATAGGCATCTAAAATAGCTTTACGTCAGATTTATTTAAAAATTTTATTATTTTCTATGGTTTGAAACAAAAACTTAAACAAAATTTTGAATCTAAAAAAATTAAATTGTTACATTAATGGTTGCAGTACAGCTATCCCAAATTGGTTATATTTTGATTGATTTTGACTTCCCCATAACAATTTATAAAAACCAATATAAATAATTTAAAGATAATTTAAAATACTTTAAGAGAAACATAAACCCACATTCTCTTAGATCCATCGTTGACGAGAAGCAAAAATTGATCTCGTCCCGTCTCGCTAAAAATATGCATTACTGTTAGACACTGTAAGCGTCGCGATAGAATATTTTATTTGTTTGATTTACTGTCAAAAAAAACTATTGGTATATAAACAAAATATGGTTTACAAAATTTTTGGAAAGTATTAGTAGGGCTTAGTTTTAAAATATTTTTTAAATAAAAAAAAAATATATTTATGTTTTAAATATTTTTTAGTTTAGTACATAAACAGTAGTAAAACGGTAATAGTACAGATGGTTTTTTTTTTTTCAAAATAAAAACACAATTTGAATAATAATGCAAAAAAAATAATTAAAAATTCTTTATTACTTTTTACTTAACTATTTTATCTATTTAATTTATTTATTTAATTTATTTATTTATTTATTTATTTTTTTATTTAATTAAATGTACAGAAAAGGCCTGGCCTTATATAAAGTTGTACAAATTATTGAAAAATTACTTAAATCTGTTAATATGAACAATAATTAATTCAATACTACAAAAATCTAAAATTTATATAAACACTAGCTGTACCCGGTCCGCGTTGCTGCCTCAAAGTCCCTATAATAGAAATACCTAATTTAAAATAATTTTTTAAAGATATAAATTTAATCTTATTCATTCACTCTATTTTAAGAAAAAATTTAAGCAATATTTGAATACAAATGTGTAAACATTTTTTAATTAATTATTTAAAAAAAAAAAAATAATTAATATTTAAAATAAAATTCAAACAACTATTTTTTAAGTTTAAATAATAATAAAGTTATAAAAAATAATAAATTGGCTTATATAAATTAAAATTAAAATCTGTCAAAACAAAACGAAAAATCTCTCAGAACTTATATATGAATGTCTATTAAAAATACTCAAAATTTTAAAAAACGTATGTCATTATTTTATTTATGAGGGGGTACCTGAAATACAATTTTCAGTTACATAAAAACTTTAATTTTTTAAATATTCCTGATAGGTGATGGAAGTTGTATAGCTGCTACCCGAACCACTGAGATTATAGGAAAACAGTGAAAGATATATTTGTAATAGGTGCTGACAGTTTTATGACAGCTGTCCGAACCACTCAAAGTTTTGAGCAACGATAAGAGACGTATTTATTTATTTTTGAGGCAGTACCTGAACACAAATTTTCAGCTATGTAGCACTTTTGGTTCTTAATATATTTGTAATAGATGCTGGGAGTTGTATAGCAGCTGCCTGAACCACTCTAAATTTAGTAAAACGGTAAAAGACATATTTTTTTATTTTTGAGGCAGTACCTGAGTACAAATTTTCAGCTCTGTAACATTTTTGATTCTTAAAATATTTGTGATAGGTGCTGGGAGCTGTATGGCAGCAGTTCGTACCCGTCGGAATTTTAAAAAGCGGGTAGTCCAATAACCTTCCCCTCTATTCCAATAATATACTCTGAAAATTTCATCCAAATCGATTCAGTAGTTTTCGAGTCTATAAATAACATAAAGGCAGACATAAAGACAGACATAAAGACAGACATAAAAAATTTCATTTTTATATATATATATAGATAAATATAGAGAAGAAAAAAAAAATAATTAATTAAATTATTTGATAAAAAAACACAAAATACTTTGGCGAGATACTCTATATCGTTAACAATTTTTAACGAGATAAAAAATGGCTATCGCGTCGTGTCAAAAGTCTAACAGAAATTACTCACGAGACTGTTTTGACATTTTTGCCGTCGTGCCAATTTGATATCGCGTTTGTGGTGTCCAATAGAATACAAAGCTATATCTTCATAGATATTTTCACGATCTCGATTTCGCGAGATGGGTCTAACAGAATATTAGAAGATCGGTCTAACAAAATATTCTAGAGATAACTAAAGCACTAATGGCTAATTTAACCCTTTCGATCCGGCTGGTACAATGTATGTATACCACTAGATGCTTAAATATTCCTAAAACTAATAAATTGCATATAAATTAGTTTAAAGAAATCGTTTTTAAAACTTTTTTTTCAGCAAAGGTATCAGATAAGTAGATAAGGCTCTTAAAGACTTCTTTTTGAAGATTTCAAATTAAAATTTGCATGACTAAATATTAGACTTTTATAACTTTTATGTCAGCAATTTGTATATTTTTATTTAAATCTGTGGGTATTTTATCTCACGTTGTTTTTATATTAAATGAAATAATATAAGCGTTTAGTTCGTTTTGTGGTACACCAGTAAAGAGGACGGTATCATAATTTTATTGTCTTATAATATCTTGATTTCAAAAAATTTCTTACTTACACATTTCAATTATTGTTTCAATTACTTTTTGTCACTACAGATCATCATTGGATCCAAATGTCCATCTGCATGTTTTGCAGTTTTTGAATTTTTTTCGTTAAATCTATTTGTCAAGTTGTCCTAATTAGGATGTTTTTGGAAATAAATCAGAAAATAGTTAGTTCTAATATTAGTATTAAGCGGCAAGCAAAATTGGAACTACCGACGAAAAATTCGTGACGAAAAAATTAAAATACATTCGTTCTTATGTATATGCTCACAATTGCAACTACAATCGCTCAATCACAATATCGTTGTCGTCGAAATAAGGCTATTTTCTATGTTTTTTTTAAAGTTTTATATGTTATATACAACTTATACTTCTTTATTTTTTTTTATTTAGATACATAATGATATAATTTTAGCTTTATTAGCAATGTATTTGGATCTGATGATGCTATAAATATATTAATAAATTATTCAAAATTATTTTTTCATTTTGAACTTCCGACATTTGCTTTTTTGCTTTGTTGTTTATTTTTATTTTTCGTTTTGCTACAATTGTGTTTAATTTGACGAAAAATAGTTGAACGACGCGAATTTCGTTGGTAGTCGGTGGTCGGTGGTCGCAATTGTGTTTACCGCTTTAATCTTAATTCGACCTACTGACAATGTTATTTATACATTAGATAAGATTCGATAAGTAACAATTAAATTTAGTGAAACATTCCTGGACCATTAATTTTATTATTTAAAAATAACATGCAAAATACTCAATAAAATATATTTAGGTTATCTCATATCAGTAAATATCAAACATATAATTAAAAAAATAGATACAGTAATCACTTAACCATTAATTCAATTATTACAATATATTGGGTCAAAAAGCTATTGATTAATAATTATAATCTTGCACTGGGATCACAATTCAAGAAATTATTTAAATATATAACCTTTCTTATTATATTAGCTAAATAAAGATCAATTTTTTTTTTATATTTTCAAAGTGACTCTAGAAAAATTGTATTGAACTAATCCAATTAAAAAAAATACAATTTCCTTTTTTTCTTCACATAAAAAAAATTATTTTGATTTGAATTCAATTTATTTATTTTTTTAATATAATTTTTTTTTCTTACAATATTTCAATAGATTGGACAAAAAAAATATTCAAAATCAATATAAAAAGGATATTTTTAATTTTTTTGATTAAAATTTGTTTATACAAAACCATATACTCGTATATCTGATAATAAATTTTTATTTTTTTTTTGTCAGAAATGCATTTTTGTTAAAAAAAAAAAAATTTTAAAAAATGGTTTTCTTATGTAAAAAACTTCTTTTATTACATTTTTTGAATTACCATTTCTTACAATTTCAATTACAATTTCTTACAATTTTTGTATGTATAAAATCCTAATAAATATATGTATTTTTTATCAAGTATATTTTATAAAGATTAATAATATCCTTTTTATTTAATTTTTTTTAATGTTTTTATTGGTTTTTTGCATTTCAAAAGAAATTTGAAAAATATTTTATCAATTACTAAAATGTCTTATTTAAAGAATTTAAATAAAAGGAAATAATAATTCTAAGAAAACCAAAATTATTGAAATTGATTCATACAGAGTGATTCCATCCAAAGTGTAATATTTCTGTATATTTATTTAATATTATTTTTATTAGTTTTTAATTATTATACCGATGATTGCACCTAGAATCGATATGGTTGTATTGAAAATTACAACTTTAAGTAATTTTCAGCATTTGAAAAAATTTTCGGCTCTCACGGGGTTTTTTTTTTTTTTTTTTCTTTATTTTTTATGTGATATTTCACATACAATTCATTTATTATGTAATTTAAATTTATAATAATACTTAAAAAATACATTCTAAATCTAAATATTAATTTTATAGTGACCGTAGCATAAGCTGTCTGGTCTTATAATTTTTTGACTATTAGACATGTTTCTATTTTTTATATTTTAATTTTTAATTTTCCATTTTCCTAAATTACTAAATTTTATTATTGATTTATTAAATTATATAGTTTCGTTTTAATTTTTTTACACTTAATATAA
This sequence comes from Argyra leucocephala, assembly GCA_963942445.1. Taxonomy (NCBI): domain Eukaryota; kingdom Metazoa; phylum Arthropoda; class Insecta; order Diptera; family Dolichopodidae; genus Argyra; species Argyra leucocephala. Next base: position 44,571,987 of record OZ012681.1, on the reverse strand, counting down.
AATTACTTAATTCATTCCAAATAATCTTAATCCAAAAATTTTTTTTTGTTTTTTTGTTTTGTTTTTTTTTGTGGGAATTTAATTACATTATAGAATCAACATTTCTCTTATTTTCTTTTTAAATACACCAATTAATATCATTAACTTCTTTTATTTCCGTTGGCAATTCATTATAAATCTTTAAGCAATTATACAGGCAATTATTGTTTTTGTTTTCGGTTCTGAATAAGCTTAGTAGAAGTTAGACCTGTTTCTCGTATTGTGGCTGTGGATATTGATGTTTCTATTCAAAATGAAATTGTGCTTGATCAATTGTTGATAATTTCAAAGGCCATCATATACAGCTCTTGTTTACTAATGTTCGATAGACTTAGATACTAACCAGGTTGGGTTTGAACCCGTGTATTTTTTGTCGTAGAATCCGAATTTACATAAAAAAGTACCCCTTCCCATTTGAAAATCCAGATTTCGGCCAATTTCGACTATTTTTGGTCTTAAAATACCCTTTTCGGTTCTTTCGAAAAGTTGGAAATAACACCAATCGATAGAGCACCCTCGATTTAGTTAATCAAAGTTTTATTTAGTTTTAAAATAACTCCCCTCTTGAAAAGCTGATACGCATGCTCTGGCACACCCGGTATAATCAAATATTGTAATTAGTGTTGGCATTCAGTATTCAATTATCGGGTTGTGGTGGGTGGGTTCAATTATCGGTCATTACAGTTGCATTTCAAAATAAAGTATTGTGTAAAATAATTAATGTGGCCCAGCATTTTTGCAAAACTGAAATTTATAAAAATATGATCTGGCAAAAAATCCGTCTATTTCAACTTATCAATATTCAAACTCAAATCGACCAATATGAACTGAACAATATTAATGATGTTAGTACTAAATAAAGTAAATAAAGTAAAAAAATTTAAAATTTATTCTTTAACCCGAATTAGCCCAAATTTTTGTTTTTTTAATTCTGAGGTTATATTTAGTAAAAACTGTTAGTCCTGAGTAAAATAACATATTTTTGTGTTTCTTTTCGCTTATAGAATCGCCCTGCTGCTTAGGAGGCATGTTGCCATATGGCAACTCTGGGCTATGAATGGAAGAAAAAAATTATATGAAATACACATTTTAGATTTTAGAATAAAAGATGTTAGTAAAATTATAAATGAGCAATAGATGAAAAATTGATTAAAAGACATATTTAAGTAATGGAACACAATATTATTGCTTGTGATAAGGTTGAAAACACCGTATGCACAGTCCTTTACGATATCTGATACATATACTTCTGCCAACTGTTTTACAATAATCGCCATCACATCTTCGTTTCTTCTCCACAAAATTTACAGTGTCCAGTACTATCATAACATTAAGCTTTTGAGAGGAATTTTTTACGTTTCATATTTTCTGCAGATAGTGGTTGTGGTTATTATGTACAATAAAATATAGCAATTTGTCAACGAAATTGCAATTGACGCATTTCCGGATTGTGAACTTTATTATTTTGTCAAGTATTGTATATTGATACATCAAGAGGTCATGTAAATATGCTGTTCCATCATTTCTTTCCTTGAATCCCAACCCGATATAAACTGACGTTCTCATCCATTCTATCGACGCCACTTATATACTTATTATATTCGCCAATAGCATATGCGTGTGGATTTTTGTGTGGAAACGGTGGAAGAACCACTTAAATCTCGAGTTTCATTTGGTGGTTCAATAAAAATATAGACTTAGGTACGTCCGAGGAAATCTCTTCTAAATAATCTAATGCTATTTTTACTGTTAATTTTCTATAAAATCATAAAAATAAATTGCAAGCAATAATATACTCTGAACAAATGTTTTCTATAATATTATATTAGCCCAGCGACAGACAAATACTAATGAAAAAAAATTGTATAAGATAATTTTTGAACTGAAAAATTTCCACTTAACAAATAATTACATTTAGTATTATCCAAAAATAAAATTTAATAATTACGGTTTAATATTTAGGCAAATAATGCAACTTATTTTTTCATGTCATCCATTTTTCACAATTTGTTTTCACTAAACTAAAACTATAAGCTGCACTCTTTCTATTTGTGTCATTTTAATTTCAAAGCTTAATATGAGTAAGTACATATAAACAGTGTTGTTCCTTTACGCGTAATTTTTAATTGTCTACACTTTGAAGTAGACTTTAGTGTAAAACCAGCAATTTACAGTAGACAATGTAATACTGTATAGAATAAAAACAATTTCAATTATGATGTAAGCAATAATTATTTTTCCAGTAGATTCGCTTAATTTCAAGAACTTTATTAAAAAAAAAATCGCCCAGCGTATTTAAAAAAAAGTTCCTAAAGTAGGAAAACACTGTCATCAACTTGGCTTGATAAAGCATATAAAAATGTATTATATCAGCTAAGGTTATTATGAGTTTAGATTCAGTTTTATTTATTGATGGGTGGAAAAATTGTTCGATCAATGATAAAACGATTGATTCAATGTTACATATACACTGCTATCCGAGATCAAGTTTTTTTTACATGCTTAACAGGAGATTCTGAAACAGCTGTGAAATGGTCTGAAATTGTTGTGTAGACTGTTGATATTGCAAAGTATCTGAATTCCTATGTTGTTTATGCTATTTTATTCGACAGTAGCATAAACAGATGGAAAAATTGTCTCAGCACTTCATAGTAACTGTAACAGGCTACGCCATCAGGCAAAAGATGTTTTAAATAAAAAAATAATAAATCAAGTGACATCTAAAAGAATTTAAGCAAGTTGATTTTGAAAATTTTTTGGTTGATTAAGGTAGAATTGGGATTAAACTATGTGATCTTGGAATGGTCTAATCAATATGTAAAAAAATTGATGATGAATTCGTAGAACATAATATTAAAGAAAATATAAAGCTTTTTGTACCAAATATGTGAATTTATTAATATTTGTCAATCGTAGGAGTGTTTCAAGAAACTGAGGATCTGCATGATTCGAATTAAATTTATGTTACACATAAATATATAAAGCTAGACTTGTAACCCGCCATAAATGACGGAAGTAAAATAAATTCTAGCTTTTTCTTTACTTCATTAGAGTTTTCATTTCAAATTTATGTGATTGTGGGTCCTACTGGTCCCACAATATTTATTTGCTCTTCTTTGTTTACTTTTATTTATTTTTAATATTTAATGCACTTTCGGTAGCGAAATTTATTTATTTTATGTTAAAAAAAACAAATCAAAGCAATTTGTATATGTATTGGAGCGCTCCGTCAAACCGACAGATATATGCAGGAAACTTTAAATTATATAATTATATAATTTTGCTTTTTTTTTTTTTAGAAAAACCAATATTTTCATTTAACTTAATTGGAATTCATTATTATTTAATTGTAAGCATTGTCTACGCAATGAAGTAGACATAATTATATTGTCTACAAAGTATTGTCGACGTGTAGAAAATAACGTAATCTACATAATGTAGTTCACACGGCACAACACTGCATATAAATAGGTAAAAAAGAGCGCAATACTTACTACTTTTATAAAAATAACGGTTTTTATTTCAATAAAGCAAAAATACATATATGTTAGCTATTGCCATATGACAACACAGGGCTAATTCGGGTTAAAAGAAATTTCTACAAAGTTAAAATTTTTTTATTTCATTTAATTATAATTCGATTTACGTTGAAATTTTTTGATTATATTTCAGAACTCACAGATATTGCTTACAGTTTCTTGATATAAGTTAAAGAATAAATTAGAATTAAAAAATAACATTACAATACCTACTGATGAGTTCCAGTATGTTAGATGAACGAAACACTTCTTTAATAATTACCGATGCTAGCACGGCTAGAGGGTATTTTAATTCTTAATAAGTTATGTATGTACCTAAAGAATAGAAAATCAAAACAAAAAATGTACATTTAAAATGGTAAATGCTTTGAATTTATAAACAAAATCAGCGGGTAAGACCGATTTTAAAATAATTTAGTTGTCACAGACCGAATACTAAAACCACAAGAAAAAAAAATTAATACTAACATAACTAAAGTGAGAAAAACTTACCTGTATCTAAGAATAAAATGTCTTATTTAAATTACGTCTCTCTTATATCAACAAAAATATAATTCTAAAAATAATATTTTTAATTGTAAATCTCATTTTCTTTAGTTGAACAAAAAACCGAAAAACTTTATTAAACCATAGAACAAAACTAAAGTGTCAAATAAAAATTTTCTTAAAAATCACATTTGCTTTTATTTTGCATCTCCTTCTCTCTTTTCCATCTTAACTGTTTCTTTAATTTAAAAACATTTTTGTTTTTTTTTCGGTTTTTGTATTTCTTATATATATTTTTTCTCATTTACCTTCAAGGGTTTTCTTCTCATTATGTAGACATGACAGTGACATATGCTAGGTGGTAACGTCAACGATTAAAGTATCCTTGAAAAGGACTTTTATTATTATTTTATGTTACTTTTTTCTTTTTTTTTTTTGGTCTTTATTTTTTTTTTTTGTTCCCCACATAATTTCACAATAACTAAACAGCCTTTAGGCTTTCGGGCTAAGTAAATATGCATATATGTATATACTATATAACATTTCTCTACTCCTTACATATCACAGTACACATTATTTCTTCAGAATTTCTTTTGTTTTCTTTTTAAGAGTACAAACTTTTTTTTTTGGAAAATGAAATGAAAATACGAAGATAAAATGAAACAAAAATAAAATAAACAAAAGCAAACACGAACATGAATTTTATGTCAAAAAGAAAAATGCGAGAAAAAACCAGTAACTAAAAAGATAAATGTCAAAACTTAAAAAAAAAAAAAATTACAACAATAAAATTAGTGTGGTTTTAAACCTGTATACTTGAAAATTTTTACATTATTATTTTAACAAAAATTTTAAAAACTTACAAATCTTTTTAAATTAAGAATGAAAGGTGTGCAACATGAGGCCCATTACTCACATACATTTTATTTTAATATTTTATAATATGGTACCTACTGCTTGTACTTGTGATTTGTATTTAGTTTGCAAGAATCACAAAAATTAAAGTCAATCGCTATGTCATACTATAATACGAAACTGACTGATTCATTAAAAGAAATTAATCGGTTAACAGTAAATTTTAAATTAAAATTAAAATAGTGTTTTATTCACCAACCCTGGTAGAACTCATCAATAGGTATATACCTAGTAATGTTGAACTAACTAGTTATCTCCTAGTTTGATTAATTAAAAAAAAAATGTAAAGCTCTGATCAAGTGAGAAATTAATTTAATACTTAGGTGGCCAGCAGACCATGCAATTTTTGGGCCAGACTCACCAACCTCCTTTATTTTTATCGGTCACGGGCGGCTTCTAAACTATAGTTTAAAACACGAAATTGATTCATGTCTGGCGATATTTCGTCTCGCCAACGAACGTTTAGTCTGCTTGTACGTTCGGGTCTGCATTTGAAAACTCTCTTGGCTGGAGTATTTTCATACAACCGCTCTAGATATACGCGAGCCATTACTATAATCTTTTGACTTTAATTTTCGTATGTAACTACTTCGTCTTCACTATACAGATCATAGAGTTTGGCATTATATATTTTTTTCCAGACTCCATCGTCATTTTCAGGACAAAATAGCAACTTCTGGCAAAAAATTTTCTTCTCGAAGGCAACAAGTGCATGTTCATTTGCCTTGGGCGATGTCTATGATTCCAATCCGTAGCGCCTGAGGGTTTTGTAGATTTGAACTTTGATGTTTCGAGATAGAAGTTTTGACAAACCAAACCAGAAACGGTTTTTACTACAATTTTATCAAATTTTAGAAGAATTCCTGTATCTGTAAAAAATATTTCGAATTATATAAATAACGAAAGCTCCAGCTGTTCCAATTATATATAAAAATGTTCCCAAATTGCAATTAATTAGCTCATAATTTAAATTAGACATACTCCGCCAGTATCGAACATCAAAAGCTTAAACATTTTTTTTTTAAACTAAATAATAATCCCAGAAGAATGCCCAGAAACTACACCACATCACAGTCAATTAGAAGTGCAGAAATCGAACACATTTAATTCACTACTCCTTATAGTCATCTGAACATTTTACTGATAATAATTACCGTATTTAGGCCTGCTAATAATTTTAAATTCGCTATAGAAACTGTTATTCGATTATAGAAGCTTCAAAACGCTGAAAAAAGTATGTGAAGATGCAGTTCACAAATAAAAAGTAGTATAGAATAATAAGATCGATAGATTGAGATTGCGGCCAAAGAGTTTTTTTCTAATAAAAGTTTTATATAGAGCATTCTACATCCCATTCTATATTAAATCAATACTATCATACCCAGAGTTCGAAGTTGTAACGGGGACAGCTATTACAGATGATACGGCTGTTTTAGCGGTTGGTAATATAAATGAAACAACAAATGAACTACAGCAACAACAAAATTTGCAGATGATGCAAAAGGTGACGACTTAAAATAAATGAGACAAAATTGAGACACTTCAATTTCACAAACAAAAAAATAGCTACCCGTTCGGGTCACAATAAATAGTTACGTCATACAATATTGAAAATCTGCAAAATATCTTAGTATGATACTTGATGCAAAGCTCAGGAGAAAATTGCAGTAAAGGAGAAAAAACTATAGCTGACATATTTTTTATACGTTATTAAATTGTTTTTCTAGTAGTTACATTACACTTATTACACTTATAACTACTGAATTTTAAAATACAAGCAGTTGCATTATTGACGAATTGACATTTACGATTTTCATATAATAACAAAAAGTTTTGATCTACAATCAAATATTAAAAGCAGGCTGTGGACATACGGTATTTAAATACAGGGTTGGTATAACCAACTTCACATTCAAACTATCCCTATGATTCAAAAGAAAAAGTTTTGTCAAATATTGACAATGCTTCTTGGTATGTTCACAATTCTGATGTTCATAGAAATTGATCCTCATTATTAAAAAACGAAATAAAAAAACTTCTTGTACAGAGCTACCAAAACAGTTCGAAGTGCCTAAGAAAGCAATTTTAATTTTATCAAAAAGAAGATACTAAACATTTCATCATTTTTACTTCTGAACAATACATCAAAGCTCTTTTGATGATTTTCTTCTATTCTTCTTCACAAAAAAATCTTTCAAAAATCAATAATTATGGCATAGAAAAACAGAAGATTAAAAAAGAACCATTCTTTGATTGATCAAAGACATCTGAAGTGCTAGAGGCAATATTGTATATAACTCCTAGTGTGTTAGAGTCGGCACAGCCATTAAGCTTATTCTGCCTGGGAATTATGAAGGCTTTTTTTCTACCTAGCAAAAAGATAGAATTATCAATAATTATAGCATAGAAAAACAGAAAATTAAAACAAAGGATGCAAAAGACGAGAACAATAATGTGTGAGATTACATTTTCGACTCAGTTTCCTAGAAATAAAATTTAAAAAATAAATTTCAACAGCAAGAAATAGACAGTTTACTACAAATGTTTAGATTTGACATGCCGGTCGACGGATATTTCTTAAGCAAGCTCATCGCATTCTCTTGCTGGGCGCTTAAAATCTTAATCGTCGGTTCATTTGTGTTTCGGATTTTTGCGTTTACTGATATAGCCGTTTCTTTATCGTGTAAATTTTTACGCGTAAGGTTCACAAACACATCGCATTTTTGGAGGAAATCTGCATCTATGATTGGTCACGTAGCGTTATCTATCGTGAAAACGTAGTGGAATTCCCATAGCATGCCTAGGTTCAAACATTGGAATGTTCGGAATCGTTCGCAGCAGTTAAGCGAGGTAGGTCATGATGTTTTGTGTTTGGAACACTACTTCGCGGCAACACAGGCATGTCGGCCATTTTTATCGTAGTTTACTTGTGTTATCAAAAATGAATAAGCGGCGTGATGGAACGGGGCTGCTGAACGCCGCATTTTCAGCAAATTTTATTCAGTTTTTTGAAACCGTGCAGTCAGTTGTGTTTTTAAAGCTGCATGGTGTTTGTCACCTCGTCACGCAATGAAACTTTCAGGCCTTGCTTTCGTCAGGAATCGAACCTACGGTTTTTCGGTTGAAAGATAGAAACTCTACTTATTTTGCCATCCATCGTGTTAGCTCAGTTGAATAGAAGTATTCGTAATACTGTACCAAAATTATCGGCATTGATGAGATTATCTTGTTTTTTTTTTAAGTCTTTGAATAATGTTTTGTAAGGTAAAAATAAAAATCTTTTAAGGATGAATTTAAATAAGCGCTGGTGTACTAATTGTCTTACTTTTGTGATAAATCTTTGTTTTCTGTTAGGGTCATGTTTTTCAGTCTGTTGCTAGTTGGAATATTCAGTAGGTCTCTTACCAATGAATTTGGGTAATGCATGAATCTGGTTGCGTAGTTATTTGTGACATTTTCTAGCTATTGTTTTACTGTTGATATGTTTAAGACTTTGTTTTAATTGCATTTGTATTACCTCCACCTCCACAGAAGAAGAATCTATTTAACATCTGCTCTGTGAATGCGAAGGCCTCACCCGTAGCAAACTTCGCCACTTGGGAGCGAACAATGGAAGCTATCCAGCATACCATTGAAGAATATCCTGAATGTAATCACAAAATCAGGAATCCTTAAGGACTCAGAGACTTAATAAAAAACCAGGTTATCACGAAAAGCTCATTTGCAGCTGCGGTGCCATAGGGACTATATCTCTCTCGGAATAAATTAAATTTAATATAAATCTAATTACGTCCACATTAGAGTTAGCTGGCATCCGTATGACCAGATGGGTTTTAGTATTGGACTGTTTATAATTATGAGATGACATTATCTACGAAAATTTCTTTTAGATTTCGACTTCCACCAAACTCAAAAGAATTTCATCATCAATAACTACTCTATTGGCTATAAAATAAATTTAAAACAAAAGACAGATAATAGTAAAACAAAAATTGTTACACACCTCTGATGATATAAACTCGTACATTACAATAACAAACAAATAAATATAAACAAAAATCCTTTAGAAGTCCCTTTATGAAATGAAGTCCTTAAAATAAAAAAAATAACAACAACAACACACATTCTTAATAAATTGTCACGATATAATAAACACATATACCTAATACTCAATCTTTTTATATCAACGACTTAAGATAGAAGATCAGATTCTTGTTTTCACAATAGCCCTCAAGAGGCGCTTCTATAAAGTATTAACAACATTTTTATGTTTTTTTTTTGTTTCATTTTTGTCATATATCTATCTCTTTATTTTTATTTTTTAAAACCCTGTAACATTTCTGTTATTTATTTTATATTGTTGATTTTTCTAATTATTGTTAAAAAATTGTAGACATTTTATGATGATGTTGATAATAATAATAATAATGATGATGATAATGATGATGAGTATTCCTTGTATACACTTACGTATATTAAATATAGTAACAGAAAATGACTTCCTGTTTCTTTCTATGTCGTTTGTTTTTTTTTTTTCTAAAGTGCTATATTACAAAAAAAAAAAAAAATAGGATATATAATTAAAAATAAGAGAAATTAAAAAAGGAAAGAATAAAAGGAGTAAATTAAAAAAAAAAAAATAGAAAAAATATTACAAGTACTTAGTATAAATTCAAAAAAAAAAATCCTATTTTCAAGTTTAAAAAGCAAAAAAAAAAATTGGTTCGTTCTTTTTTTCGTTCTTTGAGTTAAATAGAGTGATGGGAATTAAAAAAGAAAAATATAAGATTAAAGAAGTTCACAGGATATACCAAGATAATACCTACCTACCTACCTGAAAATGAAACAAGGACATTAAATTGAGAAATTATATTTTAAAGTAATTAATTTCTTTTCCGATATACATTTTAAACTGCTGGGTAGTGGTTGGAAGTTCAGGTGAATGTACATAAAATTTTGTATTCAGTGTTTGTAAAATATGTTAGCAAAAATTTAATTACTATAATATAGGTATGCAACATCCTTACATAAATCCGCAACAAAAGATAAAAAGCAAAAAATTGCAATCCATTCAACATTCCAGTTGCCCTCGTACTTGTCGACGAATTTGGCTAAGTTAAGCTTAAACTAGAATCAAAAAACTGACAAGAATTTGACTGACAGAGAGATATTTTACTTTCACAAGAAAGTTTTATGAACTCAAAGTCGGATTCCCAACAAAGAACGTTGCTAACAATTGAAGAGGTTATCCGCAGATTTGAAAAGAATTTATTTCCGCAATATGCCCCACGGATATAGTTGCAGGCCATTGATGATGATGATGATGAAAGGCGGAGTCGCAATGAGAAATCAACTATCTTCATTTCTAAATGAAACCGTTAGAGATAGAAGATAGAAGAGAAATTACTTAAAAAACGAAAGCTACTAAAATACTTGATAAGGTATGTAACTAACGGGTTCTCTATTGTTAACCGAAATGAATTAAACAAAAATATTAAGGCGAATATTATAAAACTATGTTTTAACTGAAGTATCCATGAGTCATATTGCAGAAAGGATAAAGGTAGAGAGGCTTATGCCGAGAATGTGGATGCAATACGTAGATAGCAAAGTAGCAAAGGATAAAATAAATATATCATATTAGATCAACCCTGTAGAAAATACATGGAAACATAAAATTCGCTATGGAGTAGGGAAAAAATAACGAAATCCCTTTAAACGAACGATAACCGAAATATAGACAATTATAACGGAATAACGTTTCTTGACATAAAAATAATACATAAAGATGGAAACATAACTGGTATCTACAAAAAAGATACTACAAGTACCCAACAAACCATACCCATTGACTCGAACGATCAACCTATTAGTAACTATACCATTATCAAACGTTAACTTTGAAAAAGAAAGATGATACATAAAAGGCACAGCAAGAAAACGTAGATATAATATAGAAATCATAGACCTAAGGATAAGCATGAAACTGCACCGTAAATCGAATTGAATAACATGACTAGCTTGTTCAAACAAAACGAAGGATGTATAAAAACCTAGAAGGGTTTGCTTAACACACTCTACATTCACTGAGAAGCTAATAAATATGTCCAAAAAACATAATTGGAATTAGCAACAATTAGCAGAAGTCCAAAAATGAGCTGCATACGTGGACCAGGAAAAGATAAAAATAATATGGAATATTTTATTACTGGTGATGATCCGCAAATTAAAAAAGAGGTACACACAGAACTAATTCGAGCAGTCCAGAAGGATTATACGCTTTCGATAGCATTATCCGGCTACTTTTGCCAAGAAATAACTTTGAGAAACATTTCAATCTAATCATGCCAAGACGTGGAAAACCTCCCCCACCCCTGTTTCGACAAAAGATCATTAGTATGGTATGGTATGGGATTATATGGAACAAAAACTCAGGGCCTATATTTATTCAAGCCTAGACTCTACAATGCCTAGAATTGCCTCATCATGTCATGTCAACATCATCATAAAATGTCTACAATGTTTTAACAAGCCTAGACAGTACCAGACTCTACAGTTTTGCCAGCCGAAGCAAATACTATAAAACTCTATGAGCGAAAGATTTTATGAAGAAATTACAAAAAACGTGAAACCTACATTCACTCGGATAGTAAAGCAGTCATACTAGTTACTAATTCACATCAAAGCTACTATGGCATTGTTTAGAAATACTTAAAACCCTAAAAGAAAAACAAATAAAACAATAGGACCAAGTTCGTTCTGTGGGATTTCCTTAAAGGTTGAAAAAAGTTGGATTTCTAGACCAACGTCCTGAAAATTGTCAAACAAAAATGCTCATCAGCTCAAAACTCCCGCTCAAGAAAATCAAAACTCTTCTAATTCTCATTAGGAAATTGGTATATATCTTGGCAGGGATAATAACAGGCCGCTATACTTAATAAAGAAACAACTTAATAAAATAGATCTAACCGAAAATAACTTATGTAGAATATGTGAACTAGAGGAAGAATGTAGTAAAAATGTGCTCTATGAATGCGCCACTTGGAAACAGCGTTGCCCGAACAATGGGAGCTATCCGTCATTCCATTGAAGAATATCCTGAGTGTGATCACAAAACCTAAGGACTCATATTCATAACGTATTCATAAGGACTCAGACACTAAATAACAAACACAGATTATCACCATAAACTCATTTGTGCCTGCGGTGATATATGAGGCAGATTTCCTTCCGAAATTCACACTTTATCTATCTATCTAACGGCATATAAAAAATATCATGCTAAAATTGTTCAAAATTGTAAATAGAGTAATCAAAAATGCTAATTACGGTGAGAGTCCAAGAACATTATTAAGGAAATTCGAATTAGCAAAATAAGACGCAGTATTTCAGTTCGACAACATGCTAAGCATATAACTGAAGGACATCATAAAATTGATCAAACAAATTATTGATCATCAATAAAGGAGGCACCAAAAATTAACAAATTAGACACATATGAACACTTAGCAATTTATATATACACACTTATGAACATGTATATAGCTATATTTGCAACACTCTTACTTTTTTCAATGTTAAGTTCCAGTTTTAATGATTATACTCAATTCATTTTTTCATATTTTAGTCCTTCGAATAATTTTCTTCAAAATTTTTTTTCCAAAATTTTCTTTAAATTTTCAATGTTATTCTGTAAAGTACAAACATAGTGTGTATTTTGCAGATAGAAAATTTTCATTATACAATTAAAATATAGTACAACTCAAACTTTAAATAACATTCATAAATTACATAGGTTTCCCAGGCACCTTCTTAAAAACCAAAAAATGTGAAAAACAATTTAAAAACAAAAACTAAATATTTTTTTTTATTATAATATAACTACATACATACACCCATGAGAATTTATTTACATTAATATTACTCGCTAGAAGAACTAAAAAAAAAAAAAAAAAAATCAAAACGAAAAAGGATATTTTATGCTACAAGGATAATATTTTGATTGCTCGTTGTAGGAATCTCATTTAAATGCAAATTTTTATATTTAAAGAAAAAATTGTTTTATGTTTTTTTTTTTTTGCTTCAAATAAAAATAATTTTAAATGATACGAAATAATAATAACTTTGTAAACTAACAACTTAAAATATTCTGAGAATTTTCTTTAAAAAAAATTTTCTATTTTATTTCTTAAAATTGTTAAGCACGTTCCAACATTTTATTAACCTTGTGATTTAAAATATAAAAAAAAATAATTGTCACATCATTGAAAGTTCATCAAATTATGATTACTTTTAGTTGGGTATATAATCTTCAAAAAAAAAAAAACAAAACAGAAAAAACGAAATCTTTGAAGTCACGAAATCTCAAAATTCCTTTATTGTTTTCCTAAAAGTCATCTACAATAACTTTTAAAGTTATTTTGTTGTGTATTGTTAAAAAAAAATGTTCATCACCAAATATTTTGTTCTTACCAAAGTGAAATTTCAAAAATTTTTTGATTCATTTTTTATTGTTTTTTTTCTGAATTAATTCAAAAACAAAAATTTGGTTTAAAACTGAAAATTACCAAAATATTCGAAAAAATATGTTCTCTTTTAAAAATTACATAACAAAAAAAATAACAACAACAATAAAATGCCATTGCAATTCGAAGAATTTTTAAATTTGTGCCCATGATCTAGCTAAGGATAATAATAATTCTGATGATGATAAGTGAATTGCTTAACCAAAAACATTAAAGAGATTTTCATAATAAGAACAAAAAAAAAAAATAGAAAAATAAAAAAATAAATTAAAGAAAATGGTATATTCTTTGAAAATCTCTCTGTTATTTGAATACAGAATATAACCATTACCTAATCTATTTTTCTACACCATCATAAAGATATATGAAATTCCCAAAGAGACTACTAAAATATAAATTTCATATTTCTATAGAACTCATGCATATGTATTTAATATATTTTATACAAATAGAACAGTGATTCATCATCAAAAATAGTAGAGTTCTACTGATGCTGAATTGTATGAGTGAATTGTAAAAATAATAATACAACAAAGAGAGACATGTTAAAATAAGATCGAAAGAAAGAGATAGAATGTATTATGTACTCTATAGAGATAAAATGTGTTATGTTATATTTATGTACCCTAGACATTCAAAAATTGGAGTCATGATGATTGAAAATAAATTAAGTGAATCTTTTTCTAAAGAATTTTACTCTCACATTCATATTCAACTCCATTTCCATTGTAAATTATTTAAAAAGCCTCATAAGAGAGATACTCAAGAACAATCAATTAGAAACACTTAAATTTTATTTTAGTTCTTATAACTCAGATATCGAATTATTTTCTTTTACAATTTTATATTATTAAGTTTTGATGAATAATCAAAACAGTTGCGTGAGACCCAACACTATGAAAACTAGCTCATATTGATAACAGATATTTTGCTAGAAGATATCAATTATTATAATATAAGACTTTACATAAACTTATTTCGGACATAAAATGTTTTGCTACAAGACATAATAATTACCAAAATTTGTGTCAAATCATTTATGTGTCAACCTTACGTATCGAATATTCAATATTTTATTTTAATTTAAGCCAAACATGCTTTTCAAACTATACTTTTATAGAGCGTGGACTAATTAAGTGTTAGAGAAAGAAAAAAGTCCCTTTAATCAGTACATCCATTTTATCAGGACATTTTGAATAAATTTGTTAATATTATAGAAAGTAGCCCTTAATTACCTCGTGAACTTTCGCCGACGGAATAGCTACGATACGTCGTAGAATGTTTAGTTATTCTGAATTCCCTCGGAGATAAATAATAATTTGCAATGGTAACATTTTTTTTCGAAATCACTGTTAAACTTCGCGGCGAAACCATTATCATTGTATTTTCCATTTTCGATAGTGACAGACATCATAGTCGACATCGGATCTAACATGAAAACAAGTAAGTCATCTCGATATTTAATATGAATCAGCTCCAGCTATTTAATTCTAATTCTGCGTTACTATTAACTGTCTTTAATTGAATTTACATGAGTGTTTAACCAAAATGTATTATATTTCTCAGTCCATAACTAAAATTAAATTATTACTTTAAAAATAAAACAAAAAAAGAAGTTTGCCATGTTAGAAAAAACAAAAGTGAAAAAAAAAGATTAAATCTTTAGATTACAATCAGATTTATGCGTGGTATCTTGTACGCTCTTCTTTTATTTATCACACATTCATATAAATTTTTATTTTTTTATTTTTTCTACTTTAATGATGACAATGCATATAAATATGAAAATAAAACAAAAATTTACATATTTTTTTTTCTTTAAAATGGAAACTCTTTTTCCGAAAAATCCGAAAAGGATTTATAATACAAAAAAAAACCTAAACACAATGAAGAATCCTACAGACAATTTAATAAAAATTTTATGACATATTACACTTGAATTTTGAAAAAGTATATTTTATACATAATTTGTATGTACTGTTTTTGTTTTGTTTTTTTTTTTTTGTTTTGTAAATTAACATAATGAGAATAACTTTTATTTTAACTTTCAAAGTCAAGCTATTATGATTCTAATAATAATGTTTATAATATTCTAATTTGATGTTAAATTTGTGATAATTTTATTATGATAAATTATAAATGAGGATGTATTATATTTCTTTTCTGCTTAATTACAATTCAATATATATTTGTATAATTTTAATGTATTTTCTTAACATTTCCTATAATTTGCTACGAACACTATTATTACTCATTATTGATATGAAAAATATTTAATATATTTATTTACCTTGGATTTCTATTAGTTCCTAATTGATTACAACAATTTTCCTCACATTTAAAATTTATTTTCACTACAAAGCATGTATACGAGTTCAACTTCCTGTCATTTTTTACTTCTCATTATTGATTTAAGTAATTTAAAAATTATTCTTTAGATCTAACCTTTGTTTTTCAATATTTTCTGCTACTTAGTATTATTTAAGGCTACAAAATATATTATAATAGAATATTTTTACGAGAAATATTAAAAATATATTTTTTTTACTAGCACGAACTATTATAAAGTACGTTTTCTAATATTTCCTGCTAATTCCTACCAACTCCTACCAGTTCCTACCACTTCCTACTACTGCCTACGAATTTCTACTAAGGTCTACATTTCCTGCCAAATTTTAATTTTGACTAGACAAGTTCTTGCAACGGTTTTATCCCTTCCTACTACTTTCTTTAGATAAAATTAAACTCATTTTTGAATAAAAAATTACTAACTAAGTTCTCCTTGCTTTCTATTGATTCCTACTTATGCCTACGTTGTTCTAACTTAAATTTATTCCTACTATTACAATACTGGTATCGGTTATATTAAAATTTATTGACTTCTGTATATTTTCTATTATATCATTATAATTTAATGTTAAATTGGGTAATACTATTAAATACTCTACTAAATATTTCTCAAATAGATGTCGGTATCTGGTCTTCACAAAAAAGCTAATAAAAAATCAAGTAAAAAATTTGTATATACAACTACTTATTTCAGATTTCTACAAAATTTTAATTTCTTTTTCAATTAAATATACATTTTTATAACGTCACAGGTCCAATATTTTCACTCACTCAAATCAATTTTCTTTAGATTTCCATAATTTTAAAATTTTATTAGTATGTATTTTGTTTCTTTTCTATTACAGTAAATTTATCTTTGGTGAATGAAATTTTTTATTTTTGTATTTTTTAAATAAACTGATGATATCCGGCTTTTTGTGTTTTTTTTTTTTTTGCTTTTTTTCGTTTTGTTTTATTTTGTTTTTGTACTTTCATCTATACGCAATTTAAAATGTCGTGTAAACGAATGAATATTATATAAATAAAACGTCAAGGATATTCATATCCCACTTACATATAAGTCAAATTAAAAACTCTGGAATATTAAAAAATAATAATAGAAAGAAAAAGAAAATAGAAAATAAGAAATAAATAAAAAATTGGAAAAAATTATGCAAAGCATGGATGCAATCACGTTAAAAGCTCCTTCAGAATAAATTATGTAAATTTTAACACTTTTCCTCCATTTTTACTGCAATACAGAGCCGTTGTTTTAAAAAAAAAAGAATTAAACTCTTCTACTTATCATTGATTGTGTTTTTGTACAGTATTATGACACGCATATGTATAGATGTGTGTATGAATGTGTTCATATTACTATGTATTACTAATGAGGATCGGGTTAAAATATTTAATTTAAAAAAAATGTTTGTGTTTTTTAAAACATTACAATATTATACCTACATTATACTTTATACAACATTCTTATCATTAAAGAAATTTTGTCGCGAAAATATATAATATATTATGATTGTATATTATTATACTCGTATGTACATAAATACTCACGAAAATTTCATGCAAAGTGAGTACAAAAAAAATAATTCATTATTCAAAATTTATCAGTTGTTCGAATCTGTTTTGATGCAGTATGACAATAAGTACTGAGTGACTTAATGAATTGTTCCAAGTGAAAAAAATATCGGCCGCGCCTTTCATAGGTTCAATCCAGTTTTATGAGATTCCCTAAGAAGACCCAAAACTCATATAAAAATTTGGTTGAAGCAAAAAATTGAGGCTTTTTAGACCAACATTCCTGCCACTCGCCAAGCTAAAATGTTCATACAAAAACGAGTAATAGAAAACAACTTATGCAGAATATGTAAAGTAGAAAAAAATCGATTAAACATCTGATCTTTGAATACGGATAGCTTTATGTTAGCAGTTTTTGCCATCGGGGACAGTGCTCCCCAAGAAATGGAAGCTACTCAGTACCACTGAAGAATATCCTGAGTATGATAACTAAATTTGGCATTCTTAAGAATTACAGTAATATTGCTAATTTATCCATTTGCGGCTGTGGTAATTCAGACCCCAAACGCTATCAGATTTAAATCTAATCCAACCTGATCTAATTAGCAAGGGAAATATATTTTGTTATCGACAAATGAGAAGATTTTTGTTGTTAAAAACATCACTGTCGACACCACATAATTTCGATAGAGTTCAGAATTTTATCTATGTAACGATGCTAGAAACAAAATCGTGAAGCATGGTTTGTGTTGTAAAAGCAGAATTTTTTTTTTGCTTCAAATAGCCTAAGCCTAAACAGTTTGAATATTTGCATTCGTTTTAAGTTGTCTAACAAAGTCTTAATTATCAGCTATAGCCGTAAAACATCTTACATTAACATATTGAGAAAAGTTATGTTTTTGAAATATAGTCAATTTCATGGTAGGAATTGTTAGATATCACAAATATCAATATTGTGAACATACCAGAGAGTATAGTAGTAATGTTTCATAACACTTTATTTTAAATAATATGAACTTATTTAACTTTTACTTGAATACTGGTATTTTCGGGCTGACTTCAATTTTTGATTCTAAATTATTAATTTTTTATATGAGCAGAAAGCGTAAATGTCCGTCCAATTCGTTTACACTATTGTATTCCAATTTGCCTATTGATTATAACTATAACTTATTTTTTTAGATGTAGCTGATAATGTAGCTGTTTTTTAGATGTTTTAGATTAGCTCTAACTTACCACTTAATAAACATTTTAACAAATTTGGCAATTTTGAATTATTTGTATAGATTATAATGAATTTATTTGTTTATACACTTTTGATACATATTGTGTATTTTAATAATACTGTATAGCAAATAATTCGGTACATGTACAATGATATATTTTCTGCAATATATTTTATAATTTATTAATATCAAATTTTGATAAAAATTATGACATAATAATTGTTTTTTTTAATTATATCTTATAACTATACAATTTTTTCATACTTTTATTGAAATAAAACTATTTCCTGTATTTCCGATATTTTAATTTTTATCAAAATATAATAATTATTAAAATAAAGGAAATTGAATACCTACGTAATTTATTATTACCTGTCAAACTGTTATTGTATATTAAATTAGCTGAATTAAAATAGGATGGTGAAAAACTTATATATATAAAATTAAAATATTTATATTTATTGAAAACTTTAGGTATATAGATATTACGTTTACGTATATCTATGTAAGGGATTAAATAAAGGTAATTTGAGCGAATAAAGTTGGATTTAAAGTGGTATCCACTATTTTCAAAAATATTTATTCAATTTTATATTTGAATTTGATTTGGAAATATATTTTTAGATTTTTTATTAAATCGAGTGGGGTAAAACAGATTTCCACATCGAGGAGTAGCACATATACGAGTTTAAAAGTTTTCTGATACCAAATGAAATGTGATCTAAAGTACAGTACATTTAATGACAGACAGTCAGTGGACGTTGCTACTAATTTAACAATTTGTAATCTAACAAAGTGAGAAATGTAATAGACGACAATAATTAAATCCAATGGAAAATGTATGTATGTTATCTTATAGGAGATATTATATATAATAAACAAGATGAACGTCTTGGTGAGTAAAAAAGCAAGAATAATTGAATAGTAAATTACGCTACAAAAATATTACAATTTTAGCAAGATCTTGGTGCTGAATACTTAAAACATTTCAAATATTTACACAAAATAAATGACGGTTATTTCCAAATTGAGATATACTCTAAAAGAAATTTCAATCACGGGCAATTTTTAAAAAAGCTTCATAAAAATTCTGTCATTTTAAATAAACACACAAAGTTATAGAAAAAAGTAGAAAACAAATACACACACAAAAATTGAAAACAAAACAGAAAAACAGAAATCAGAGCTGATCATACTCTTCGAAAATGATATAATAAATGTTAGCTCATTTGCTTCTGCTATTATTAAAAAAATATATATACAGTAAAACACGGTTATAGTCATTCGCCAAATTTCAATAATATTTCTGACTGTAGGCGTAGTCAAAAAAAAATTGCAACTTTATAAACAAAATCAAATTCAATAAAATCTCTTTCGTATAACAATTTTAAAATTAATTTTATTCATAAAAAGCAATTCTGTTATGTAATCACAAAATGTACATATTTGTAATAAAGAACAGAAAAAGACAAAATATAAATCAGTGTTTTAATAAAATAGTTCACTTTTCACTTATTTTTTTGTTTTATTGAAAAAATTTGCATTATATTTTAATTTGACTTATAAACAACATCGATTGTATGAACTTATGAAGTTTATTACTTTCTTTCAAACAAATTGTTGACTACTATAAAGTTTTATTTATATTACAAACGAATTAAAATACATCGATCAACTACGTTGAGAGTAATAAGATTTTATTGTGTTAAGTTATATTGAAATTAGTATTAATTTCGCAATTAAGAATTAGGTATTATACTTTAATTTCACTATATATATATTCAATCAAGCGTTTCAGAAAACAACTACAATTATACCAAAACAAATATTTCTTTTTTTGAAAGAACTGCTTCTGTGCAATTGCACAGGGGATCCACTAGTATTATTTAAAAAACTATAGTTCAATAGAAGATAGTATTCAAAAACGAAAACTTATTCATAATAAAAATGAAAAATAAATAAATTTAATTATGTAATTTTTTTGGAATTTGTATGAGATACATATTATGTTATTTTTTCAGTTGAAAGATCTGAATAAATTTATAATGTTGAATAATTATTATTATTTACAAAATTTCTAATTAAATTTTAATGATATGAAACAAAAACTTTAATTAGGAAAATTTTTTGTTCCGATTTAATATATTTATTTCAAAAGGGAATAATTTATAATTCAATAAGTTAAATAATTGTGTGTACTGGCTTGAAGGAGAGTATCCTCAGATAACACGCTCCACTACTTATTATATAATTTTGATGGTCCTTTCATTCAAAGGGTTTTCTTCTGAAATTTTTGAATTATATCAAGGTTGGATTTAAATAATAATAATTTGTAATTTTAAATAAAAAACTAGCTGCGCCCGAGAGATGGATTACATACAACCCTATAACTTTAAGTATAGCTTTGTGCAGCAATACATTGTTTTATAAAAAAAAATCAGAATTATTAATCAATATACTTTAATACTAATAACTTCTGAGCTTTTTATGACAATTGAGATGCGTTTACAAATTATGGGCTTCTTCCAAATTAGATGCCTATCAAGATGCATATCCTAAGATATTTGATAAAATACTCCTGTGCTGTGACTGTATTGTTCAAAATTACTAGAGGGCAATTATTTTTTCACAGTATAAATGTTACATAGCTTGACTTATTTCCATTGATTTTTATTTTTCAATTCGACTGAAATTTCGTTATGTGATATTTCAGACCTGTAATGGATCGATTTCTGAAGCCATATATGCTGTATTATATCAGCAAATTTTCTACTGTAGCTACTTTCACATTTGGTGTAGTTAGGATATCTATCGTATAGATGAGGTAGAGTGAGGTCGGAAAACACTTCCTTGAAACATGCTAAATTGTATATCAAAGAGCATTTATCAAGGAAATGTGGCAGAACGTTATTTTTTTTTGGCTCCAAGTCAGTATTTATTTGATTAACAATTCGATTAACTTGTTCCATAGTGTTATATTTTATTGTAAAATCATAAACTGGTGTTTTGATGTGGGTTTTCAGATTTCTATAACTCAGTTGAGTTTGGTATTAAACTGATTGGTCTATAAGATGATGGTTCTTTTGGTCTTTTTCCAGCTTTGTGTATCATGAGTATTTCTTATACTTTCTGAATTTATGATGTTGAGCAGTAAAAATGTATCAGGTGAATTTGAAAATTGAATTTTCTTTAATGCTAAGCTGTAGTTACTTAAATATCAATATACTGAATATATATTATATATTTGTTTTTTTTTTTCAATTACTTTCAATATATCGCATCAACATTTTTATATAAAGCCAACCATACCAAGTTTTTTAAATAAAATTTTAATATTTTTTAATATTTTATTTACTTTTAACCTGAATTACTTAAATACTTGACCAACAATTCTTTCATAAGTGAATATTAGAGAATTACCATTTGAAAAATTTTATTCTATTTTCCAAATTAAAATTTCACAACAATAATGAAAATTCTTGTTATTTTTTGTTTTTACTATATTTTCCGTTAAAATGTACGTATATTCGGAAAATGTTGGAAAAATTTAGCTTGAAAATAAATAAGGTACTTAATTAGTAAGTACATACATAATATACAATTATATAAGATTTATGAAATATGAATTATGAGGTTAATTAAATACTGAAGATTAATATTTGCGGTAAAACAAGGCAATCAGGGGGTGGTAATATTGATATATAACAATATTATACAAATCAATCATCATCATTTCTAATGTGTAATATAGAAGAACAGAAACCCCCCCTCTTCTCTGTCGTGAAACCAAATACCATCAACGAAAAAAACTGCACAATATTATTTATAAAATTCAGTGTGACTGACTGAATCAAATTACCTATAATTTACTTTTAATAGTTATTAATTCGTTTATTCTCACACTACATTTAAATTTAATTTTTCTTTTGAAAATTTAATTTTTCCGTAAACAGTTTTTCTACCCAATCTTCTATATTTAATTATTACTATTAATTATTTCTAACAAATTACATTATTTAATAATTTCATAAAATCAATTATATATAAAATAATATTATTTTCATATTAATCAAATTAATTTATTTCATTTCTTCCATCTTTCAGGTAAGCACTCTTTTAAAAGGATATTATATTGTATTAAAGTCTACTACAACGTGCTACAACATTTTAAATGATTTTCAGGTAAATATTAAATTTTTTAAAATACTTTAAATGCACCCCCGTTCTTTAAAACATAATGAATCTTACAATCAATGGACATTCTTTGAGCTAAAAATTTTCTAAAATAATTTATTTTTCCTTCATAAGATTATTTTTATATATTTTCCTTCATCATAACCAGCATTTTATCCTTTTAAACATTATTCTTTTTATTTCCTTCACTTTTGTTATTCCATCAGTGCCTAATGAAAATGTCTTGTTGATTTCATATTTTTTGAGTTAAACATTAAAAGGCTCTAGCTATATTACATTACAACAACATAATTTTACAATAAAGAGAAGCTGGAATATAACATTCGTGTTACATTTATAATACATACCTATGATGTTGTTAGAGTAAACATTGTTTAAATATTTTCTTAATACTTTTGAGTAAAAAATATCATTGTTATTGACTTATTTATTTTTTAACCTTAAAGGTATTGTTTATTGAATAAATAATTGATGAAACAATTTTATATAAAAATTGAATATAGGATAAAATATTGTTCTGCAAATTATGTGCAAAGTCAATAATTACTATGTATGTACATACCTATTGATTTAATTTTATTAAATACCTAACAAGCCAAAAATGTCTCTACACAAAGTTGAATACAATGTACACATGACCTTAAATGTCTACAAAAGCTCACAAAAGCTTGAGACTTAGTTTGATCACAATTGTTGTTGACGATATATCTGCGACCGGTTTGACAGGTATTTTTAGGTTTAGAAAATTTTTTAAAACCCCAATGTTGTACAGTGTTAATAAAAACTGTCTGTTCATTTTGTTTGATCACAAATGAATTAAAACACAATAGCTTTTCACCCGGTTCACGGTCTAGGTCAACACTTTAATATCAAATTACAATAACAGTTCAAAACCTACATATTTATCTGGTTTTTATACATGTCCCAAATATTTAGTAATTATATTTATCACGAGTGGCGCTTGCATAGATTTTAAAAGAAATTTTTGATAATTCAATTAACAGGCTTGCCAACTTAAAAAAATTATCCATATCATTAACCTACATCGTTCTTTTGAATTTGATAAAACCTAGATCTTGAACCGTATGAAAAGAACACAGCCAATGTATCAGAAAACTCTCTTTACACAATGTTGGCGACTGATTTTACAGATAAAATTGACCACGTAGTTTTTTTTAAGACATTTACGATTTCACTTATATATTAGTTATATATTAGATGAAAACTAAATTGAATTATTCCTAAATTTCGAGTACCATTCTAACTTTTTCTCTCGTATTCATTAGACAAATTCTCTTCACTCCAGCAATTTGAATAAAAATAATTTTCGCAGTGAAAACTTGCAAATATATTAAAAACTCAAACAATACAAGAATATAAAGTAGTATTTAATATGTATTTTTCTACTACCATAACGTTTGATGAACATATCATACCGTTGTAACAGTTTTATAAGGGATAGTATGGCTTGGGGATGTTAATCACTCTAGTAGATTTTATTGTAAGAAGCTCATACATTGTTTTACCAAACACTACAATGATGAGCTTGTTACTTTGATGTCTCAGAAGACACAATGTGCCACCTTGTGTCAATTAACGATTCGATTCGATCTAAGTATTGGTTAGTGAACCAAATTTCTTTAATACACCTGTTACTTTATTAATTATAGCTATGTTTTTTTACAAGTCAAAATTATATTTGAACTTATATAACATTTAAATACAACAACAACAACATCCTAAGCCTGTTCTTTAATTTTATTTTTTATTTGGATTTGAATTTAACTTCGTAGTTATTACATTTGATCATAGAGGCGCTTATAGTATCAGAAATGTAAATTATAACAATTTTTACAATTTTATTGTGAAATTTTAGATAAATTTGAAAGTTAAATTCGAAATCAAAATCAAAATCCAATTTCTAGATAAAACATAATTGAAATAACATTTGATTTGAAAATGATCCTATAGTTGCTTCAACTAATATTACTGTCATTTTTTTGATTTTATTTAATTCACTTTTTTTTTAATTCAACTTCAATATTATGCTTAAAGATTTCTTTAGACCACAACAACAACAACAATTTTCAAGTATAATGCATGAAAGTATATAAAAGTGAAAATAATAATAATAACATAATTTAATATAAAAAGTATTTAAGCGCAAGAATAACAATAACAAAAACCAAAAAATAAAAACAAACTCACAATATAACAAAAAGAAATTAAAATCGCAATTAGACTTAATCAAATTCAATTCGTCTTTTGTATCCTTTTTTTATATTATTTTGTTTTTATATTGTGTTCGATATTTTACATTCATTGTTGTTATTGTTATATTCTTATTGAGTTTTGTGTTTTGTAGGTACTCTAAAGCTATAGTTAATTTAAAGTAACTCAAAAATGTCTTAAAAGACAACAGACAGCTTAAAAATTAAATAGATTTTTGTCATCTTCATGTTTGTCTCTTCTTTCAAGTAAATTAAAATTAAATAAATAATAATTGAAAAATAAAATGGTGAAAAATTGCACCGTAACATAAATTGAATATTGTATTGTAATATAAATTAAGTTGTTAAAATAATATTATATAATGTGTTGTACGGTTTAACTGTAAATAAAATTACAATGTTGCTATAAGTTCACAATAAGTTCACAATAAGTCTATTTGCGGTTATCACAATAAGCCCATTTGCGGCTTCGGTGATATAGGGACTGAATCGCTCCCGAAATTCAAAATCTGATCTTATCTATTACCACGGTTATTGATGCTCATATGCTTAAATATATATATATATATATATATATTTTTTTTGTAAATTAAATATATGTATACAAAAGTATGTACTCACATTGATATTCTGAATTTCTGATCTTGTATTATTATTTAGGTATGTAGCTATGTATGTTCATATAATATTCGTTCGTAGTAAATAATTCGTATAAGATTTGAAGAGAACAATTATTATGCTTTTTGTTTTAAAATCATAATTATTGTTCTCTATAAGCAAATTGTTTTAAAGATAAAATAATAGAGCGGGTTTTAATTTGGCGACCCACCATATAAAAATAATATTTTAAAAATTTTTATGAGATAAGACTTGTTTTTATTATTATATGTTCTTTGATTACACATTAGGTAAAACTTTTATTAATGCCGCAAATACAGTAATAATGTGTTTTACACAATTTTTATTCTGCTTCCTTTAATTTCGCTGGATCTTCAACCCAATATCAACTTCGGGTTTTTATCAAATGAATTGTCAGAGATGTTTTGGCCTACGCAACCAAAAAAAAAACAATTGCGTTAATTGCTTGCTTTGCTAAATCCCTCTGGACCAACTACTGCAATTTATCAAACAGGTTAAATATGATTTATTTTTAAAAACTTTGACTATTGTTTGTTACCCCACTACCCAATGCCTTCAAGTTTTCTATTAAAGTCCATTTTAGTTAATGATTATTGAAAATGATAAAAAATGTTTAGCTTGTAACGATATTTTTCTCTTTAAAAGCTTATGAGTTCATTTGTAAATTAATTGATTGATTATTTTCAAAACAATATAAAGTAGGTATAAACAGGCTTTTTAAGTCACAACAATTGAAAAATTAAAATATTCCATGAAATCTATTTACAATATAAGTCATATAAATATATTCGAATTGATACAAGACAGAATAGCATGACTAGTCAAACTCAAAAGTCTATTTTAAATATTAAAAAAATAATTAAGAAAAAGATTGCTAAGGAAAATCGCGTAAAGATGAAAATATCCTTTTCGTTAAGGTACCTATACCTAAACTGATATACTTCATTCATTAAAAAAATAAAATTCTACACACAGTCATATATTGCATAAGGAAAAGACAAGGATAATATACAAGACTCTTTTATCGTTTAAAAATAAAATAAAGGAAAGGAATTAAAATTGTTTATTTTTTTTGTTATTTTTTTTTGTTGTGTTAATTTTTTTTTTTGTAAATGAAAAAATAAAAATTAAGTCAAAAACAGGATAATTCACTTCGTTATAATATTTAAGAAAAATAAGTGTTTAATTTTCTTAAGATAACAAATTTAATCCATTTTAGGTGTTTTTATTTTTTAAAGTAGACATTTTCAGTTTCTCTTTAAGCTTAAATTAGCCGTCACCGTAATATAGAAAAACTAGAAATCTGGGATAAATTTTCAAAAAACTGAAAATTCGATTGAAAAAATTGTAAATGAAAAATATAATTAAAAAAAACCCATTTCGAAAGGGAAAAGGACCTATAAAAGTTGACTTACAGACTTATCTGTAGCATCAACTCTCAAAATAGTTAAATAATAAAGAAATAAAAGAATATCAAAATATTTTTATAATGAAAAAGTAAAAGTAAATCAAGTAAAATGAGTAGTGAAAAGCGTTTGATACTAATATTTGCCTCAAACTAGTTCTGAGAAGTTCAAACGCTCATTTAGAACATTGCTTAATATTACTGCTGGCAATCATTTATTTACCAATGATTTATTTATCAGTGAACCAACTACAGGTTATTTTCCCCTTCGAGATGGGAGTCTTTTTAACGTTACAATATATTTTTATTACTTATAACAATTAAAATCTCATTGATTAGATTATATCCTAAAAAATCAAACATGTTCATTTCATACCTTATTTTACTAAAGTTATTAATAGCTGTTATAAAGATAAACGATTTCATTACAAATGTTAGTAAATCAGGCCATCATGTTAGATGAAAAAAACTCATCTTCATTATCATTAACCCGAAAATTTAGATTAGCTACGTATAGTTCTTCACAACACAAATGTTATTTCTGTAGACAATTTATAATTTATATATTTTGAGCTCAAATCTAAGAGGTAGGTTATAGAGCTTGAGTTGAACATAATTACCAATTTTAAGTACTATACCTGATTTGCTTTGAGTTCTAAAATCAGGAAAAAGGTGGTAGGATCTCGTATAAACAAAGCATGCAATTGGTTATATTCTAATAATTATATATTTCGTTTATACAGGATCATCCCATCACTTTCGTGGCTTTCAATTGGTCATTTTGGATATAATATTTGATTACTTTCTATGCTTGTTGGTTTCTATGCTTAACTTGATAAATTATCGGTTCTTCACCTGTTTGCTATCATAAGTTCTTATTGCTGATGGTGTTAGGCCAGAATATTCTGCATATTCATTGGCACTTTTTCGCAAATACTAGAAGTTTTTGACTGATTTTATTTTTCGTCAGCCATACATAAGTGTTGACATTACATATGCTTTGAATATTATTCTAATCTTTGTTTTTTCTAGTTATTTGGCCATTCTTCCATTAGACTTAATTCACCGACCGCTGATTTGGCCTTACGTATTTTGTTTTTGACATCTGCTTCTGTGCCTCCGTTCTTTGTTAGAATGTTACCTACGTAGGAGAAGCTTTCCACAGATTCGACTGTTTGACCTTCTATTGTTATGGTGGTTGTATTGGTGTTATTTATCCTTATGCCCTTGGTTTTATCTATTTTGATTTCTAGCAAGAATCTGCGTGCTGCTTGCTAAAGTAGATTTGCTTTATGTTGAGTGTCACAGAGTCTATGCAGACATATATCATCCGCATAGTCAAGGTCTTCCAGTATCCGTGAGAGATCCCACTTTATACCTCTTTCGGAAAAACCCGTTTCTTTCATTTTCTCATCTATTACAAGCGTGAATAGAAGTAGTGAGATAGGATATCCTTGTATTACCACAGAAATTATGGCGAACGTGTCGCTTATTTGTCCGCAGTGAAGAATAGTTAATTCTGCATCTTCATACCTAACTTCTATTAATCTTATTAACTTTTCGGGAGTTGAATAGAAATCTTCTTAATGTATTCCATATCGCAATGCGTTGAACCATTTCGAAAGCCTTCTTGAAATCGATGAACGAGAGATATAGCGGAGAGCGCACAGATTGCTCTATGAATAGCCGGAGTGTGTTGGTGTGATTTGTACAAATTCTTTCTGAACAAAATGCTGCCTGTTCGTCCCTTCTATTTTGTTCTATTTTAGGCTGTATTCTTCAATTCAGTATAGTTAAGAAAACTTTGTATAAGTATGATGTTCAGAAAAGGAGACTAGCTATTAATTCATATACCATCACATCAAAGTTAGTATGGGATTATGTAGAAATACTTAAAACCCTGAGAAAAACAAATATTGTCACAATAATGTGGGTACCAGGACATTCTGGCATAGCAGAAAACGAAATTACAGATTATCTACCAACGAAAGTATCGGATACACCCTTTATAGGGCCAAGTTCGTTTTGTGGGATTCCCTTCAGCACAGCGAAAATGCAACTAACAGCCTGGGTAGAGCAAAAAGCTGAGGATTTTCGGACCAACGTTACTGGAAATGGTCAGGCAAAAATGCTCATTCCTAAACGCTCACTCAAGAAAAGCAAAACTGTTCTTGGCCTCAATAGCAATCAGGTACGTATTTTGGCAGGGACAATAACAGGCCACTGCCAAACAAAGAAAAACCCTTTTAAAATAGGTCTAATAGACAACAACCTGTGCAGAATATGCGAAATAGACGAAGAATCTATTGAACATCTGCTCTGTGAATCCGAAGGGCTCACTTGCTCACTACCCAGCATATCATTGAAGAACATCCTGAGTGTTATCATCAAATCAGGTATTCTTAATTACTCAAACACTAGCTACAATAACTATAATAAACACGAGTTATCACAATAAGCCGTGATTGCCACATCGCTGATATGGTAAGCATGGGCTATAAACAGACTTTAATACTACATTTATGTTTTAATGCTTTAATATAAAATACACACTTATTGAATTTTGTCATAAATATTTTCACTCACATTTTAACAAAAGTCTATCACACTTTCTTAATTTAGATAATATCCTTTTTCTCTTTCCTTTTTCAATTTTATCCTTTTTCATAAATACCTACCATTAAATTTTATTTAAAAAAGAAAAAAAAAAAAAAAGCATAATATTGTGACTGTTGTCTCATTAAATAAAATGTAACTATACCTGGTCTATTAATTCTGAAGTATTTAGAATTTTAATTTGACTTTGAAAAAAAGAAAATGATAAAAAAAATCATTCCAGAAAATTGTACTGAACAAAAAAAAAATAAAGGACATCATAAAATTAGAATTGGCTAATCAACTTTCTTTATTCCACCAACTATTATTGTCCTGACATTCACCTAATTCTCTTTTCCCTTTATTTATCTCTCTTACTCCCAATCTTTCCGTCTTTTTTCCCCTTGAATAATTTTTTCTACATCATAAGATTAGAATTTTAGTTAATCTACTTTCTTTCTTTCAACCACTCTCCTGACATTCACCTAATTCAATTCTATTTCTTTCATTCTCTATCTCTCTCTCTCTCCTTTTTATTTATTCGTTTTTGTTATTTTGAGTTTTTTCAGATTAAACTTAAAAATTTCTTTGGAAAATCTTTGAAATTTTCATTTGCATTTCATTCTGAAATCATTCAAAGGACGACTCTGAATTCATTTTCTTGTTTCAGATTTCTTCTTTTTTCAGTGTTTTTTCTTTTGTTTTCCAATTGTCATTTCTAGCAGAAAATAAACAACAATTTTCATTAAGGATACAAAATAATTTTTTTTTTTATTATTTTTATTTTATTTGAATTAAAATAAACAAAAAGTTTATTTAAAGAAAAATCTCGCATAATTTCCCATCTTTAGAAAATTCTGCACCTAAAAAAAAAATTTTTTTTTGTTTTATTTTGTTGTTGTTGTTGTTATTGTGTTGATTTAAGAAAAGCGGACAATTCATTAAGTTTCTTTTGTTTTTATGATATTTGATGAGACAAAATGAGAATTAATGAGCTTAAAAAATATTTAAAAAAAATTATCATAAATTAACAAATAAAAATACTTTAGAGAGGGAAAGGGAGACAGAACATCAAAAAATTAACAAAAAAAAAATCTGAAACAATGAAGATTGACAATAATGTAAAATAGCTTCTAATAATATGCGAATTTAATTAGAAGAAAACAACCGCATATTAATTCTAAGAGCCAGACACTTCAATCTAAATTAATTTTACTTTTTTCACCATATCAAAAATTAGTTTTTTTGTTGATTGTAACTTCTAAGACAGTGCGGTTTGTGTACTGGAAAATATTGAAAAAAAAAAACACCACTTTTAGGAATAGCTCAGTAGAAGAATATCTTGAGTTTGAATACAAAATCAGGTATACTTAATCACTTTGAGAGGATTATTAAGCCCATTTGTGACTGCGTTGATATAGGGGACAGATCCCCTCCCGAAATTACATAATCTAATCTAGGAAGAGTATATGAAGTCGAATAAATGATGTTTTAATAATTTATTAAAAATGTTCACACAACAATTGACTCATGGTTGCGATTTTTTTGTTATAATACAGTTTAATTAAATTCTTTATGAAAATATATAATCGTGCGCTTGAGGCATGAGAAAGAGACATTACTCGTACTCAAAATAATTAGCGATGATAAGCTATTAAGAACATCAGTTGATAAAATTGGTGTAAAAGAAAAATAACAAATCATTTATTAATCATTTTGAAGGCACATTAGATGAAATATGGTTTTAAACTCTGTATTTGAATCACTATTTGAATCACCTTTCTTTCAGATAGAAGAAAATCATCAACTGTGCTTTCTTATTCTGTTCTTTGTGCTGGGGAAGGACTGTGCCGACTTTAATGCACTAAAAATGCCAATCATTTTGCTAAAATTAAAAATACCCTTTAAGACTAATCATTAATACAATTTTGGCTTTTTTCTCTATACTTCAGATTTCTTTCATCAAACAAGATCATCCATTAGGAACTTGATAGATAAAAGATTTTAACCGAACATAAGTCAAACCATTTCGTTTGTTTAAGTCGCCTAACAAATTTTTGATTGTTAGCTAAACGTGAAACTGCGACATTGACATGTTAAAAAACTACTTTTACGGTGGACATCCAATTTTTTTAATTTCGTCTTTTATGAAAGGGATCCTGAAATCAGTATGAATATCAGCATTGTGATCAAACCAAGGACCATTAACAATGTTTCGCAATACCTTATTTTTGAACGTTTGGATAGATTGAATATGTAGCTGCTCAGCACAACCCCATAATTGAATACCGTATCTATGTTCAGACTGGCATTTATATTTTACTGTACTTTGATATTTTACTGTCACTTTGTTATACATCGAAAGCGTAGATGTCCGCCCAATTAGCCAATACAAAAGTTATAGAATTTCATATCCAGTTCTATTTCTTCTTTTCTTGACAAGTTCTTTCCATCTGAAGAAAAATTAATTGAACTGTCTTGCGATAAAACGGTGCAATTGCAGTTTTAGCAAATTTTGAATCCAAATACGAAATGAATCTCCGATATTGAGTGAAAAAAAAAATTCTTCCTTTTGCTACTACATATTTAGCAGCAACTGGATTTTCTGCATTAGTCGGTATCAAAAATAAATACAGAAATCGACTTAAAGATGTGGGTGCTGCTTTAAGAGTAGCATTAAGTAAATCTATTGAAGAAAGAATTAATAAGCTTGTATACGAATTTCATTAGCAAATAAGCCATTAAATATAAAAACTTTAAAATTAATACTTTTTTTTCATTAATTTTATATAAGACATTTTAGAATGGTCAGTTTTTGCTCATATTTTATGGGTCACAAGGTAAATAAGATTGAGAAAGGATGGTATAGACAATAGACATATTATTTTACTTCTATACAGATAAAAAAGTATATTTATCGTTATTATCGTTTAATAACCGTTATTAAAATTAATTTTAATATGGCGGCTATTTAACGATAATTAGTAAAATTATCGTTAAGTAACCGCCATGATCACCTTAAATTAAAAAATATTATAAAAAATATTTATTTGTATTTCTCAACTCTCTAAATTGAGCTTCGAAGTTCATAATTTCGACAGATTTTTAATTTATTTGCTCTTAATTAGATTGCGAGATCATTATATAACTGTTTTAGTTACTCTAAATAGTCTAAATTATATACCATATATATTATAACATCTAACGTAACTGCGATTATAATATTTTAATATTTATTCAAAACTTTATTATTATTATTTTTATTTTTTATTTTTGAAATGTTTAATTTAGCTTTTTAATTTAATTAAGTATAAATCATTGTAAATAAATTTATTAAAATATTTTTTATTTATTTATTTATTTATTTATTTAGTTTATATAAATTGTACATAAGATAAGACGATTAGTCTTTTTACTTCAAATATCAATGTAAATAAACAAATAAATTAATAAATAAATAAAACAAAATCCGATACACTCTCTACTCTTAGGTACAGAAATTTATAATTTCAATTTCAATTTATTTTTTAATTAAATTCTGTTTCGATAACTTCTTGTCCCATTCGAATAATTAAATTGAAAAATTGTACTTATTATATCAACTTTTCAAAATCTATTTTTTAGATTACAACACTGTAATTTTTTAATTTCAACTTTCGAATATTTTTATTTTGTAAATAAATTATTTTCTACACTAATCGATATAATTTATTTTTACTGTTATTATTATAGTTTTCCATTATTAACTCATCTTCCTCAATTCTTCTTATTATATTATATTATTATTATCGTTGTTTTTAAGTTCTCTATTTCCTTTCTATTTACTATACTTCTTAAAATTAAAATTAAATTAAAATTTTTAAGTTTAACTTCTAAACTTTCTTCATTGAGAAATCTTTAAATTACTTCACACTTTAATTTTAAATTTTCCTGTCCCTGCAATTGATTTTATTTTTATAATTTGTTTTTTTTTTCAATTCATTGCAAACACAATTTTTTTTTTTGTTTTTTTACCTTAATTCAATTTTGTATTTTTATTTGTTTTTTTGTTTTATTTATTTTCTTGTATTTTTCAATTCAGTTGTGTATTTTTATTAAAATGTTTATATTCGCCCATACCTCTTTCCACTCATTCCAATATATTATTTTTGAGTTTTTATCTCACACCATTTATATAGGTTTTTGATTAAATTTTATTAGTAGCTACTTAATAAAAGGGAAACCTATCCAATAATATCAACAAAACAGATTAAAAACAAAAAATAGAAATAATAAAAATTAACTTTCAAAACTGTTCTCCCCACTCTATGTAATTTTGTAAACCATCCCCCCCAACCCCCATTCACCGGCAAACAAACTTGAACAAAACTCTTTTAAAGAAAAATAAATCGCGATGAGTAGAAAAGTACATAATAATCAACACTGATTTCTAGCTGAATTGTTACAATTGACTTGAAAATAAAAAAAAAATAATAACAAACAAGTTAGACAACAGTAACAGAACAATATTTAAGCTGCCACCCGCCTGTTGTAACACAAAGAAGCAATAATGTTAAGAATTAAAAACATCAAATTTTAGAATAAAAGAAAAAATCAAATAAAAATAAGCCTACTACCTATAAAAACCACCATATTTTCTTTACCTTCATATTCTACATCATCCCTTTCCACCATGCCCGACAACCATCACAAACAGTAGGAAAACAAAGTAAATTTTCAAAGTTTATTTTTACTGTTAAGTATAAACTGAAGTACACAACAATTGTTAACTTTTTCTTGCAATTGCTAATAAAAAAAAACAAAAAAAAAAAACAAAATAGAGAAAGAAAAATAAAACAAATGAATAGAGTGTACATTATATTGTATAACGGTAAATTCACAGTTAAACAGAAAAACATAAACATAAAAACAAAATTTTTTACTTTTTTTTTTAAGTTTTCTAATAAAAATAATAAAAAAAAAAAAAACAACACAATAATAAAAATGTACCTATACAAAACATTGATGTAACATAGAAGTCTATATGCAAACACAAAGCTATTAAGCTTCAGTTTATTCGTTAAAATACAAAAAAAAAAAAAAAAAAAAAAAAAAGTGTTGCAGTTGCTGTTGTAAATGAAAGCAGAAAATCACTCAGAGCGATGTAAATATTCTGAAAAATAGAATGAATATAAACGAATGAACTGAACTGATTTCCTATAGTTAAGAAAATATTTATTGAGAAAGGGGTATAGGTAGGCATGTATTTTTTTTATTTTATTTATTTAAAAATTGGGGTGAATTAAGTTAAATTTTTATTTATTTTATTAAAATATACTACCGTTTATTTAAATTCGCCATTTTTATTTTTTTTTTACTATGTAAATAATTCATTGCTTTTTAGCTATTTTATGTAGTTGTATATGGATTAACAATCAAATCACAATGTTATTACTTACAGTCGTGGTTCTTTGATATTGAATTTCCGTATTGTACATACAATATTATTTATATAATAAAATCAGTTAGAATATTTTCTATTATTGTTTTTTTTTTATTGCGGTTTTTATACCGTTACATTGATTTTGATTTTTTTAGATTGAACAGCAAACATTTTTACAACAATCAATAAGTAGATGTGGCTAATATATGGTGTGACGTAGAGTTAGTTTATTAAAGAAGTTGAATTCAATTGTAATAGATTAGTTTTTTATGTACCTACAACTTAATTAAATAATAAGAAAAAAAAATTGTAAAATATTGGAAAGAGACAAATTATTGTAACGAGGAAATGTTGTTGAATTGAAAATAAACGAAATAATAAGACATTGATAATTATGTTATCAAAATAGCATTGAGGTAAAAAGTGTTATTATGTTATATAAAAGGGTTATTTGATTTGAGTTGTGTTAAAAGTAGAGCTGGGTAAAATATAAATAATATACTACTCATTGAGTAAAAGTATTTGATTTCAAGTATTTGAGTAAAATTATTTAAGTAAAAAAAATTTAAATACTATTTTCAAGTTCATAGATTTAGTCTATTTTTAAATAAAATTATTTGAATACTGGTAAAGTATTTAAACAAAGTATTTCAAATACTATTTTTCAGTACAAGTATTCAAATAATCAAGTCAAATACTTTTATTCAAAAAAAAATATTTTTTATAGTATTTTAAATAGTTTTACTCAAATACGACCCAGCTCTGGTTAAAAGCGCATTTAAAAGTAATTTTATTGTATTGGAAAATTTTCCGATTTCTACAATTTTCTGTTCATTGAACTTCAAATTACCATCAGTTATTTATTACGAATTGATTTTGATAATGTTATAGTCTGAATAAAAATAATAAGAAAATAGTAAAAGACGTGTTGGTTTATTTTGAAAAAGTATTTAACTGTGTAACTAAAAACTTCCTGATGGTCTGTAACACCTTTTGATATATTTTTATGGATGCTGGAGTTGTATGGCAGCTACCCAAACCAGTTCAAGTTTCCGAAAACGGTAGAACACCCGTTTGTTCATTGTTAAATCGATTAGGTACAAAACAAAAGTTCGAAAAGTTCTAAGTTAAAATTTTCACGTACCTACCCGAACCCATTTATTAATAGCATTAGAAAGTGGAATAATTTTGCAATATTTCTGAAGTCTATCCTTGAAACTGTGGACATATCTACATTGAACAAACAAACTGTCCCTTTTATAAGTATAGATTATTAAATTTTTATATTAATAAAGAGCACAAGGTGCAAAAACGGAAATATTTTTGTATATAACAACGGTTATGCAAAAAGTCACAAATGTGGAAAAGGAAATTTTTTTTTTAACTTTCTAAATTTATTTACAATCATTAGGTATAAATATAATAAGCAAATGTTGTAATTTGTTTACAATCATTTTGAATGGTAGGAACATTTTCCATCGAAGACCTGCCCTTGGATGAATTTATTTACCACAAACCTAGGCGCATTTACGAGTAACCTTTACCCTTTATATTAAGATTTTTGTATGATGTTAGTTTGTCACTGTGGAATCCCAAAGTTAGATTGAATATGCCCAAATAGGTTTTATTATGACTTTATAAATTATTATCTTATGTGATAAATTGATAACTGTGTGTTATTTACCATTAGCAAGTACATGCAAGTACATTAGATATCATTTAGATACCTAAATTTGATATCAAGCTCTTTCCTTTTACTGCCAATAGGTTTACGCCAACTGAGCCTCTTTCTAAATGTATGATTTTATTATTTAAAATGACCTGAGGACAAGTACCTTTCTTCAAAGTAAAAATTATGATGTGCGATAACTGTATGTATTACCTTCCTATAAAACATTCTGTTTTCAACGTATTGCTTTTCAGAATTAATAGACATCACGTGGTAGATTTCGTTTAAATTTATACACAAGGCCAGGATTGCCCATACCTTATCGAAAGTTAAACTGATGTCAAGAAAAGCAGCTTTGCACAATTCTTTGTTTTCGAAAGCTCCATTTCTTAAATCGTTGCATGTTGGTTTCGAAAACCAAATTGATAATCCGGAAAAAACGATTTTTTAGTAGTTTTTCAAAAAATTTTGAAATATCTGGTAATGGGCTAATTTACGTTTTACAAATATTAAAAAAAAAATTATAAAATAACAAAATTTTGAAAATATTGAAAATATTTTTGGTAACAACGAATTGTATCTACTTCAGATGCAACTAGATTTGATAAAATGGCCGATAAAATGGAAATGGATTTGTTATACGCTTAGAAGAGGTTGGTTCGAACTTTGAAATACTTAAAAAACTTTAGGGCTCACTAGAACCAAGATCACAAAAAATCTAAGTTGTCTGAAAAATTAAATTCGGTAAATTCAGAGATTTCCAAGTATAGAATAATGTGAAGGGAAGCAAATATCATGATCGTATTTTGTGGAAGTATAATGAGACAAAATTTTTGTATTTTACTGAATTTTCATAAAAATTTAATTTAGAAATTAAGTACAGAATTTTCAATATAAATTTCATATTTTTGTAAGTATACTTCTCCATAATAATAAAATAAACCACTAAATACTAAATAGTAATTATCAAATATCTAAAAAATATATATAATGTATATACAACGCCAAATAGGAAAATTCGTTAATTTTTATAAACTATGTAATCAGATTCAAAGACATAAACCAATACCCATAATATTTCTATTTTATTATAAAACAGCAAAAAAGCAGTTCATGATAATTGAAAACTCACTCTACCGGTAATATTTTCAACTTATTCTTTACACAAAATATCCAAACATACAATAATTCAATACAAATATGAATCTAAACATCCGTTTCAACAACAAAATTTATAATACAAAATTTCAAAATACCTAAGATTCACACCAAAATTAGAAAATTTTTGTTACAAAATAAAATTTCCCTCGTGAATGTATTTAAAAAAAGTCACAACTCTTAAAGATTCAAATACCCAATGTACATACAAAATTTATAGTGGAACTTATGACTGACTCAAAATATATATACATTAAATCGTATGTATATGTATACAATAATAATTATATATAAATTTTGATTGTATAATTTCGGATAGAATTAACATACAAAATATTATTTCCTTTCTAAATGTACGTATCGTAAATTTTACAAAAAGCAAGGATTCACAGCAAAGGATTTTTTTGAAAAATTTACAAACCTGTGGAACTTATTATAGTTAGTAAATTTTCAAACCAAATGGGTTTGTGAACTTGTTTAAAATATTTCCTAGTTGTGTGACATCTCTTGATGCAAAGTGAAAGTAATGTATATGATTCTTGTTTCAGGTAGATTTAAATTGATTTGGGAAATTATTTTATAGCATTAACAACGATAAACAGTATTAAGGATTAACGATATTATAAAACGATAAGAATTTAGAGTATATTTTATATTGAAACGATAATTATTATTGTCTCTGATAATAGTCTTTTATGATAATTATTATTGTCTCCGGTTTAATAACATTAATTCCGAATTCAATAAAATTAATTCCGAAAAAGGATGTTTTAAATAGAATTTATTTTTTCAAAATATGCTTTTTTGGAATTAATTTTATCAAATTGTTTTTAACTAAAATTTAGTATGTGGCTAGAATAGGGGCAGAAATCAAATTACCTGCCGTGCCAGAATGGATTATCATTAAGTAAATATTATAAAAAATGTCTTCTAGGAATTAGGGATATTATTTTTAACAGTTTAATAATTTAGTTTCCTCTACAAATCGTCGGCTGAGATCTGAAAGGCTCCATATGCCATCAACTCGGTTTCGGTAAACGCAATTTGAAGTTTAAAGTTACTTAAAAAAAAACTGTACAATACAATTTTTTATTTTTTCATTTATTTAGTATTACAAAATTTCAAAATTAAAAATCAGTTTATTTAATTGAGATGACATTCTCTTCTAACAATATTATAACCTATAACAAAAACAATATAACATAAAAATAAAACAATAATTCAATTACTAAAAAAATAAATAAATTAAAATTATTTATTATATACCTTACCTAGGTGTATACCTTAACTTATAACTATTGAAGACGTTCTATTATGGCGAGATTAACCATAGGTTTTTGACATCATAATAAAAGCGCACATTTTCAATTACAATTACTTTATTTTTAATAATGCTTTTAGATAGTTTTGATCATTTGTTGTGTATATGTGTCAGGCATATATGGAAATGGGGCATTTCAAAAATAAGCCAATTTCGACGTCAAACTTCATACAAAAATGGTTAAAGATAGCGAAAAACGGTTCGGGTCAAAAGAAAGAGCGTGTCACAAACTAAAAATCTGTTCCTAAGTCAAAAGAAGTGAAAATGGTTTATGGAGCCTTGCAGAACTCAGCCGACGAAATGTGGATCATCTTTCATTAATTTAATTTTTGTTGTTAATTTTTTTGGGTATTCTGAGGGAGATGATGTATCCACGTAGCACCTAATGACTACATCGCAAGGATACCTGGTGCTCCTAGCTTTCCAAAAATATATATCTTTAATGGCGAATCTTATCCTTTAAGGACGAAAATGACATTTGAATGTACCCTTGTTATTTGGATGGTTTTGTATATAAACCGTTATATCTGTTGATCTATATTAATTTTTTTTATGTAGATAGCGGCTTGGAGCATTTTTTAACATTTATTTGATGATGATTGGTGCTGCTGTTATGGAGATATTGTAGTTCAAAGTAGAATTTTTTTGAAAAAAACAACAATCTTTATTTTCTTTCTTTAAAAACCAAATACCTCAAGATTTTACCGTAATACCCCCATAATATTTATATACTGTTAAAACGGTTTATTTTTTTGCTACAACTCAAAACATACATATTTTATGTCTATATGTCGAATGCATAGAAGCATTTATTAAAAAAAAATTTTATATAAAACTAGGAAATTGCCTTTTGCCTTTTACGAAATAACAATCTTCTGAAGTAAATGCTACACCTACGTCAAAAACCCTTCTAAATTAATGATTTAAAGTAATATTGGAACAACATCAGTTGGCTTAGACTTTATTTCAGAAATAAACCGGAAATGGAAAAAATTGGCCTGACTTGCATTTCTAGTTGAATATAATTATTGTAATTGAATAGTCATGACAGAACCGGTTCAGAATATAGTGATGCAGGTAAGTAATGTAGTAATGTATGTCTTCAACCCCCATGTATTCAACCCCACAACTAAAACCAGATGGTGGTGAAGGAGAAAATTATTCCCGAATGTTATTGATATCCTAACTTCATTGATTTTTTATAAATAAATTAACTTCACTTTGAAATTCACCATCCAGAAATATTTTAAAGTTTTCACTTTCAAAATTTAAAATTTATATGTTAAAAAATTTAAAAGGATTTAAAAAAAAAATTATTTTACATTTTCTTCAATACCTTTCATTAACACTTCTTTATCATACAAAAAAAAAAAAAAAAGAAGAAAACCAAAATCTTTCAAAATAAACGTGATATCCTTTTAATATTTAAAATGTTGCAGAAGTCTTTTTATTTTTTTGAATAACTCTCGTCTTAATAAAATGTTACTAGCTAGTTACCTCTTCCTGAAATGATTTCACTGCAATTTAATATTTTTACTTTTTCATGTTTTTCCTTGACAATTCATTCGAATCATTCAAATAATTTGGTTTGATTTCCGGTTTTTCTTTTAATTCCCGTTATTGAACACCTTTTCTATTTACACAAGATTTAAATTATCCTTACATTATTGCTACTCTATATATAATTTCAAAAGGATAATAATTTGTGATCCTTTCATAAAATGTGAAAATATTTTTTTTTATTCTTGTTATTTTTGTTTTACTCTATTGCATACAAAAAAATAATGTCCTTTTTAATTGCACAATTTTAAAATTTGATAGAAAATTAAAAAAAAAAAAAACTTTTAAGTTGTATTTTTTTTTTGGCCAATTAGATTCAATTCAACCATCAAAAGTCATTGCTTTCATAATCGAAGAATTTTAAATTATTATTTTACAATTTAAAAGGATAAAATAATTCAAAGGAATATTCAAGTTGGTGAATCGGATTTTTGAGGGTTAGTAGAAGTGTTAATTTTTGTTTTCTGTATAAATTTTAGGATTCGCGCTGTGTTTTTATGAATTTTTTATTTTTTATTTCTGATATTTATGTAATTAGAAAATGTCTATTCCCTCCCACCTGCTTCACGAATAATTTGGATTAGCTTATTTACTGGTGATTGAGACTATTGAGTAGATAAGGATGAGGAAGAAAAAAGTGGTTATTTTAGAAAACTACTTAAAATTAAATTATCCCTGTTTGAATCAATGATTTAACAAAAGCTAACTTTAATGTTTTTATGTATTGGCTATTGTAGGTTTTGACTTTTGGTTGTAGTTCAATGCTGCAGGTAACTTCTAAGGTTAAATTATTTTAATTTATTAGTTCAAGTATTTTTTTGTACGAAGATCCTTGAATTTAATTCGAATCATTTAATTTAATCGGTAAAAAAGTACGATACAAAATATCTGAACCATTTCTAAACTGATTTTCAATATTATTCTTTTAAATGATAGATATTTAAAAGGAGACGTGGCGAATTCAAAAATATTTTTTAAAATATTTTAAATTTTCAATTGGAAATTTCAATTTAAAATTTCACTCCATGTATAAGTCACATTAACATACAAAAAATTTTTATTTATCAAATTGCCACAACAAAACCCGAACAAATTATTATTACGTATGAGGTTGTACTGTTTAGGATAATACAATAAAAAACATAATGTCTCCGATAAATTGAAATAATGGAAAACAATCCATAACTACGAACGAATACGATTTACAGTTAATCTTTAACTTCATCACTTGTTAAAAATTAAGAAGGAAAACTATTGATTGACAAAAGGGTGGGGTTTTATTCTTAATTCAGTTCGAGCCACGGTGTTTTTGGTAGGTTTCTACTTTCCATCCTATTAAATTTATATATTCTCGATATTCTTAGAGTTTATGATTTAAAAACAAAATCTATAATGAATTGGTTCTACTGTCGACCTACTTTGGAGTCGGTCCTCTTCCATTGAACTTACTAAATATTGCTTGAAACTCTTGTGTCTTATATAGTTTATAACAAATCAGTTCAATTGTCAGAATACTAACAACATGAGCCGGAATCGACTCTCTTCCAACGACTTGGCTCAATTTTTTGTTTTATTTTTATTTTATAACAACCTGGTTCTATTGTCAATCCTCTTCAAATTATGAGTCTGAATAATGAATAGTACTGTTAAGTATTGCCAATTGAATTACTAGTAATATGACAATACTTTTTCTTTATTATAAAATTATTTGTAAAGTCCAAGGAAAACGACACGACATTGTCGTCCTAGATTGACATAGAATGTCGTATAGAAAATCCAATTTAAGCGACATTTTAATTTAATTTAAGCGACAGTCAAATATCCAGAGCAACTAAACTTAGAATATTCCGATCCTATGTAAAATCAATCCTGACATACGGCAGTGAAACTTGGTTAACATCAAAAATTATCAACCAGAAGCTATAATTCTTCATTAATAAATGCCGAATATTCTGGCCAAACACAATAAGCAACAAGGACCTCTGGATACTTAAACGGCGAAGAACCCATAGAGAAACACATTAGAAGAAGGAAATGGAGATGGATAGGCCACACTCTCAGAAAGCCATCAAACAACATCGCGCGAAGGGGTTTAGAATGAAATCCAAGAATCGACCACCCAAAAGACACCTAGTGGAGGCCCATAAAACAAGAGCTTGAAAAGACAAACATAACATAGGAACAAATGAAATTAGCAGCTAGAAATCGAGTACGATGGAAATGTCAAGTGGAAGCCCTATGCTCCCAAGAGGAGCAAGGAAAAAAAGCGACATTTTCATTTTCAAACAACAATTCAAAAACAAAAAGAAAAACTTTTTTAATTTAATGATTTAGAACTGTCAAAATAAAATGTCACAGTGCAACAGCTACAAAATTTTTATAAAATTTTTGTCACCGACATTGTCGTGTCGTACTATTTTTTATGATGTTATTTAAACACATTTGTTCAAAATATAAATTGACATATTTTGTCGACATACAATGTCATGCCATTTTCATTGGACTTCTGGCTTAAGTTGTTTTTGTGTTAAGCATTAATGAGTGAAAACATAATTGAAAATGAAATCAGTTTTGTTATGGATATTGGTTTTTATTAGACGGTATCAGCTGATTTATCTGTACCTCACCCCCTTTCCAGCAAACTAAATTTGCGGTGGAGAAATTCGTGTTGACAATTAGAGAAAAACTTATACACAAATACAAATACAAAAACATATAGACAAGAACAATAAATTTGTAGTACTACTTACCTTACTATAAAAATAAAATCGAAATGAGAAATATTTACTGATACATAGAAAAGTGTTGACTATATTGACATCCAACCGTGTAGGCGTGTAATGAGAAGCTGATGTAGTATTAACCTGCATTGACGATGATTGCTGACATCGTTTAATAAAGCTCATTAAAATTTAAAATTTTTTACTTTTGAATTTAGGTATCAGATAGGGTAGTAAGTATGACGTTTAAATAAACAAAATATGTATATAGTAATTCCATTTGAAAATAACGCATAAAATTAATTATGGCTAATTCACTGCTTCAGAACATTTCTTCTGAACACATGGGCGCACACATTTTTTATATGAAAATTTTAATTTTCTCTGAATTTTCAAAAGTGTTCGGAACATTTTTTTCTCTCCGGAACATAAATTTATTTAACTTTAACTTTTGTGTTCGGAACAATTTATTTTACTGTAATTTTTAATTGTTTTGACATTTCATACATTTACAATGCAGGCATAAAAATATTTTATTTTAATTTTTAAATAAAAGATTTTTAATAATTAAAAATTTACTAGATTGAAATAAAGAAAAATTTTAAAATTAATTTAAATGTCAATTTCAGTTGTTTAATTTTTTTTAGTTTGGAACACAATATTCTGAAGCAATGAATCGCTATCGTAAGAATTTTCTTTTAATAAAATTTTTCGGAACGGAATGCACTAAAAGACTTTAAACATTTTCTACTCATATGAGGACAAACACTTCGGCAGTGCTAAGGTGAAAGTATATCAATTACATATTGGATTATTGCATTGTTGTAGATACTACAATTTTTGTTTCAGATTTTACGACAGATTTTATTGTAATTGCATTCATTGTCTCAAGTCATTCATCAAGGCAGATGTAATCGCCTTCTCCAAACACCTGGTCTGCTTCCAATTTTTTCCCAAATGATAAATTGGAGTATAGATTGTTCTTGGTGTCGGATGACATCATAATTTAATTAAAATACAACATATTTTACCCTTTCCATATCCTCTAGACAAAATATTATAGAGTTTAGGCTTAGGTTCCGGATTTTGAATGCAATCAAACAGACAAACATATTTATCTTTTGTTAACTTGATTAGAATATTAACCCATGAATATAATTTTCTAAATTGAAAACGTCACCCATATACAGGCATATAATTTGAAAAACGAAAATGAAACAAAAAATAAATCGTTCTGTTTCATATTGACACGTGTATTTTTTTTTTTGTTTTTAAAATTAATTTTATTTCCTTTG
Organism: Argyra leucocephala; assembly: GCA_963942445.1. Classification (NCBI taxonomy): domain Eukaryota; kingdom Metazoa; phylum Arthropoda; class Insecta; order Diptera; family Dolichopodidae; genus Argyra; species Argyra leucocephala. Next base: position 44,527,187 of record OZ012681.1, on the reverse strand, counting down.
CACAATTGAAAATAATTAAAAAAAAATGACAACAAAATCATTAATTTAAATTTTCTTCAGTGTAAATGATGTTGAATTGAAGAGTTTCTTTTTGTTTTAAAAATGACATTTTTGTTTTTTCAAAAACCAATTGTATGTAAGTGTATGCGTGCTTGTATTTTTGTTCGGTAAGAAATCAATAAATGAAGTGCTAACAATTAAATTTCTAAAATGCATATAAAATTTGAAAAATATATAATTCAAGGATAATTCAAGGATCAAGTGAATTTCATCTTTACAACTTTAAATATACATAATATACCATGTATATGTATGTATAGATGTACAGTAAACATAGAAGAAAACTTTTGACATTTTATTTGACACATTATTCAAAAAATCATTTTATATTGTTGTTAGTTCCTGTCTGTCACTCAGTTTAGTTGTTGTGATTGGTTATTGTTATTGTAAATTTCTGAGAATTAAATTCGGTAATTATTTTTTTATTGAGTTTTTTAATAACAAGAACAACAACAAAAATTTATTAAAATATTTGGCAAAGAAAACAAAAAATTAAAATGAGGGATGTAGAGCCCACTAGAATTTATTTTTTTTACCACTTTTTCGTAAAACTTCAATATAAATCACAACACAATATCTTCAAGGACTTGTAATAATCATTGTGATTTAAAATTAGTTAGTTGAGTTTTAAATGCATCTAAAAAAACGAATCACATGAATTGGTTCGTTCCAAGGTGTAATATTTTATTGTGTGATACAATGAAATATATAAAATTTTAATGTTTGTTAAATTTCTGAGGGTTGAACTTTTATAATCCTGTATATTGGATTGATTGTTTTTGTTCTTGATGAGTGTTGTTAATGAAGTTTTTTGAAATGATTTTGTTTCAAGGTTTTTACAGCTGTATAACACTTTTGAGAAAAAATAAAATTATTAATTATTGTTGATTTAAATAAAGTTTGAATGTTAATTTTATAAAATTAATTTGAGGTCATGTCATTGAAAAAAGTGTGGGATGTGTTGTGGTGTTAATAAAAGAGTTTAGTAGAGAGACTAATGATCAAATGAACCGATAGGAGAAAAGATTGAATATTCTACTTTTGTGATAAGTGGTAGAAAATTATAACAGTCAAATTAATATGCAAAAATTAACTGGGCCTTGATAATAGATTTTTAGTTTCTTTCTTTATTTTAATTTTTGTTTTTTACTTTTTCTGTAAATTTTTTAAATTTTTGATATTCGATTTTGATTTAAATCAATTCTAATTAGGTATAGTTTGTAATTATTACATATTTAACTATTTTTAATTATTATATTAGTAATTTTTTTAATTGCACTGAATTTTAATTTTGTGTTTTTTTCATATACGAGCGTATGAGTTCTTTCAGAAATAAGCTAAATACGGCTAATGTGAATCGTCGATAGATAAATATGGAAAATATATGATCAACAATTTGCAATACATTAAAACAATCACAACTTATGAATTTATCAGTTCAGTAGTTCATTATCATTAGGAAACAAACGTAGTATCTAAATGACATAAGTTTTTATTTTCTTCAGAAATTTACATTGATCTTGGATTCGATCTTCTTCTTTCGATTCAGTTTTATAGCAATGATTCTTCGCCTTCTATCATTAGATCATAATATTATGACGCAAGGATTATAACAACTTTAGAAGAAAAATATAACTGGTGTCATGATACTAATTATATGTGTCGTTAAAAATCAAAATGAGTGGAGCAGACTTAAGTAATATTGAAACTTGTTAATGCGACTTCGATTTATTAGTTTACCAGATGATTTCGACTTTAATTTATTAGTCTATACCAGATAGAGTACAACGACTTGCAATTTAGACATTTTGGCCGTGAGGATTGAATATATTAAGCTATAAATTTTTGAAAAAGTAGTGTGTTAATCACTTTTGGAATTGAATTGAATTGAATAAAGTTTATTTCGGACCGCTGAACCTTATTAGGTTTTTCGGGCCATATACTATTTTTTTTTTTTTTTTTTTTTTAACAAATGTATGTATTAAGTTTAATCTTAAACAAATTACTTATGAACATAAATTGCAGAAGCTGAAAAAATAATATGAAAGTAAGAATGAAAATAAACAAAAAATAAATGTGAAAATAAACAAATAACTAAAATAAACTGTATAATGATCAATACTTGAGTCTTGATAGCATATGCAAAAAAGAGTTATTTATGATCGGATTCAAAATAATTAATAATCATATTAAACATAATTTCATCTTAAATAGAAGAGTAGACATTCATAATTACAATACTAGAAATAAGTCAAATTTTTATTTAAGTCTTTTTAAAACAAATAATCAGAAGAATAATTGCCTCTATAACTGCCTAAAAGTATTTAATGATTTACCATCAGAAATAAAAAATATAAATAACGTGTGCATTTTCAAGAAGGAAATAAAGAGGTATATTTTGAATTAAATTAATAAACTTAAAAATTTTTTCATGTAAACTTGATCCATAAGTAAAAGATATTTTTGTTTTCTTTTGCTTTATAAATTATTTTATTTTTTGTTTTTTTTTTTTTTTCTTTTTTGTTTTTGTCTTCTTTCTTCATTTATTATTGAGGGAAGACTTTTAGTTTTATGTAAATTAGAATTTCTAGATGTAAGTTTTTGGTTTAATATTTTATTTTATTTCATTTTATTTTTTTTTCTTTTTTTTTGTTTTTACTTTTTGTTGTTCGTATTCTTAACTTTCAACTTATATAATTTTAGTACTAGTAAAGAAACGTATTTTTAATTTTTCAATTTTTATATTTGTAATTTTCATTCATATTTTGAAGATCACACAGCTTAGGCTAAGATCATACTGAATGTATTTATTTTTTTTTTATGCAATATTTTTTTCAAATTATTTGTAATATTTTATTCGTATTTTGAATTAATAAAGAAAAAAAAAAAAAAAAAAAAAAAAACTATAGTTAAACTAAAATAGAGAGACAAAAAAATACAAATAACAAAAACATTTAGATTTCACCGAAGATGTTGGTTCTGGTCGATCCGACAAATAAGTACATATGCGTCAGTCGCGAGTATCCTATCCTCAGTCTTGTAATTATACATCCGTTCTTTAGGCTTACAGAATTAATGTTTTTCCAGGGTGCAGTGGACCTTTTTATTTGTTTTAGTTTACTCGTCGTTGGTTCGTTATTCCACCTAGCTTCATATGCATGTGAAACATTTCTTTTAATTAATCCTCTGCAATCGTCGACTACCATCAACTGCTGAGAATCAGGATCCATGTCTGTAGCGTTTTCAGCAAGCTTTTCAGCTTGCTCATTGCCAGTGATATTGGTATGGCCTGGTAGCAAAAAAATAACAATTGAGCTTTCTGCTTGGTGTATAAGCTCTTAGATCCTTAGAATAGTTGAATGTGTTGCGGTGAATCAGGACATACTTTGTATACTACTCAGGCAATCGGTAAAAATGATGTACTTTCCATTTGGTTGAGTTAACGACACATATTCGATTGCTTTCATTATGCCATACAGTCCTACTGAAAAAATACTGGTTTCGTTCTTTAGTCGAAAGGAGAATTCGTTTTACCTACGGTCAATCCCCTAATTAGACAGTACAGACAGATTAAAAATGAAATTAGACATTGCCTCGGAAATACAAGTGAAATTAGCAGCTAGAAATCGAGTACGATTGAAATGACAAGTGGAATACCTATGCTCCCAAGAAGAGTAAGGAGAAAAAAAGAAAAAAAGAAAATAGAATAAGTAGTTTTAGGGGCTTTCATACAAAGACGATCATTTCATCAAGGACGATCGATCCTTTCTTCTTATGGACATTGCACTGACCGTTATTTTACTTTGGTTTAATTGAAATGTCATTTTTCCCGCCATTTTTGGAAATTACCAGCTTTGCAAAAAAGTAAGAGCATTTTGTATTGGAATAGGTAGTTTTTGATATGAAAATCAAATATGGAGAGAAAAGGCGATATTAAAAGCCTGTTTAGAAAAGAGTGTAATTTGAAATAAATGTTAATTTTTAGTATTGAATAAGTTAAGGAAAAAACATGTTTTGGGTATATTAAACATAAATATAATAAAATTACACCTATTTTGTATGAAAAAAAGTGACTGACATGAAAAATACAACAATTTTCTAATTTGGAAAAGGCGCACTTTGAAATTGATAGAGACTTTATTTTTATATAATTCAATTTTATTGTTTTTATAATCCTGCACAGTTCATATAGAATATTTGGTACGTTAATAACAATTTATTATAATTATAAAGACTTATGTGCGAACTTTGAAAATTCATAAAAACCTCAGAAATCTTGTGGGAGATTAAATTTTTGTACATAGAATGCGATGGTAACAATATTTTATTTTTCACTTATATCGATTTAAGCGGTTTATTGTCTTGTCACATGTAACTGAGTGTAAATTTGTTTAGAATAAAAATGTAATAAATATAATTTACTAGATTCGATACTAATTATATCTATGTGAGACGATTTAAAGAACAATATAACAATTCAATTGTAAATTTTGTTATATTGAAAAATAATTTCCCGATTGCAGGAAATTCAAATGACAAAATTTTAAGAATAGAAAATCCAAGTTAAAAAGACTTACGTCTATTTACAATTATTATTATTATTTAAATTCATTTGAATGTTATATTTGGCATCCCTTTCAAATTTTAAGAAAAAAAATTGTTTTTTGTTTTTTTTTTTTGTTTTTGTCAACTTAAAATACGTCACGTGATAGGAAACAATTATCATAATGACAAATTGTTGTAATATTTGGTACATTGTTATAACTGCGACGAATCAAAAAGAATAATCAACCCTTGATTTAATGCAATCGACTTTAATATTGTTAGAATGTGTCTGTCACGTATAACTAATTTTGAATGTATATGTCTTGTGAGGGCAATGTTTAATTTTAAAGAAAATTTTATGCAATTAGATGGAGGAGGAACGATAATAATAATAATAATGACAAATGACATTTTTTTTTTATTTCTGTTTTCATAGAAAATTTGTGGCCTATTATTGGCAGTTTTTGAGTTTCAAAACCTAACAGTATTATAGCACATAATGGTGGTTGTGCAATCAATTGGTTATGAATGAAAATTTTTAATATTCTTCTTATTAAATTGTTCATAAATGCATGAGTCTATCATCACAATGGAATCGTTTTTGTGGTGTTAAATTTTCATGAAAATTAAAATTATAAAAAAGTAGTATTTACAACACTGTATATTCATGTAACTGCATTTTTACATTATAAAAAAATTATTATTTTTTTAAAACTTGTTATGTAGGACGAATTTTGACATATTGAATCGTTTATGTAATTATTTTTTAATGATTTGTTCAAATAACTAGTTCAATGTTACTCCTTTGAGTAAGTTCAGAGGCCGTAACTAAGCCCTGTAAGTCGAAATAAGCGGATATAAAATGTTTTTATAGGCCCTTATCTGCGGCTAACCCCTTCAATTGTGCCCATTTTTTTTGTTGGCTAAGACTGTTGTTCTCCATATTTTGCTATAGACCTTCTGATGCGACGTGTACCGTGAGGTTCCAATTCGAAACATTGTTTCACGATGTTGTTGTCCATTTTTCATCAGACTAGGCTACCTATATCAAACGCCTTTTCCTCTGTATGATTTCCACGTCTATTTGTTTTTTATTCGTTTTTTACCATAAAGTTCTCTTAAAAATGGTTTGTTATCAAGAAATGTTTAAGATGCGCCGGAGGCACATATTGATATACGCTTGTACTTTCCTGGTTATTTTTTACATGCAATTTTCCATGTTTTGCAGTCCTACAAGAGAACAGATTTTACACTTCCATTGAAAATTGTATTTTAGTACTCTAATAAAATAGTTTTTAACTATGAACAAGAAATAAGAAGTTAAAAAATCAAAAATTAGTATAAAGTATTTACGTTTATACAATGGTAAAAAAAAGAAAAAAAACAGTATAAAGCCACATTTTTTAGAGCAACCCGAAAGTAGTAGCTCCTTGCTAATACAGGCTTTAATATCCAAATCCGTACCTCCATCTTTGATCACATCATGTTGCTTAGGTAATTCAACTTACTCACTATTTCGATTCGCGTTTCTTCATGAGGGATCGGATGTTGTTATGTGCGAGTTGTGTGAATGTTTTTGGCTTTAGCTGCATTGACTTTTAGGTTCGCAATTTTCCCAATAAAAGCTTTTGACTCATATATTATTTAAACTTCCATTCGTTTGAGGCATTAACTCTAAGTGGCTGATAAAAGGATGTCACTAGATGGTGTTGCTCTATCTCACTTGCATCATGTGTCATCCATTACTACAAAAAACAATATGGGTGGTAAAATACAGCCTTGACTACTACCTGTTACACCAAGAATCAATTTGTCAGCTGTCCTCGATATAAGATGCAACGTCTTGTATCTTTATTGGATTCTTTAATATTGACTTTGGCTATAATTATAATTCTGGAATATAGTGATTTTTAAATATACTCGCGGTTTACTCTTTCAAAGATTTCGTCAAAATCTACAAACATGAGCGCATTATGATACAAGGTGAAAGAGTTTCATTCTTTTAACCGACTAATAATTTTATCGAGATTGCTTCGACAATTCGACATTAGGACCAGTTACGAGACTTGTAATCGATATTCTGCTGTTTTTTGTCAATTTCATACGTTTAATTTCTTCAGTTTATTGTTTTTGAGTCACTGTAGTTTTTGAGTGTAGTACATGAGCTTAATTTTAAAATTTAAGCAGAGGAGTTTAAGCTTGCGTGTTACTATAATTTCAATAAAGCTAATTCTACGCTAAGTTTTTTTTTAAACGTTGGTCAAAGGAATTTAACGATCCCTATGTTCTCAAATTTTTGTATTCTAGTCTCGTTAGACCCAATGTGGAGTATGCTAGTCACCTTTCTATGCGATGTTCATATCAATAAGCTTGAAGCAGTGCAAAGAAATTTTTGAAGATTTGCTTTGCGTAACTTGCAATGGTCAAATCCCTTAATTTTACTCCCATATGAACATAGGCTAAACTTAATTCATTTGAAAACTTTGGAATTAAAATGAGAAGTGGCGGATGTAATTTTTCTTACTGAAATTATTAAAGGAAATTATGGTTCTCCACAGATTTTGAATAACATCAACATTAATTCAAATAATCGCCTACGAAATACAAAACTTCTTAACATTAAGATTCAATTATGGAAATTATGAGCCAATTCATAGAATGTTACTAATTGGTAATAAACACATAAACTATATTGACTTCACTCTTTCGAAACAGACTCAAAAACTTAAATTATATAAGTAATCTGTAGTAATTAAAATATCTGGGTCATTTAGTTAATGTATTTTTACTAGTTCTAAGTTAGATATAATTTTAATTTGTAAATCGAATGGTTATGTTGTATTGTAAAAAAAATAATAATAATTGTAATGAAGTTTGAGCTAAACTAAATAAATATATAAATTAATATAATAATATACTGTTCTGGTAGCAATGGAAAAAAAAGGCAAATAGAACATCCAATTAGAACATCTAGATAATAGTAATTTATTGAGCTCGATTCTGTATGCGAACAAAAATAAATTAAAGCTCATTTCACTTTCCAATAAATAAATTGCTGCCTCACAACCTCAACTCAACAACCAAGAATTAAAAACTGAATTGTTTTGCATACCAAAGCAAGCTAAAGAACGGTGTAATTTTATTTATCGAGCAGACTCATTCTCTGAGAAAATTCTCTAAGTGTAAATACAAGTACGAATTTTTATTAAGTGTAGTGAAAATTTTGATCAAACTGATATACTCAATCTGTGCAAATCATATTGGTCTTTTAAAGATAACAATAAAAAGAAAGATTTTATCTTAAAGTCAACTGAATCTGGGGAAGTGTCCAGACGTCGACCACAAATAGATAATTCAAAATATCGACTACGACTTCAATCAACGGAATGTTATTTTTACATAGGAGGCAAAAATTTTAGAGTATACCGACATTTTTTTCTCAATACATCGGCCATTAAAAACTGAATTGTTTTAATGGTACATTTGTTACAGCCTTTAAAGGAAGATTCACCGTTAGTGGTAATTTTCAAGGCCAGGATCTACGTGGAAAACATGCACCTGGAATAAAAATTACAGAAGAAGTTAGACTTGCAGTAAAGAGTCACATAGAAAGTTTTCCGCTGACAGAATCTCATTACTGTCGGAAAGTTCTTGGTAGAAACTACCTTGATAGCCAATTGTCAATTGGCAAAATTTATGAACTGTATTTGGAGTACCAGATAGATACAGCTAATGTTATAAGTCTTACTACCTATAAACCGCAATAAAAATGTAGTTGCTCTTATTTTATATGTGGTTTCTCAAAAATCAAATAATATTGAAGTGATTGAACAGAAATTTCTTGAATCGGGGCACTCCATAATGGAATATGATAGAATGCATGGTGCTATAGAATCGAGAAAAAAGAACGCAACAGTTTACCTATACAATGTATGACTGGCTTAACATTTTTCGCTTAGCACGACCCAGATGATGGTGTAACAAAAGCAGGTATGAAGTCGTTGAACTGAAATACAATGACTTTTTAGACATTTCAAAATTATCCGATAACATTATTCGAAATAGAAAAATAGATACGCAGAATGAAAGTATCAACTTCTTAAAAAAAATTTCAGCAAAAATGTCCAGATATTATATATAGAATTTCGTTACGATTACAATAGTCAATATAGAACACGTTAAATACGCAGAAAAGTTAGACTTAATGTAGTAACTGAAATATTAAAACCTTATAAACAACCAAATAAATTTTCGAAAGAAAAATTGAATGATTAACTGCGTTTATGTAATACAGGTGTCATACCAGAAGAATTTTATTGTTGGTGTAAGTCATTCAATACAGCTGTTCAAGCTTACAATAATCCAGAACTTGCCTGTGAAAGCGACTCTGAGGGCTCGAATTTTTAAAAATAAAAAAATAGAAAAAACAAACAATTTAAAAAAAAATGGTTAAACTCTGTTTTATTGTCTATGAAAAATCTCCAAGTTCATAAAACAAGCTTAGACTAAAGCTTAAACAAGCTTAAAAACATAAATAATGTTAGTTACGAGCGTAATGTATGGAGCCAATGGTTTTTTTATCATTTAGTTTAGAAATTGGATCAAATTAAAGTATTTCTGATTTTTCAGAGGATTTGATTTAAAAAGTTAAATATCTCGAAACTATCAATTTGGACTTAGTTAATTTCCACAGACCGACGACGATATATTATATTTTGAATACACATTGCATTCACTTTACATCGAATCAACTTTACATGTGTAATTAAAGGTAAAAAATAAATTAAACATTTTTTTTTGCTAAAAATTGATTCCGAAATTTAAGTTTTGTAAAATTAAAAACTTTATCAAAATGAACTTTTACAATTTTTAAGACTATGGAATGTCATTCAATCTGAAAAATTTATCTCAAGTTGCAATTGTTACAGATTGCAATGTACTATATGTATTGTAATACTGCTATCAACAACCTACATATTATACTACACATTATATTTTTCATGAGAAATCGGAAATTTTTATTATTTCCTCACTAGATTCTAAAAACAATTATTATGATCCATATAGAACAAAGAACTCTTGAATAATCATAGGTGTATGTAATACTCTTTTATATTAAAGTGATATGCAACAATTGCATAAATCACAATTTACAATAAGAGATATGATGTTGGTTGGGTCAAGGCAAAATCACATAATAATCTAAGCTACTATACTAGAATATATATATATATATATATATAACATGCTTGTAAACACATTATTATGTAGCCAGAATATAGGTATCTAAACACTTAGATAACTCAATATTATAATTATATTCTCTGTATGTACCAAATTATGCTTGTATTGGTATAATAATAACCAACTGAGATAATTCAATGAATATGTAGGTAACTATACAATCTGAAAATTATCACCTGGTTTATTATCCTTAAACAAAACAAAGAAAAGTAAAAAATAATAAGAAAAATAAGAAAAGCAAAACATTAAAAGAAAAATGCAATAGAAATCATTTAGTAGGAAATGTCCTAGAATTTTATTGTCCTGGAAACCAATTTGTAAATTCTACATTTTTATTATTATTTTATAAAAGTTTCAGTTTTCATCATCATACTTCAATTTCATTTATATGTATACCATATATATATACATATACCTTCAAAAGTAGTTGAGAACATTGTTAGTTACTTTGAACTGTAGCCATCAGTTTATCACGCAAATTTTTAAAAGTCCTTTTCTTTATTTTCTAAAGCTTTATTGTTTTTTGTTTTTTTTCTTACTGTTATAATATTTCACCTTATAAATGAATATTACAGAATTATAGTATGTATAATGTATGAGTCTTGTCAGGATAATAATTATCATGGAATTTCATTTTTAAAACATCTGATGTTAATGTGTTCTATAAGAGGTCATTTTTATTTTGCTTTTGTTTTTATTTCTATTCTAAAATTAAAGTACTGATAAAAGGGGAATTATTTATTCTATATGTCTGAGAGATGTCCAAGTTTTACATTTGTCATCAAAAGGGATGCTAAATCAGAGTTAGATAATATAAAGAATCCATTATAAAAAAAAGAGAAATAAAAGAAAAAAACTTAATAATGTCGAATGAAAAAGCAATAAAAAAAAAATAAAACAAAAAAAACAATAAAAACAAAAAAAAATATGAAAAATGATTTTTCACATTTTCAAAATAATATCGTTCCAAAATGTATGCGATATGAATACTATTGACTCTCTGCTTCTTTTGTTGAGCAGGGGGGCGAATTTTTAATAGAAAATTCAATTAAAAGTGAAAGTATTTTTTTTATTTAGTTTTTTATTTTTGTTTTGGTTTTTTTTTGTGCTTTTGTATTTTGAAATATTTCTGCGATTGTAGGAATAGAAATAGAATAATATGATGAAAAAAATATTATTATAATTAACGAGGGTGATTCAAAATGTTGAATATTAAAAAATCTTAAAAATTAAAAAATAAAAAAAAACGTTGGAATTTTAAACCAAAATAAATACTTTGATTTAGTCAAAGGCCTTTTCTCGTCATTTTCTAATTAATATACTGTCTTCACAATTACGGAATGTGAAACCGTTTTACTACGTAACAATAGGTAACTCGAGTCGTGGTATCAAAAAGGCGCAATTAAATGCTAATTAGTTTTCTAGAAATAACTGGAATGAACAATTCTACCAACCTACCTACACTAATATACTGTAAAATTAATGCTTAGAACAAACACACCAAATATCGTCTATCAGTAAATGAAAGCTTATAAGTTTAAAATTGATTTTGCAATATATAATCATCCAACTGAATTAGGAAAACATCGCCTCTGTTAATGAAAAATGAATATTAGTAAAATAAATATATATATATATATATTCATTTATGCTTAATTCAAACATATTACCAACTTAAAATATCTTAATCTTGTAAAATAAACAAAAAAAATTAAAAATTTAAAAATAACAATTAAAGTTACATTAAATATTTTTACAAGTAATAATATTATTACAGAAATATATATATGTACATGTTTTTAGTAGAGAAGTAAATATCATATAAGTAATTAAATTATAAATTTTAGTAAACTATGCACTTAAATTAAAATACTCTAAAAAAACTATGTCATAACAACTTAGTAACAAAATAAAAAAGTTGTTGAAAAAATACATTTTCAAGATTAAACTGAAGCAAAATAGGTTTTAAAACCAGTCCCATATTTAAACTGAAATTTAGGTATTTATTAGTTTTATAACATCACATAATGAGTTAAAGACGACTTAAGTTGAATTGCTTCGGTTCTGTCATACCGAATTTTATACAAATTTGTATAGGTTTAATTTTAAATTGTTCAGGATTCATGGTGCACGGTGCATGGTGCATGGTGCATGGTGCATGGTGCATGGTGCATGGTGCATGGTGCATGGTGCATGGTGCATGGTGCATGGTGCATGGTGCATGGTGCATGGTGCATGGTGCATGGTGCATGGTGCATGGTGCATGATGCGTGGTTCATAGTTCATAGTTAATTACAAAAATCATCTTTTTATCATATTATAAATTTATGTTAGCCAAGCCATATTTATATGGAACGGTAACTAAATTTAAACAACCATCAATAATATCTATATGGATGTCATTCTTTATTCGATATATAAATCATGTGTAGTGATGAAGGCTAATTGATTGTAGTTTTATTGTTAATTGCCTTAATTGTTCCAATACCTGCTGAAAATTTCGTTTGAAAATATCTTATTTGTGTTCACGTAAAACATGTTGAAATATTACCACTAAAAAAATTTAAGAAAAAATAAAATATTTGTTGTCATTCACGCTTTAACAAATTAACTTATTAATGAACTAATTTATATTAAATTATTTATTCAATATGAATCATTATTAATATTAATAATTATTACCGAAATTATTGATATCATGAGTCTAAAACATCTTATTCTTCAATTAGAACCATAAAATAACTTAAGTCACACACCTTGTATTACGAAAAATAAACAAAAATTTCACTACAATAAATTCAGAAATTGAATGAAAAACATAATTTGTGTTCCATTTTCAGCTACATAACAAAAAAAAAACAAAAACATATAACACACAAATAAAACAACACACAAATAAAATTAAATCCACATCACATCACAAAAATGAAAATTTCTTTTAGTTTGATTTCAAAGCCATCAATCATCACCGTAACACAACTACTAAAAAACCATCACATTATTTCATTTAATGTACCCGCGCGGTCTAGTTTTAATACCCCAAAGGACGAATATCTAGACAACGATTTTGTTTTGCTCTTCAGTTTTTTTTGTTTGTTTGCAATTTCATTGTATTATTAACTGATAGTAGGATTATAATAATATTTCTAATGTGAAAGTGTGATAAATCAAAGAAAGCGGATTATTGAATTTAACTCAAAACAAAAATAAATAAATGCAAACAAAGATATTTTAATGCTCGCTGATTTGAATGGATGAATATTAATAGTTATGCATTTCGTCACCCCACAATTATAGTGTCGTACATCCAAAAACTTAAATGTTGAGAAATCGACTTTAAAGTTTGGAAATGTTTAACGAAAAAACGGTACGAAAAAGTAGAGTTTTTTTTTTTTAATTAGTAATTTTGTTCATTGGCTTGATTTCTACTTCGCAAGCCATAACTGTTCAGAATAAATTTTCGGAGCTAGAGGGATTTTTCATTCGCAAGATTCGAAAACACTTTGTCGTATACGCCACTTTTAAGAGGTTTTTTTACATTCATACACGTACGACAAAAAAATTGGTTAATACGACAACATAATTTTATAAATTATACAATATTTTGCACAAAAAAATTAATTTTTCGCCGATATAAAATTTTAAAATTGTACTTCAATTACAAAAATTTATTTTTTTATTATTGAAAAACGAAAATTATCCTGAAAATTCTTAACCATTGAAAAAAAAATAGTTTCTTAATTTAAAAATACTATATTTCTTTTCAGACTTTTAATTCACAGCGCCTGACTTAATTTTACATTATCTTATTAAAATAGGAACATATTAAAGATTTTCAAAATTTTTACATAGTTTTTTTTCAGAAAACTTAATTTTAAATTAAGTCAATATTCAGATTAAACATAAACATTAAAGAAAAATATAAATATAACATAAAAATTATTCAAAAAAAAAAAAATATATAAAAACAGTAAATTTGTACTTATATTTTAATTGCACTTATGTATATATTATTAGTTTTTAAAAAAACTATTTTGTTATAAATAAAGTTTTGAAATACTTCACATCCTCTGCTGGTAAGAAACAGTACAAACTCGCAATATCTTTTTTCTTATCCTCAGATATTGGTTTTGCGGAAGAAACTTTTATTTGCGTTTGAAAAATATTATTTGGCGTAGAAAACACCCCTTTTTTACATTTTTTTTGAATAGACACCTCTTTAAAGTCTAGTTCTGCCCCAGAAGTTTTAATTTTTAAATTAAATAAATCATTTTGATCGTATTGAATAAATTTTATTTGTGAGAATCGAACTAATTGAAATGTAAGTTTATCAGCTATTTCAGAATACATTTTGAAATCTGTTTTATTCATTTGTGTAATATTTAATTTAACATTCTTATAATTTAAATACTGTAATTTTTTTGCTAAATCAACTGGGCTATGAATTTCTTTATGTTTTAAATTACGATCAATTGCGCTATGAACTGCGTCAACCTGTAATAAATTTAAAAATGCTTTTAATGTATAAATTTACACTTATATGTATAATATTTTTAAATAATATTATTTATCAATTATTAGTGAGAGCGTTTTTTTTTAATAACCTAAAACTTACCTCTTGTATCTGAGAGTGTCCGGGCTCTGAGAACTTCTGGGTAATAGTTTTTATTTGTTGATTATCTGCAAGAAATTTCAGTAAAGCAGTCGCCATGATTTTATTTCTGTTTTGTGGTACACACGCATCGCTCCACAAAATTAAATGTTCGATGTTACCATAATCATTTAAAATTCTTTTTAAAAGTTTCATTAATGAACTAGCGATGTCATTTCCTGAACGACCACTTTGGATTTCATTCCAAATAGCACAGTATGTTACATTTGGGTTTTCATTTGTTTTGCAGCATACAGTAGCAGTAAGGTTTAAGACCGTCAATTTTCTTTTGTAGTAAAACGTCGATGCGAATCCTTTAGGTAAGGTAAATATACTTTGCAAGTCAAAACATACGACTAAGGTGCTTTCATTGATGTTATTTCGATCCATATCGCGTTCAGCTTTAACCAATCTATGTTCTTGCCTATGACGTTCATAAAGTTCTTTATCTTTTATATTCAGTCTTTTTGCCTCTTCTTGTTTTTTAAATGATGTGCATCGATCGCATTGATCTTTTTTAGGTTTATAAAATCAAAAATTGAATTCATTTTGAAAAACTCTGGTATAAGTAATAAGTGACGTGTTGTCTTCTGGATATTTTTGTTGGAAAAGATTATATATCTTATTAATTGACAGCCCTTCTTCTAAATATTTTTTTGCTGAATTAGCTCTACAATAATGAGAGTCGACTGTTGGCAAACTCTTAATGTGATTTCTCATTTTATCCATTACCTCTTCAGACGTTTTGTGTTTAACGTGTTTACCTCTCTTCAAGGGTTTAACTGTTCCGGTTTTCTCGTCACACAAATTTTTAAAATGATAGTAAACGCGTTGTTCTGAGATGTTCAATGTATTTAAAAAAAAGATCTTACACACTTGAAGAGTGTTGTTATCAGTTTTTAAATAATACAAAAATGTGTTTTGTTTTTTCACAGAACTTGCATTTCTTCGTCTAACAACTTCTTTTTTGGTTATATATTGGCTGTAAAATGCATTTTTTAACTCGTCATTAAGAGACCAAAAGCTTTTGAAAATATTTCTTCTAGCCTCTTCATTAAAATTTTTGCTACAAAGATAAAAGCATGATGGTTTGCATGGTGGTTTAATGTTTTTTTCACCCATTACAATTCCACTTGACGAAATATATGATTGACCTTGTTGACGTAAAGTTTTGCGGATATTCTGTTTCCAATTGTTGACATTAAGTTTTCTCTTTCTAGTTCGTTTTGGAGTGTTTAACTCGGATCCTAAAAAATTATACTCATATAAATTATCATATACCTAGATCTTTCGCTCTTGAACATAATAATTAGGAATAAATATTTTTCTATAAAAAAAATTATTCACCTGAAGAGACAAAACTAGAAGGTACACTGCGTAAACCATCATTTGGAGCTTGAATATTTGGCGTGATATTTTCATCATTGTTTTTGCTTGCCGAATTTATATTTGAATAGAGCCCTGTGTGACGAAAAGAAAAAGTTTTAAAATTGTTGAAAATTAATTCGTTACAAATATAATATTTTTACCAGAAAAGTCTAAGACATTCCTTTCTTCAAGAACAAAATCAGGGTCTCTTTGCAAGTCGTCTGAATCAAAATCATCCAAGCTTGAATCATCTGTCATTCCTTTACCGTTAAATATTTCATCAGACATTCTAATTGCATACAAACAAATTATCAAAATTTTAAAGAATATATCAACAAACGACAAAAAACTTACTTAATTAACTTTGCCGATAGTTCAGGAGGTGGTGAACTAGAACCATCTTCCATTTCTTCATTATTAAATTTTATATCACACATTCTAACACATTCAAAAACAAATTATTGCAATTTTGAAAAATGTATTCATAATCATAAACAATATTAATAAAAAAAAAACTTACTTGTAAAAAAAAAATTATGCGCTAACGATCTTCACTTTACCACTGCATAATTACTACTTTTACCACTGCATAATTACTACTAAAATAAATTTCAACATTTTGCTTGAAATTGCCAAAAAACATCAACAAATTTCAAGCACGTACGACAAAATAACATTTATTCAAAATACAGTTGTTTTGCAGTATATCCATGAATAGTAGCAGATACGATATTATAATAGTCAACAAAATGAATCATACTTTGTTGTTTATGTATAAACGATAGAATAATTGTATGCTAATTATTTTGCTAATTTACACCAAATTTGATCGTATATCCAAAAATTTGGCATTTACGACATTATAATAGTAGTTTAACTGAACTTTGTGGCGTTTACGATAAAATTGATAGTTCATATCTCGCCCAGTATAGCCCCTAGGACACCATTGATTACATAGATCGATAGAGCTTAAAAAATTGAGTAAAATGGCATTTATAACTAATTTTTTTCCAATTTTGTCATGTACGACATTATAATTGTGGGGTGACGATTTGTTCTTTTATGTTGACAAAATATTGTTGGCAGAACTAAATTATTGGAAAAAAATTACATTATAGTTTGTGGACAGATCCATGTTTGTTTTGAAAGTACCCTAACTTCCGAGAAAATGCAGATTAGAGGTTGAAAATGTAATAATATTTTAATAACATGACGTAGCTGTACAAAAAACATATAGCTGTTCTATTTACGTCCGAATAATAAAAAATAAATTAACTGAGAAAATATGTGTGTAATTAGATTATGTTGTAAGACTTTGCTAACTCAAGTCGCCTTAGAAACGGTGGAGAAATAATTCATGTTCATATTCAGTCAATTAATTCAATCAGGTACCGAAAAGAGGTACGAAAGATTAACTTGAAACTAATTAGTGAATCAAATGTAAAGCTTATAAGATTTTTGATTCAGAATCTACAATAATTGTAGCTCCCAAAAAGTATAAGTAAATCAATTTATATTATTCCAGAGCTATTATTCGTGATGTATATCATTATTGTATCGTTCCACAGTTTTGAATTTCCTATTAAGGAAACATGTTTTGATCTTTTTGACTCTTTTAAATTATTCAATATTTATATTGAAATGCAATGTAGTGAAGTAATAAGGAAATTGAAAATCTTAAATTCATTATAAATAATTTTATTCAACAAAAAACAAGAACAAAAATGAAAACAATACCACCACATTGACATCTCACGCATTAAAGGGATTTTTTTTTTCTTTTCTTTGTTAGCAATTTTTTTTGTTCAATTTACAATTTTTGTTTCTAAAGAGGGTTTATAAATCTACTTTTAGAAAACTTGTTATTTGAAAATAATGTAAGGTGTGTATGGCTGGTTCTGTCTGTATATGATGTAGAAAATATCTAAATTGTTTTATTTCTTAAACATATCAGTAATATTATTTTTAAAAGCTACAGCACGTCATGTACATATAAATTATTAATAGTAAATTTTGGTTTTATTTTCTCATTTTGGATTCATAACTCTTGGGATTAAAAATATTTCTTCTTTTGATGATAATTTAATTCATCATTTCCGTTATTTATGTCATATACGATGATTGTATCTAATTATTTGCGATATCGAATACTTTTTTGCTTCTCATATTCAATTTCAATTTTTTGAATGAAGGGGGAGAAACTAAATAACATACTAATTATTATTTTCTCTTTAATTTGGTTAGCAAAAATATGGCAAAGTAGATTAAGATTGGCAATATTTTAATAGCAGTATAGATAGTGAAGAATAATTCATAGTTTTAGGGCTATTTTATACTGACTATGCAACCTGTTATAAAAATTCAGTAAATGATATTTTAAATGTGAATAAAATTCTTACTCTATTACTTTGGTATAATATATAACGTTTACAATCAGTACACTATCCTGCTATGTCCCCGACTAAAAATTATTGTAATATAATTTATTAATGATAAATAATTTCATGAATGCTATTTAATTTAACACATCGCTCCACTGCATTTTCGATTCCATATAGTCATAATATTATTGCTTTTTTTACATCCAAAATAATGTGCCCTACTTACTGATGTAACCTACTACACAGAATGTTACCATGAAAAAGTGGAGAAATTGATGTTAATCACCAATATAATTGGTATATAGTGTTAATGCTAAAGTCTGTTAATCCAGTGCAACATTCTAGTGAGTACTCATTTTTTAAAACGGATATATATAAAAACATATATATTTTTCTTCATCAGTTTCAGACGTAAATATAATCATCGATGTTTAGACTTTTTCGGCTGAAGATTAAAACAATCATTTTGTGCGATCCGAGAATCCCATATTTCTTTTCTTGATGTTGAATTGTATATTGTCGAAGCATTCCATTTTCCCAGATTTCACTTTTATCATAATCAGTGTTGGCATTTTACGCGTAAATTAACATTTTTCATGATTCTTTACATATTTGGCATAAAGAGCAGCTTGAGTGGGTGTCAGCTTGCAAAAAGCTTGAGTTTGACATATGGTGTTGACATTCATATACATACTTTTGGTGACATAAATTTTGATGTCTAGAATTTGTAAAACTTTATATAAATTTAAAGATTAAACAAAACAATTAAAACTTTTTAATTTTTTTACTATTTTAATAATATTCTATTTTTTAAATTCACTTTAAATATTAACAAAACTTCGTAAATTTTTAACATTAAATGTCAACTCAAGATCTCAAGCTCTCAAGCTGCGTATTCGATTAAAATATTCAATATGAAGATTGACTTGAGGGAAGCTGATTTCAATAAACTAGTGTATACATGATTTCGAAGCGAACTTCAAGCTTACTTTAGGTAGGTTCTTAGCAAATTGTGATTTTAATTATTTTTTGAACATATCACTACATATTCGTAAGTTTTCATTTATTGATATACAAATGTTGCAGCTCAATTGTCTATTTTGAGTTATTTACTTTATGTACATTGTTTACACATAAACAAAAAACAAAAAAACATCCTAGTAAATTACTAAGTTCTTAAATGTAAACAACTGTGTAAAAAACTAGACGTAATTTACCTTGCCAACACTGATCATAATTACCTTTCTTTTATACTATCCGAAAGTTTTGAATTTTTTATTATTCGCAATACTTTTCAGTATCCGCCACAGCTTAAAGAGGTCTACCTTTTTCAATAAGAACTGCAGAAGTGCTCAAGCACTATTTAAATTTTTTGTTAGTTTGTATGGCATTTAAATATGCAGCATAATCATATTAGGGTACTAATAATATTTTATTTATTTATTTATTTGCTTTGACAAACTTTCACGCCCTTTTACCTTTAGGGATGTGAATCCATTATATTTATGTCATTTATTTTATCTCAATAAAGCAAAGTGTACTGAACCCAGCTGAAAACACCGTAAAGAATTTTACTTTCATTCGGAATTGAATCTGGAATCTTTATGTTGAAAAACAAGCGGTATGCCTTCCGCACCACCGAGTGTATTTTAAATTTATATCAATAGTGCTACCGATACTGCTATTCGATTTAAAATTTGATGTCTTTGAAAAATCCCTTTGGTCATTTAACTCAGACTTCAAATATATAAGTTTTTGAATTTTTCTAAGTTTTTTGTTAAATCATGTTGTATATTTGATATCTTGCTCCTAACCGTGTATTTATTTTTTTTTTGTGTTTAGTTTTGCCTTATTTTACCAATATAAATTTGCTTTTATCGGGTGGTCTTTGCAATCGATTTGAAGTTTCCGAATCTTAATTATTAATTTCTCGTATTGTACCGTATCAAAGACTAATTCAAAGTGAAAGAAGGTTAAATAAATACTCATCGTAGCTTAAATCTATATGGATTGCTGTAGGTAGATAAAAGTGGTAGAAGTGACCAATGTAGTTGCTAATGGAAAACCAATTAGCACTTAATTATGCTTTTTTGATACAACGATTCGTTAGGGATGGTTGTTTTAGGGAAAGTTTAACATATAAAGTCCGGAATTTGACTCTAGCTAATGCTGGACAGTTACATAAGAAGTATTCAAGAGCGTCTATCTCGTTTTATTTTTTTTGCAGATACGGTAATAGGGGTTGAACGGAATACTTAGGTTGGTAGATAAACTTATTTTCGGCCAATGACCCGTCGTGCTGTTACTACTGTAGATATATCAGTACGGTAACAGACTGAAACTTGCATTGTTTTATTTGTATTGGACTCTATTTGTAGCTTCTCTTTGTTATCATTATAACTAATAACAACATTCCGTATTTTATGTTTAATGATGATTTCTCAAACCATCAAATTTTTGTCCTCAGTATTAAATTTTGATTTAGAATGTACCTCTGATATGTTTTAGTATCATTATTCTAAAACTAATTTAAAAAAATACAACATTAAATGCTAATGTTGATAAGAACCATTTTACCTTTTGGAACCAGAAAATATTAAGTGCAAAATAAAAATGTAAAAATAAATAAACGTAAGCCCATCATAAGTTTTTGATAAAAAAAAATTACAACACAAAAAAAAACCAGAAAATTTAAACAGGACATAAAATTTAATTTTCTTAATTAACCTCAATTCTATTTTATTTTTTTTTCAATATCCAAACCAATAAACGAAAATTAATTTAAAAGTTGTAGTCGCGAAAAATCGCCTTCCACTTCTCTATCAGTAATAATCCTCCTCTTCACATTACAAAAAAAAAAAAACGTTCGTTATTGATTTTTTTTTTTTGTTTGTTAAATTATTCAAACCCCATAAAAAAATTCCAATATCAAATAAATCACGGAATTAATGAAACCAAAGCAATATAGCTTTACTTCCGCTTTTCTAATTTGAAACCACTACAAATAAAAAAAAAATAATAATAAAAAATCACAGGTAAAATTAATCGCACGTAAAAATATAACAACAATAGGACAATAAAGACTTAATGAAGATGAACTGGAATGTCCTATGTAATAAAAATCGTTTTCAGATTTATTATACATTCATTTTTAAAATCCCATTGACCGACCCCATTTATTCCTAACTAAACACAGTAAGTAACAACAAAGAAAAAAAAAACAAAAAAAACAAAAATTATTTGACGTAAATTTTTTTTTTTTATTGTGACTTCCTTAATATCTTTTCCCTTATATAAATTTCGTCCTTTTTGTTAAATATTGGGATTGAAATAATTTAAAAATTTTTGCGATCGCTAATTGCGATAAAAATAACAACAACAATTATAAAAAAAAACCACAAGTAATGTTATTTTTTATTCAACGACAAAAGTTCCTGTTTTTTGCTTTTGTTTATTTCAAATCACTCAAACTCCTAATTATGGTGAAGTTGGTTGGTTCTCTTTTACGATATTGACTAATCGGAAAAAGGATATTTATATATATGTATTATTATATATATATATATATACATTTAGTTCCTTATTATTATTTCAACCGCGTTTAAATTGAGTTCAAAGTTTTCTAATAAGAAAAAGATAAAAATTAATTTATTTGGGATAAACAGGACCCTATAATACAATCCCCATAATATATTGTAGGTGTTAAAAAGAAAAAAACGTCGGTACCTAGAGGTATGTATATTTTTTTTTATCTTATTTTCACAATTACTCTTTTGACATTTTAAACAGAAAATGTTTGCAACCCAATTTAATTTAGGAGGTCTAATTTAATTTATGATGTTTTCACGATTTTATTTTGGACGTCTTTGTTGTTTATTTTGGTTTTTTTAATTTCAAAGAAAAGATAACATTAGGGTTGAAAAATATTAAAAACAATGAAATTATATTAAAAAATTAGTTTATGGTTTTTCACATACTAATGAGTTGCAAGAACAAAAATAAATAAGCAAAAATCTGCCTGTATGAATAAAATTTATCACGATTTTTAATTCATATTTTTGTTTCATTAAAATACCAGTGCCACCTCTGTCCTCCACTTTATAGTTTGTGTGTTTTTAAATTTTTGTTTTAAATTTTAACAACCGCTACGAGATGAAGATGAATGGGAAGGAAGAAGTATTAAAATTTTTGAATTGAAGTTCATTGATTATCTATTAATAGTCGCCTCGCATACTCACACCATAGATTGAGTTATTTTTAATTTACAGAATATTATTTTCGTCGTCCATTTTATTATTGACCTGAAATGAATTACAATAAAATGAAATCAATGAAATATGGTTATTGGGGAAGCCATGCTGTGTTCTCTATAAATATCCAACAATTAAGAATGTATTAAAAACGTAGAAGAAAATTATGCTATTGAGAGTAATTGTATTGAGAGACATTGCATTCTAATGAGGTGTGCAGAATATTTTCTGTCATATTGTAAAAATTGTTATATATTATATTAGAGCTGAATTTTAAACATCAGGATTGTCTCTGTATAAAATTACTTGTGGTTGTAATATAGCAGTTTAAGATCCATTAATTGCCACTCTTCTAGCAAAGCATGTTAAAATTCTTCTATATTTGCTTTGAATATTTGCATTTGATTTGCAACTTAATGGCGTAATCCTAGTCATTACCAATCAACAACCTCTAAATATCTAATATGGAGCAATACAAATTTTCAAACAAGAGATTACAAGCAGGCTGGAGCCTGTAGTAAGAGGAGATAGAAGAATAAAAAAAACCTACAAAAGGAATTAAAATAATTCGCGTATAGATCGCAAAAACGGTTATTAGAAGCGGCTTAAGACTACGGCTTCTGGATGTATCTAAGAGTATTATGGTGGATTTCACTTATATTTCCCGAGTTATGTGAGAGCACCGCATTATCTAAGTGGAGAGTTTTACAGTGATTTAGCCAAGAATACCTTGGGTAATCATAGTGTTTTTTTCCCAAATTTGTTGTAGGTATAAGAAAAATTAAATATTTCATGAAAGTGTGATTTGTGTTGCATTACAATATTTTTAAATCTGAATTTTTACCGATTTTGCACACCTATGTTTTAAATTCATTTATGATTCCATCGGTTCTCTTCTTCAATATTATCCCCCTTGCTTTTGTTTGCCCTCTTGATCTTTTATGTAATATTGTAGATCATCATATTGAATAATTATTAATAATTAAATTATTATCCATCAAAGATGGGGGAATAATAGCGAAACAAACAATATTCTCGTTTTTTATTAGATTGTTTAATTTTATATTGCTCCAGAAAATCTAATTTTTTAAAATTCGTGGTGCCAAAAATTTTGTCAAATTCTTTCAAATATTCCTAATGTATTTTTATCTGATGCTATTTAGTGTCAATGCTATATATAATCTTGTATATACAATTTTTAATTGAATTTTTTAAAACAATTTGCAAAAACAAATTCCCCTTCCCATTTGAAAATCTTGATTTCGGTGATTTTGGAGCATGAAAAACCTTTTCACGGTCCTTCCCGGAAATTGAAAATATGACCACTCGATAGATCGCCCTCGATTTAGTTAATAAATTTATTTTTTAATTCTAAAATAACGGCTCCTTCCACTCTTCAAAAGCTGATACGCATGCTCTGGAGCACCCGGTATAATTTTGTAATCGTTTTGTACATTTTGAGCTTCATTTGCCTGGTTAGCAATTTTAATCTAAACAGACTTTTGTTGTCAACCATACAATTATTTTCCGCTTGAATTATTCTTTGTATAAAGAAATGCATTATTGTGATCGTGATCGTGTGATCGGACACATTTTTGATCGTGACGTCAAGGTGGTCAAATATAGAATAAGCTGACAGTTTATTAGTAAAATTTCTCTATTAAGTCTTCCATTAGCAGTATGGAAAAAAATGCAATTTAACGTGAGCACCAACACAAAGTTCATATCTTCTCCTACTCTTCTACTAGATGGTGCTGACACAACAAGTCGACGCTAAGTAGAATAGAAACAGTAATTTTAATGAATTAATTTGTGAAAATAATGATTATTGAAACTGATGTGCAGTCTCGAAACCTGAACGTTGAAGTTTGAGCTGAGCGCTACTAATACTTTCAAAGGTTGAAAAGGATAAATGGCGAAATAATAAAATATGGTTACTGGTGGAATTACTTTTGAAAAAACATTTTCTATAAAATAAGACAACCAAGCAACAAAGTAATAAAAATTACAAGAACAACAACTACGTTCTGAATTGGGAAAACTGACGGAAAGTGAAAAAATTACATTAGAAGTTAGTTTAGCTTAAACAGAATGCTTGACTGCTGTTTTTGACAGTAACTTAAGTAAAAGTACTTTTTCGTGTTTAAAGTACAGTGCTGCGGCTTTTATTACATAATATATTATGTAAAACTACGAACTATAGTTAAAATTATCAAGCCTTCTGAAATAGCGTGATTCCATTTTATATAGAAATAATAACTGTTGGAGGAAAGTGTATGAAGGTTACTGGTAATAATGAATTAAATAAAGTCCATATTTGCAAATTCCCAATGCGGTAATCCCCCGATTCACGAACAGGATACGTTCTGTGAAAGTGTACGTATATCGAATATTCGTAAAGCGAGCCCAATATTAGAATGGAATTCTATTGAAAATAAATAGATACATTCCAGAGATTTTTAAAACAGTGGGATTATTTCGAATGTCATCATTCACTTTATTTTAAAAATATAAAATTATTTAGCTAATAATATAATTTTTATAATTTCAAATTAAAATTATTGATATTAGCTAAAAATATACAAGAATAATAGAATTAAAATAACATTTTTTGATTGGAGTGGTAAAGATTTAGATTTATTTTAGTTCAGAAATATTTTACTGTCTACTTAAAGTCAGTTTTCTGTACTCTCTTTTTTGCTATTTAACTTTTTAATAAAGTTTAAAATTTACAATAAAAATTTTCTACTCTTTTTTTATTTATTTTTTTTTTTTTGTTCTAATTTAAAACTTTTTCCATTCATTCAACATTACATTTCTAATAATATTTAAAATTTCAATTTATTTAATTTTCCTAATTTATTTCATTTGAAAAGTTTATTTTTTTCATTTTTTGTTTTTATTTTTACACTAATTTCACTTATTTTCCTGTTCTTTATTTCAAGATAATTTCTCTAATTGAATTTTTGGACATAAAATAAAAATAATGGAATAAAATGGAGAATTTTTCCAACATATTTTCATAATAATAATGATAAAATTATTATATCAAATGGACACTTTTGTACTTAAGAGAGAAGACTTTTTTTTTGTTTTGTTTTTGAAATTTTTTCAATGAGGTCTTAGAGATTTTTGGTATATTCAAAAACTTGTGTGAAACCTTAAAAATCTATTTTAATAAAAATTTCTGAGTGAAGGTTATATTTTAATTTAATTGCTGTTACTGATCTTGTTGGTTTTGTACCAAATAATTTACCTGCGTTTTGAATTTAAGCCGGTTGTAAGTCGGGCCCATATTTAGTTGAAGGGTGAGTAATTTCATATGCCAAGCAATATTTGACAATTTCAATTTCAATGCTGCCTTTTGGTATCAGACCCATAGTCTAAATCTATGTGTATTTTATCAGCTTTTATTTTTTCTGCGCTGGCTTCATTGTAAAACAGTAAGATATAGAAAGGCATCCAGCATCAAGTTGAAAAACTGATAGAACAAAGTTTCAATGAATGCAGAGCACTATCATGATTTTTCACAAACATTTGTCCAAGTATGGTAGATCGAACATAAAAGATGCAGCTTAGATTCTCCCTCCTCTCATGTTCTTTTAATTGTTTACGACGCCATACCTCTTAAACCACATAAATATTTCCAGGAATACATATCGCCTAATTCTGAAATTGACATCAAAGCTATTATTGTTCATCAAGGACATAGACCGATCTGAAGAGGTCGGCTTTGCATAGAACTCACCATAAAAGAAAACAGTAAAAAGGTTCCAATCTTCAACTTGATCCTGGTCAAATAATTCACGTATTTGTTATATCTGATGGCCACAGTAAATCGAAAATTGAATAGACTAACTTGCTGTGTAGGCTCAGAAAATATAACCATCGTGTAGAATTGAAAAGAAAACTGGCTTCTGACCAAGGTGCCGTATGATGGGTGGTGATGATTAGTACAATTGCTGGCCGAATGGAAGTTACACATCCAAGCCTGCTTACCTTCCATTAACGCAACGTTATAGACTAAACAGAAACTTTTGAGTATTTGTTTTACAGATGTCCAGGTTTCGGACACTAGATAAGACCTTCCAAAAAAACAACTTTAAGGTTGTGGTTAGATAGTACAATTAGTAATTTTATGACTTTATCATACAAAGTGGTTTCCTCTTGTAACGAGGTATCGGAGTAATACTCTTAAACAACCAATAACAACAAATATATCGGTTAATTTATGAGATTAAAAGAACTATCAGAATGTTATAACCACTCATATTTACCTAGCTTATGTTATCTCTGATATTTCTATGAGCCTGAAGACATTTTTCAGTAAGCTGCTGAGGTCTTCTTGTTGAAAAAAAAATTCAAAAACCAAGAAAAATATGTCTTTGTAAAGACATTTTGAATAAATTTATTAATATTCTCTTGACTTAAATTTATTGCTTTATGGAAACATATTGGAAATATTTTTGCTTTATGAAAGTATATTGGAAATACATTCGTTGGAATATGAGCGAATTATAACGCGATAACAATAATAGAGCGATAACGAATTTGCATATCCAGTTTTGAGCCATCTATAGTAATTCCGGAATTCCCACTGTGTATGAAAAATACCCTAAAATTAGATATCCGCCACAAATTTGTACGGACAAATAAAATTGTATTGAAATTAAAAAATTAAATTGCCCATTATTTTAAACGTAAAAATTTGATTCTTTCAGTTAGAGAGAAAACATTTACACAAAAATAAAAAAAATAATAAAAAAATATAATAATTCTTTTTTTCAAAAATCTACAATTTAAATTTAATCATTTTATTTTCAAAAATAATTTTTGTAATATTTTTATAATTTCTAGGAAAAAAAAATTCACCAACTAAAGTCAACTTTAAAACACTTTGTCAAATAAAAAATTAAAAATAAATTTTAAGTAAAACAAAAAAAAAAGAAATAAAAAACTCTTTTAATCGTGACTTTTATCTTTCTTTCTCTTTTTCTCTCTCCAATTCTCTCTCCTCCTCGTTTGTATGCCCACTTTGACATTTTGTTTCTAATAATAAATTCCTTTTTATATAAAAAATTATTTTTATTAAAAAAAAATTTTTTTTTATTTATTTTTTTATTTTACTTTGGTTTTGAAAAGTCCAGAGAGTGCTGGAAGGAGAATTAAGAGAAGAGAAGAGAAGAGATGATGGAAAAATGCTATGTGTCATCTCTTTTAAACAATTTAACTTTTCCAATTTTACATGTTCTGTGAAACGAATAATAAATTATTTTTCCATCTCTTTCATTCTTTTGTACAAACAAGAGTGTTCAATCTTTGTCTAGTTATGGGAACGATGATTTTATTTTATCTAATGATGTTTTCGTGATGATTTGATAATGCAAACGTACAATAATAATAAAAATCCTTTAGGACATTCCAAATACTAAGTACAACAGTATTAGTTTATGGAAAGGGATATTCATAAAATTCTGTATAATTTTATAAAATGTATACGTATATAGAGAATGTATGTATTGTATGTACCGTATAATGTAATAATGCATTATTTTTACATCATGATGTGAAAATTTCTTTTATTTTTCTTAATTTTGTGTTTTTATTATTTTTGTTTTCATTTTCAATTAAGTTATTAGTTAAATGAATAATGATGTAGTTGGTCTGGGTATTATAAGCTACTGGTATTAAATTTTTTATTTTTATTTTTGATTTGTTCAAAGCCTTGTTAGATATCATAATAGATCAACCAAAGCAATAATAAGAAGGGTTTTGTGGCAATTAAAGAACTTATATTGCAAAACTATGACAGCGAGGTAGGTAATCAAAAATCAAATATATGGTAAGCAATTAAGTAATACTAAGATCAATTGATCATAACTGTTAACCTTAAGATAAAACCTCCAGATTCAACTACTGTATAATTTTCATACCACCTTCGCAGACTACATATAAGTACTAAATTCATATTATGTAAATAATTAAAAATTAACAATACCAAGATACCGATACCGTATTTCTATGTGACGTCATGGAAAGTTTTGCATTTTTTTGATACAGTAAAATAAATTAAAATGTAATTCAAAAAGTTAGTTGTATTAGGAATGAAGACCACGTCTTCAATAGATTTAAAAAAATTATTTGAATTAAAATTAGATTTTAAGTAAAAATGGAAATTATTTGAATTAAAATTAAATTTTGAACAAAAATGGAAATTGTTTGAATTAAAATTAAATTTGAATTAGAATTGAAATGGAAATCTTAATTCATAACATCAAAATTTGGGAACAGAGATTTTGTGTAGCTTTGCAAACAAATGTTGTGTACCTTTGTTGTTTGTTTGACAGAAATGGCAATAAGATCAACCAAAAGATTTAGCACACAATATAGTGCTAGCTAGTTAATAATACTTTGGCCTACTAGTCAAACAATTACAATCAAAATTCCTAAACCGAAAAAGAAAATTGAATACAATTTTTGTGTTTGAAAAAACAGTTGAAAACAAAATTTTTTTGTTTTATTAACAGAGATAGCAATAATGCCAGCCATGAAATTTAGCGTGTAGGATAATCACTACAATGGATGAATGATGAATAAATTCGTAAACAGAAGGACAAAGATGCCAATCACTTGTTTTTTTTTTTTTTTTAATTTTATTCTATTTTCAACTCAAAAGAGCCATAAGGCTGGTACAGAGTGTTTCACCATTCTTAATTCAAGTTCATAAATTTTCATCAACAAAATAATTAAAAAATATAAGATGCAAACAAGCTACATACAATTCAATATAATTTACAAAAAATAAATTTAACAAAAGCAAATTAACAATAAGAAAAATCACAAAAATCATAAACAATAAAAGAAAAACAATCTTCAATTCCTACTCAAATTTGTTCTAAGAACAATTCTTTAATTTTAATATTCACTTATTTTCCTATTTCTTTTAATTCTCTCGGTATTTCATTATAAATTTTATAAGCTGTATTATATACTGTATCACAGTTATGAATCTTGCTCTCGATGATCTTATTCTAATTTTATCTGCATTTCTTGTTGCATATGTGTGGAGGTCTCTATTTAACGGTGGTTCAACATTTATTTTTATATTTTTTGTCATCATGTAATGCACCTGCATTGCTAGCTTGCTTTTTATATAAAGTTTAATTGGTAATATTTTATTTTCTTTGTGAATCAATTGTTTTGACGTTCTGTTTTTATAGCCAAACAAATTTACTATAGCTTTATTTTGTGTAACTTGTAGAAGATTAATGTATTTGTTATAAGTATTTCACCAGATTATTATGTTATATGTAAGTGTTGAATGAAATATGCTATAGTTTACATATCAATATCAGTATCATTGCAGTAGAATAAGATAGTTATGCATATAGTTCAAAAACATAAGTCTTATCACAATCTGTGGTAAAATTGACGAAAATTGTACGAAGATTTTAAGTACACAAGGGTTTCGAGTGAAACACCACAATCATGAAAATAATTCAGAATTTTATCATTATTTCTAATTAATTGCATGCCTGCATGCCTTTGTATGTCTGTGTATTACATATCATTATGTAATGTATGGATGTAATGTAATGTATAATTATCTTGAGTAAGTAAAGCTAGACCCTTAAATCAAAAAAATCTCAGCATAGGAGCTGGTCACATAAATGGCTTAATAATCAAAACTAAATCCCATCAACAGAAAAGATGTAGTATTCGCATGTAAAATTTCCTAGAATTATACGATAGATCTCTCTAAGCTTTATGTTTTCTTTTGATGCAGTTAATGTTGTAATTGGGATCGATTACATAAACATCAATACAATATATTGTTTGTTATTGACAGTACTGATCTTACTATTCAAAACGAACAGTTTTGTGAATAAAAATACTTACTTGAGTTGTGTTCTTTAATACATAGACTACAAGCAGCACTTTGAAGTAGGTAAGCCTAAGAAATTTGTTCAAAACAAAAATATCTAATTATACAAAATGAAGATCAATTGCAGTTATTAAGAAAATTAACTGATATGTTTATTGAGAAATGAAATGTTGTCAAATCGATTGTTGTCAACACGGTCGATGTTTTTAGGTTTTGAGTCAAAATATCAATTATTGCGTAGTAAAAGCATTTAACAACACATCTCATAATCGCTTAATATAGGTCTCAAAGGGTAAAACCGGTTTAGACACTGATGAGTTTTAAATATTTATATTAACTAGAACAAGATAGATATGTTAAAAATTTAATAATTGCTGTACTGTTACTGTAGAATTCAAACAATCCTTTAGGATAATTTTTTTGATAATAGACATAACAGATTTTTATTTTTATTTATTTAATGAAATTTCTCAAAAAGAGCCTCATTAGCTCATACAGAGTACATATAAATTCGAATTGAATTCAATTATATCAAAATTTCTATCAACACATACGATTGTGCAAAAATCATAACTTCGTAAGATTTTGTTTTGAAAATACTAAAAATCAAATTTCAAATAAATGAAAAAATTAAATCTTTTTGATGTTATGAGCGAACAAAATGCTACAATATACAATTTACAATTTTTGTTTAACATTGAATCTAACAATGTATCAAATAACTATGATTACAGTCAGTTTATTTTTTTTTTAATTGAATTTTCAAATTTATTTTTTATTTCATATTTTCTTTTCATATTGACTTTTATTTTTTGTTTTGTTTTTGTTTTTTGTTTTTGTTGATAATACGAAAGTTACAGTTATAATTCATTTCTACAGAACTCAAATTTAGTATCAAAAATTGTTTTGTAATAATATATAACAATAATTTATAGAATTTTCATTTCCTCAAAGAGATTTTTTTTCTTGTTTTTTTTCAAAAATACAAATTTTTCTTTTATTTTAAAATAAAAAAGTTTTAAAGAGTAACCATGGAAATCAGAATGGTTAGTGTATTTTATTTCTTGCAATAATATTTTAGTACATATCTGTACCATAATATGTAATTGTTACGATAGAGTGTTGTATTTTCAGAAAATTCAAAGGTCAATGAAATTAATAGGTTTTTCGGCTGCTTTTTTATACAACAATATTTAGAAAGTAGGACAATGGGTGTATAGTTGTACGTGTTTTACAAATATTTTAATTTTTCTCTTGGTTTAAATTTTAACTATATAAAATCCTATCTGTGTGTTCCAGCTATTATTCACGTCGTCGATATGGTAAGAGTTTATTTTATTTATTTGAAATTATATTAGGTTTAGCCTAACAAATTACTGAGAACGACAACATTTTTATAGATACATCCATTTATGTTTTATTTGTATGGATTGAGTATGTTTGTAGTTGATTTCGTATATTGCTGGAAATATAAAAACATTATTGGTGAGCATTGTATAAATTTTCAATCTTATTTTTTATAATCATGTTACGTCCCTGCACCCATTTAAGTTTTATTTGTACGACTCGAGTATGTTTATAGTTGTTGCTGAAAATATAAAACATTATTGGTGAGCATTGCATAAATTTTCAATCTTATTTTTTATAATCATGTTACGTCCCTGCTCTTTTATTTACTATTGTAATTTTTGTAATTAAAATTTTTTTTTAAATATAATTGGTAATTGATAGGCATATTTTTGTTTTGTGAGTAATAATTACTTTTGAAACTCTGTACAAGTTTACATATAATAACGTCATATTTTTTATATAAACATTATAAACTCCATCACTAAGTTTTTTTAATCAGTGACGTGACATTCTTGTAATCTTTATGTATTCTGTAGTAGTTTTAGTTTTCAAATTTTATTTAAAATTTTATATGATTAATAATTATGAAAAAATAATGCTCGTAGATATACAAGTGAAGAGAAAATTCACATTTCTACATGAGTTTCACTCGAGTATTTTATTTGTTATGAGATCATAAAGAACTTCTTGCAATAAATGGTATATCGTCAAATTATGTACTTTTTTGAGTAAGAATTACGATTGGAAAATGTAGTTACAATTTTATAGAATATGTTAGGATACTTTGAATTTTCTTCTTGAATATTATTATGTTATAACAGAGATATTATGCGTGTTTAAAAATAATATTCTATTTACACTACGATCGTATAACATAATCATCGAGCACACAATTATCATGTTATAGAAATTGCTATTCACACTACGAGTAACTAGTTTTCATTTGACGTTTAAATCTATGTAAATATTATTTTTTAAAAATTAGCCAATTTTTTTTTGCTTTATAATAAAAAAATGAAAATTTAAATTTTTTTTGTTATCCTTTTTTATAAAATAAAAGATAAATAAACAAATTATTCATTTTACATCAATATGATTGAAACCTGAAACATTATCCTAAATCATCAATTTGGATTTAGAAAACATCATTCAAATGTCGAACAAGTCCATAAAATAACTGACGTCATTGAAAAAACATTGGAAAGAAAATGCATCTGTTCTTCAGTGTTTCTTGATGTGGCTCAAGCCTTTGACAAATTATGGCATGAAGGGCTTATATACAAGCTACGTCGCTTGCTCTCCAAAACATATGTCGAACTGATCTCGTCATATTTATCAAAGCGATTATTTCAAATTAAACAATTAGAAAATTACTCTGCTCTACAAAATATTAACGCAGGAGTACCACAGGGTAATATACTGGGCCCCATACTATATTTACTATATACTAGTGATATTCCAGAGATAGAAAATGCGACGGTAGCTACTTTTGCAGATGACACGGCTATATTAGCAGTCGATAAAAATATAATAAAATAAAACAAGCCAATAATAAAATCTCCATTTGGTGCAAAAGGTGAAGAATTAAACTGAATGAAGCAAAATCCACGCACGTTAACATTACAAATAAAAAAGTTGAGTCACACATTCCAGTAAGATTATACAATGTTGTCATAATATCAAAATTCTGCAAGATATCTTGGTATGACGCTTGACGCAAAACTTAGAGATGAAAAGAACACGTTAAGAAAAAAAACTAGAACTGAATCTAAAATACAAACATTTGAATTGGTTAATTGGGCGAACATCTACGCTTTCGACGTATAACAAAGTTTTGATCTACAATCAGATATTAAAGCCAGTCTGGGCATACGGTATTCAAATATGGGGTTGTGTTAAACAACTACATATTCAAACTATCCAAACGTTCCAAAACAAAGTATTGTGAAACATTGTCAATGCCCTCTGCGTTCATTGTCAATGGGATCTCAGGGTTCCTCTCATAAAAGACAAAATAAAAAAATTGGCAGTACGCCATAAAAGTCATCTCTCTCAACATGTCAATGTCGAAGTTTTACGTTTTGCTGACTGTCAAAACTTTGTTAGAAGACTTAAATGGACGAAACCATTCGAACTGTGTTAGGATAAAATCTTTCTAATAATTCCCAAATGGAATTTTGTTTGATCAAAGATATCTGAAGTAATAGAGTCAAAATTTTATTAATGGTTAGTCTTAAAGACTAGTTTTAATTTTAACAAAAGAATGGGAGGTTCTAGCGCATTAAAGTCGGCACTGTCCTTCAATTCGTTCTTCCTTGGCTCACGAACAGAAGTTGAAAACCTTTTTGATGATTTTTCTTCCTCGGTTGAAGAACAGAAATTGAAGACTTTGATGATTTTCTTCTATTTGGAAAAAAGAAAAAATACATCAATATGACATTGACAATATTTTTTCTGCTAGAATTGTTAAAAAAATAAGAATATAATCAAAAAAATCGAAATAATTTTCAAAGACAACTTGATAGCTTCATTTACATACAAAATTTTTAGTTATAACACCTTGTATAAATAGTTAATCGCTGATCACATGTTATAGACCGTAGTGTGAATAGGATATAAGGAAGTCAAGCGTTGAATAGGCTTCTAACCAACATTTGATAAAAATTATATATTGGTTAATTATCAGAATGCCAATAATGAGTACGTAGTTGGCCTGTTTATCTGATTGTCCTAACAATTTTAAAAGCATAGAAACACAGCTTTATAACAGTACAAATTTATATACAAATACTTTTAAATTTGAAAAAAAACATCATCATCCTATCATCTTATGCAAGTACACCTCTCCACCCATCAATAAATATCACTCCTTTTTAAAGTATATCTTAACTTGTATCAATGTTGTTTCGAAAAATAAACATAATATTCTTGATGCAAAATAAAATAAAATATCTGAACAAATATTTGAATTTCGGATAAGTAAAATAAAAAATAACAACATGATATTATGATGGCATCAGGCAGACATTATAATACAAAGATTAAAACAAAATTATATTTCCTTTTATTTTCTATCAACCGACATTATCACCTCCGCAGTCACCAATTTAAACCAAAAAAAAATCTTCATATAAAATAAATTGTACCTATATAATATTGGCTGGATATGAAATGAGTTGAGTTTAAGAAACTTTGACGTCTTATAATAATTTTTTTCTTCCTGCGTAACATAAATAAATTTTTGTAAGTTTTTCAAAAATAATTTTTTTTCGTAAATTTTTAAATATAAAACAGAATTAATGGAATAAGCGCTTTATATGAGTGGCACTGTATGTTTTTGAAATGAACTTTCAATTCCATGTTACTTTTATATAGCTAGTGATATAGATTATATTATTATACCTTGTACTCATAATACAATATGTATCTTTAAAAGTTAAACATTATTTTATGTTGAAATTTTAAAAATATTAGAAAGGGATGGAATGATATTGAAGTATATAATATAAAATTTTAATTTGTTTCAATTTTAAACCTATATTATTGAAAATTATAAACGCTAAAGAGTTTATAATTCTTCTTTAAAAAGTAAAATTTAACAATAACAAGAAATAATATTATGTGTGTGTGTGTGTATGTAAAATATAAAAGTTTTAAAGAAATTTTTAAAAAAGTTTGCAATATGAAAATTGTCTAAACCCAGAGGACTTCCTTGTGCAATAAGTAAAAATTAATAACATTTTGAGACATTTTGTATTTTGCAGAAGATAACTTTTAATTATTTTAAAATTAAAGTCGAATTTCCGTTCCATAACAATAATATTATTAGGTAGCAATTATCGATATTTCGGAAGCAATATACTTCCTTCATTAGTAGTTGTCACTATTCATGTTTGCTGTACCAATTGAAATTATAAGTGGAATGAAATTATATTATTTAACCTTAACAAGTCCTACCCAGATACAAAATTCGATTAGTTAAAACTCAATCAGGACTCGTCTGATCCCTGCCGATTACAGTTTTTACAATTTTCTTTTGATTTAGAAAGGAGAAAAAAATTTTGTGAAAAAGAGCTAGAATGTTGTTAATATTCGTCTTAAACCTCTGCAAATCATAAATAAACAATCTTGATTATTGGCGTCAACACAAGAAAAATTACTTTCAATAACGGATAATACTGTTTGCTTGGGGTAACATAAAAAAATTGGGGTACAACGCGAATGCTATTTTAGAAGTAAATAAAAATATCGCTAAACTCAAGGCCAATTAATAATAAATATTAACGAAGCCTTTTCGTGAAGATTGTTTTAAAATATTTGAGACAAGTCAATACAAACATATGAGACACAAATTAATATTAATAAAATTCACAATGAATTCAAGAGTTTTGTTTACTAAGTAAATGTATGTGTACAAATACAAAATGTTTACGTTTTTGTAAACTTATAGATACAATGTTACTTTATAGATCGTTTACTAAGTTAATATATGTAGCTACAAATGCTTTACAGATCGTTTACCAAGTAAATGTATGCTTAGAAATGCTTTACGGATCGTTTACTAAGTAAATGTATGTTTACAAATACACAATTCTTACGTTTATGTAAACTTATAGGTACAATGCAACTTCACAAATCGTTTACTGTAAACTTATAGCTACAATGTAACAGATCGTTTACCAAGTAAATGTATGTTTACAAATGCTTTACTGATCACTTTTATGTAAACTTATAGCTACAATGTAACTGTACAGATCGTTTACCAAGTAAATGTATGTTTACAAATGCTTTACAGATTGCTTACTAAGTAAATGTATGTTTACAAATACAAAATGTTTACGTTTTTGTAAATTTATAGCTACAATGTAACTTTACAGATCGGTTACTAAGTAAATATATGTTTACAAATACAAAATGCTTACGTTTATGTAAACTTATAGTTATAATGTAACCTTACAGATCGTTTACTAAGTAAATATATGTTTACAGATAAAAAATGTTAGGTTTTTGTAAATGTATAGCTACAATGTACCCTCATATATTTTTAAAGTACGATCCGGGCCGTTTTTAATGAGTCTAGACATTATAATTATGATGATTCATTGAACATATTAAATAATCTTGAACATATTAAATAATGTTTAACATATTAAATAATAGGTGAGAAAGGCTGAAAAAGTCAATATAGCTACTTTAGTCAATATAGCAAAAATCGAATTTCAAAATATTTGCCAAATTTTATTTTAAAATTTAAAATTTGCAGTTTGCTTTGTAAAATTAAAATTAAATTTCCATTTTCATTTCATTTCGGCATTTTATTACACACCATCAAAATACAAAAGTGAAATTATTTTCCTAAAGTTTTTATTTCATTAAATATATATAAATAGCTATTATACATAAATATATAATATATTAAACTCTACATAGAAATAATATATAATAAGATACTGTTAAAAGCAAAACGAAAGCAAAAGAAAAAAAAATGAATTAAAAAATTTGAATAAAAACGCGTAACTACATCGTATCTGAACACACACAACATAAATTATTAAAAAAATAATATTAGAAAAATATTACGAGTTTAGGAAATCCGTCTAAATTAGTTTAAAAAGAAAAAAAAATAATGTTCTTACTTTGTTATTATATAGACCTATATATATAATTACCTATATATACGCTTTTTCTCTATCAACTCAACAACTTCAATAAAATATTCATGTCGAGGAAGGCGTAATTGAATGTTAAATTTATTAGCATTTCTGTGATGATTACTTTTTTCTCTTTTTTTTGTTTTTTTTTTTGTAAGGTTCTTTTTTTTTGTATACTTATTCATATCATCCCGGAGATACATTAATATATTCCCATATTAATTTCTTATGTTATTCTCTTGCAGATTTCAAAGTTTTTTTTTATTATTGTTTTATTTTTGGTTTATCCTTGAAATAAAATAACATTTTAAAATAGAAAATTAAAAAATAATAAGAAAAAAAAACAAGAAAATAAGTTAAAATATTTTTTAAAATGATTTTCTTTTGATGTCGAATAAAAAAACAAAAAAATAATTTTCGCTTTGGAATGCAGTTATAAACTCGAAAGTTACTTTAAATAGTCGAATTTAGATGCGAAAAAAACTAGATCCAAAAATATTTTCTCATGTTTATGGGGATAATGTGTAAGAAAACCTTTGAAAGATTTTAAATTCAAAATTAAATTTTATAAGATAACTGTGTAAGTGTAAGGTATACGCAATGATGCTTGTTGGAACATATTTTCACTTACACGCCATTTTTGTTTTTAATTTTTAAGTAATATTTGGAAAGATTAGACTTAGATTTATTTTATTAGTCTCTAAGAAATTTTATAATTTTTACAATTAATTTTAAAAATATCTCCATATAATGTTCTCGTGTTAATTTTGTTAAATATACTAATTCTAATTTCATTTTTTATTTTTTATAAAAACTTGTTTTCCAGCGTTAGAGTAAAATTTTGGTATAACAGTGAAAATAGTCGAATATTTTCCTTTTACTCAAAAGTCGAGTACAAAACACTGAAGAAGTCTGCAAGTAGTAGATGAAATACGCGTGTCTGTATGATAAGCACATCAGTAAAATTAAAAGGAAAATATTCGAATATTTTCATTTTTTATGTTATTTGGTAATTCATTGAAAACTTGTACTCCTCTGTACATGAGTGAGTTTTGTGTGCTATTTTTTTGTATAACGGTGTTCTAAAATCTCCCCTGTTTCGTAAATAATAATATCCACCAACATACTCAATGTGTTTCTGCATATAATTGGGTAGTAAATTATACTTAAGTGTAAATATCAGAATCAGTACGTTGTATTTCAATTTACTTCTAACATCCGTCCATTTCAATGTACTT
Source organism: Argyra leucocephala (assembly GCA_963942445.1). NCBI lineage: Eukaryota > Metazoa > Arthropoda > Insecta > Diptera > Dolichopodidae > Argyra > Argyra leucocephala. The sequence continues at coordinate 44,488,564 of OZ012681.1, read as the reverse complement.
AGCATGTCTTTGATACGGGTTCTAATACCGCATTTTAAAATAATTCTCATCGTTCGATTTTGTGCAATTTGAAGTCTGTTCAATTGTGTTTCATTACTTAGGAACAAAATTGAAGAGCAGTAGTTGAAAAGTGGTAGTATCAGCGTATTATATATATTAATTGCACAATCTTTGGAATTTCTTGAACTTATTCTACCCAAAAAAGTTATTTTCTTTGTTATCTTTTTACATATATATTTACAGTGCATATTAAAGTTCAGTTTTTTGTCTATAACTACTGATCCTAAGTATTTTATTTCATCAGCATTTTCAATTTGTTCCGACTTATTTCTATTTTTGTATCGTACATATTGTTAAACATTTTGTTTTCATTATATTAAGCTTAAGTTTATTCATATTAAGCCAAATATATAGATTTTTTAGATTTTCATTCATTTTTCTTTCACATTCAGCTATCTCATTCTCAATCATGTATACCAAAGTGTCATCTGCAAACAGTGAAACTTTACAAAACTGTAATGATGGGCTTATGTCATTAATATATAAAACGAACAACAATACACCCAGTATAGAGTCCTGTGGAACACCCAAATCTATTGATTTAGGTTTTTAGACACTGCCTTCAATTTCAAAGCATTCAAATTCAACATTTCTAATCCAATATTTTTTTAACTTATTTAAGAGTATATTTCGATCTAGCGTTTCAAATGCTTTTTTAAAGAAAGATACATTGCTGTTGCAAGTTTCGCTTATTTTATTTGGGTACATGTAATAACGTTCATATTTTGGTCACTTTCCAAAGTTGGTGCACTATTTTCACAATTTCCTTTATTACTAGTACGACATTTATTTGTGATAAATGAGATGCAGTAATGCTTTTTTTGTGAGACCTAACTAAATTTGCCTCAAAAAAGGATGTGATGCCTAACAAAATCATGAATCGAAGGGTACTTCTGGTTATATAAATTTCTCCAAATAATAATCCAAAGCCTCCTGACACTATATGTATGTCATAATTTGCCCGCAGTGTGTACTCCACCCTTTATAGTATTATAAAATAAATTTGTTTTTTATTTTATTCTGAGTATCTGTTCATCTAAATCGCATAATCATTATCCTGCAACCCCGTCAGAAGCAATATCGTGGAAATAAAGATCTTCAATTCACGTTATTTGTTAAGTGCTTTCTTCGGCTACAACTGTTGTTGTCCGTGTTTTTCGCAGCCTTCCAACGCTTGGAATGACATGACCCTTAGAACTCCATTTGAAACATTGTTTCTTGATGTTGTTGTGAGATTTCCCGAGAGTATATCCGATCGAACGCCATTTCCTATATATATTTTTTTTAAATTTACGTCACATGAACACCGTGTTTGTGGACAACGAATGTTTAGAATGCACCGGAATCATCTATTGATGTACGATTGAAGTTTTTTTGTGGTTTTGAACTTCCATTTATTCAACTGATTGTTACAATTGGAGTTGAACAGTCTTATTTTAGTGAGCTGAAATATGACTAGTTCTTGTGACTAAGAACAATGTATATTCTTTAAGAATTATTGGCAGTTAATTCGTAGGTGTGGACATATACTAAGTAGAAATTAAAGCATTATCCCTCTCACAAATAGTTATAAAGTGAACCAAAAGGAGCAGTAAATGCCAAAAGTATCATAAAATGACAAAAAACTGGCGTTGGATTGATGACCCAAACTTCGGCGATGTGGAATCACATCCCTTCCTGTTTGTTTCCACAGTCAAAAGATAACAGTAAAATATCCATAAATTTAAGAAAAACATGAAACGTTATTTATTTCAACTTTCTTGTAATTTGTAGCGTATTTTTCTTCTTCTTATTCCTTCTCTACCCCAGACAAACGGGAGCGTAAGTATTAAAGGTCATATTTTAAAGCGGCGTTGTTCATATAAAAAAAATAAATAAGATAATTTAAATGTGGTGTTCTATTGGTATACTTCTACTTTGTATTATTCCCCAAAACACTTTCAATGGTATTTGAACCACAATGACTTAAGATTTCAATGTAGGTATTCAATTTTCTTATTACGTCATAATCATTAGAGTGCAAGATACATGAGCGAATTAAAAGTAAATTTTATTCTAATTACATTGGGTTGTTGGGGAATATTTCAATTTTAAAATATATTTGAATTTAAAACTAAATTATGTTTTTATGATGTTTTTAAAACTTTAAAGAGAATTTCGTAATGAATTTTAGATATGAAAATTAAAAAGACTGATGAGAAAATAGTAAAAAAAGTTTCATAAGAATATTGATATTAAATTAGAATTTGAAAGTTATGTCAATAGAGATACATACTTATTAAATAAAATGTTGTATTGTCTTCTATTTTTACTATACAGAAATATTCCGATTACTATGTAATTTTTACTACAGTGATATACAGAAAAGCTTAAATAACCATCAGATATAATTTCAAGCTTGTGTGAGTAAAAATGGTGGATTCATAAATCAATTATCTTTAACAAAAATATTTCTGTCATAAGCCATTAGAGCTTAGTTGAACTTGAAGGCTTTTTGAGAAGCTTTTGTTCTTCAGTTTTGCAAGTAATACTACTGTAGTAACTATGCATGTATGAATATAATAAAAATCATTACTAAAACATCGCTCACGCAAAATGAATGGTAAATAAAATGTACAAGGTTGAATCTATGATACACACTTCTAATTGTGTGGGTTGGTATACTAGGTAGATGCACTAGATTTAATACCATAATATAGTTATGTATTTATTCGTTGTACCTAACATGAAATATTTCTATTTCAAATACAAAACATTAAAAGTTAGGTGAATAAAATAACAATTTTTAAATAGCATTGTAGTGTGAAAATTTAAAACGTTGATCTATTGAAGACATTTTAAAACAAATTTTGAAATTAATTCTGAAAATATTTTGACAATACCTACCACTTTTTTACTTGTAAGTCTAAATGACCATCATGATCTTTGTAAATAGAATTCGTATGATTTAAAACAATTCATTTGGGAGATTTTGTCTATATGAGTAGAGTTAGACCAACAGTTACGTCTATTACGAACACAAAAAATTTTACAGAAGTTTTTAACATGATCTTTTCGAGTCGCACAAGTTTCTAAAATCTATTTCGACCTTACTTTGAAGTTTTTCAATTAAATTTCAATTTTAACTTTATTTTTCATTTAGTTTTAAATCACAATGGGAATTATCAATTTCAATATCTTTTTTCATACACTTTACAGCATTTTCAGGATCAATTCAAATTTTACCTGTAATTTAAGGATCAACTAGTATTCGTCAGCTCTTCAAAATTCGAGGAAGTTTGATAAAAATCGTACTCAAATTTATTTTTGATTAGTCTTTCGTGATTATTCTTGGAACTATATAATTTTTTTTATTAATTTATCTCAGACAACAACCGTATACATAATAATTTATATAAAGAAGAAACTGTACTTTGGTGAATTTTTGATAAATGTATTTGTATACTTATACAAGAAGTGAAATTTTAAATTAAAAGTTTTAATTGAAAATTAAAAATTTAAAAAAAAATATATTTAGTTTCGTTACGTCTCATTTTAAATATGTATCATTTAAAAAAATAATAATGAAAAACGGTTTTGAAATGGTTCTGATATTTGTATGGTACTTTTTTTAATTTACAGATTTAATATTACTAGGATTCAGAAATTAATATAATATTTAATTAAATTAAATAAAACACTTGTTGTTTCACTAATATTAATAAATTCACTAATCACTAATTATTACTAATACTAGTATTCCAATATTAATATAAGTTTGATAATAAATCGTACTCGATATTTTGTTATGAATTGTTTTTCATCATTTCCATAGTTTTAAATAACTTTTGATATGAAATTTGATAAATAATAAATTTAGTTTGAACAAAAACAAAATTCAATACATTTTTTCATTAATAATTTTTCTTTTGTTTTTCTCTTTTTAGGTAAGATTTCAAATTAAGATAGCTAAGTAATACAGGTGGAAAAAATATTGAATAATATTAAATTAGGATGGTGTCATTCAATGTAAGTCATTTTAATAAAATACAATTTTAAGAGTTTTAGCAACCTGTGTTATAACCATATTAATTTTAGGTTAACCATAACAATAGTGGGCTTATAAAGTAAAGTTAACAGCTAGTGATTATGAATAAACATTGTATTCAAAGAAATGAAACCAGACATTAAAGTATTTATTTATTTTAACAGTTGATCCTACACATAAATCTGTAGGCCAACTTTATAGGCCCCTTTCCCTTTCGAAATATATTAAATTATATTAATTATTTGGTATATATTTTTGTATATTATATATTTATATTATTTTTTTTATTAGTTAAATTATATCTTTATTAATTATTAAATTATATTTGAACCGATGTGGTTGTATTGAAAATTATATTTTTCACCGTTTAAAAAATTATTCGGTTCTCACGGGGTTTGAACCGGTGCTCCTTCGGACATTACATTACTACACTCGATAGCTTTACCATTAGGCTACCGAGGCCACAATATTTAAATATTTAAACTTATATTTATTTTGTTTTTCTTTATTTTATTTGTTTTTTAATGTATATATACAATTTTGGTATATTAGACTAAAATCTTTAAAATCAGCTTCAAAATTATAAAAAAATAAAAATAAAATATCGATATATAATTTATATTATACAAAAATATAAGCAATTTAATTGTATTATAATACAAGTATCGAATGATCAGAGCCTAAAAGTAAAACTATGTAATATTACAAAAAAATTAAATAAATGTGATGAAAATTGAATGCAATATTGAAGCTAAGAACGGAAAAGCTGAATAAATGCTTTACGTTGTCAGTATAACATTACTAAAACAGTTCTTCAGTCGAGTTGTCGGATAATAGTTCTTCAGATAAACAGTCTAGAATCTATTCTAAAATCAATATTTGGACTACTCGTAACAAATTTGTGTATAGAGAACCAAATCATGATTAGTTTTTTTTTATTTATTTTTATTTTCTTTTTTCAAATGAGCTCAGTCCTTCGTATACATAACAATACATATAAAAAAATACATACACATATTTAATTTAACAATATAATAAAAGTAAATGTAGTACAGTGGTGAGTTGTAAAAGCAAATTTAAATTCTTTTTTTTTTTAATTCATTAATCTATAACCTAAAGTAAGGCTAAACTATATTAGTGACCTTTTTTTTAAATTCATTAAATAATTATTAACCTAAATTAAATCTAACTAGTGTCATTGATCTTAGAAGTTATTTGCAGTTGAATTAATAATTTTAGCTGGATATTGCTCCATAAACGCTCCATTTTCAGCGTTAAAACCAAGTAAAATTGGAAAATAAAAAACAGGTCAAATTTTGTTTATTTAGATTTTTTCTATACATCTTCAAATTTGGACCAATCAACTTCAAATTGGGACTAAACAACTTCAAATTGGGGCCAAACAATTTCAAATTGGGACTAAACTACTTTAAATTGGGATGAAACAATTTGAAATTGGGACTAAATAGCTTAAAATTGGGACTAAACAATTTCGAATTGGGACTAAACAATTTCAAATTGGGATTAAACAACTTCAAATTGCGACTAAACAATTTCATTACATCAAAAATGAGAATAAAAAATAAATATTTTATTTTAGTTAATTTAAACATACGAATCTTCATAGAAAAAAAGAAACGAGTTTTACTTTAGATTTTCTCGACATTTTACACCTTATCTATATCCCTATTGTTTTTGAAAATATTTTGTAGAAAAATTTCAAATATCTAATCATAAAAATCAAATTTTATAATTAAATTAAAATAACAAATATTTATATTATCCAATTTATATTTATTACAATAATTAATTTCTAGGTTAAAAATTTTTAATACTAATTTAACCTAAAAATATCATATGTAGATATTTTGTACAAAGTTCAGATACATTTTTATTAAACATAATCATTATGTAAAGATGTATGTAAGTGTCAAAATTAAATACTTTAATTCTAACATCATAAAATGGAATTAGAGTATTGAAAATCAATAAAGACATTTTAATCCTTGAATAGAAAATTGAAAATTAATATTGAAAATATTATTTTCTTGGAATAGTATCAAAAAATTTAACTTAAAATATTAAAATTGATTTCAATGATAGAATAAATATATTGAATAGGAAGTAAATATTATGTATAATACTATGTAGAACAGGAGTATGTGTCCAATATTTTCCAAAATTGAAAAATTATTTATTTTTTATTGGCAAGAGAATTATTATCAGTATAGGACTTTTATAGTTACAATAATTTTTTTGTTTCACATTGTGTTTCTCTATTTTAGCCTAGAAAAAGTTTAAGAAAAGCAGCTTTAATAAAATTTTATAAATTGTTTTCACATTGGAATTAGACTTGCACTGATATTGTACCATATTAGTATACCATATGCAACTGCAAATCTAATTAATGTTAACCAGCAGATTATTTTTAATTCGCTACTTATATTTTTATTGTAAAAACGCTTGTTAGCTGCTATAATACATTACAATCATTTTACTGTTTAATTTCTCACTTTTTTTCAAATGAATTTATGAAAGAGATAAAAAATGCCTTTAGGTATTGTAGTTTTAACTTTGAAATAATATAACAGATTATATCGAATAGTATACAATCAATCGATTGATAATTTTGTATTTTGAAATTCTAAAATCACTCTATTTTCAAATTTTGATTAAGGTTCAGCGAACCCGATTGACGTCTTAAATACTCGTATTTATATAGCCTAAATACTAGTATTTATATAACTTTTGAGAATGTAAATACATTTTTAGTTAAATTTCTTCTAAAAACATTTAAATATTTTTACATTATAAACAGTTTTATGAAATTTCTAATAGAAGTCAAAATATTTACACACAAAAATATTTTCATTTCTTATTTCTATCTGTTACATACATACAATTACAAAACAAAAATAATACAATTGCTTGCTACATCAATACAAAAATAACTTATTGGAAATTTAAGATTGTAAAATTTTTGATGACCATTAAATTAACAATATAAAATTAAAATTTAATAAATTTAAACTGATCAAATTTTGAAGTGTGAAGTTTTGTCACTTTATTTAACTCAATCAATTCCTATATAAAATATACCTAACACCATCGTAATCTAATAATACATATATAAAGAGAAATTTAAATAATAAACTTTGATAATAATTTATTATAGAATATATATATATATATATATATAAAACAATATACGTATTATTAAACATGAATATTATTATAGGTACCTATATTATATTAGCGTCAACATACATATGGTACCTAAAGCATAATAATGCAATTCGATTCTGAAAGTCACACATTTATACATCAAAAAAAAAAAATAATCATAAAAAGGATTTAAGTTATGCAAATTGAAATGATAATTTTAATAAACTTATCATATAGGTACACTATATATACATTATAGAAAATATGCTGTAGAGCATTGTATACATATACATATAAACATAATAAAGTTATTACTTAAATTTAGAAAATTTTGCAAATTACTCAAGGGATAATATTCTATAAGGATAATAAGGAAATAATTTTTTTAGTATATATTCAATCTAAAAATTAATTTCACCTACACTCTATCTATATTTTAAACTAAATTATAGTACTATATTAATTTAATCTACTTATATTATATAGTACAGGGTAATTGCTGACATAGGGTTATATTCAAACTAGGCCCTGGTCTTCTATTGTGTTTTAACTTCGGACTAATTAACCGAAGTTTTTTACTGGGATACTTTCATCTATGTCTCTGAACACAGTTCAACAATCATTAAGTTGTCTGATCAGCTCTCGCCTATTCTACTTTCTGAATGAAAAATAACTAGAAATTGCTTAAACTGGCATCAAATGGCTAGCCATATTTGGTAAATGTGTTGGCAAGGAGCTTAGAATTGCAGTATTGGTGTCCATTTTATCAATATAATCAATATTTATATTTGAATTCTGCATATTTAATTGATCTAGTGCTGACGGAGAAATGCAATTGATTGTGGGCTGAGAAGATTTCTCTTTATAACTATCAATATCATTACTGGACACTTCCTTACTTGTAGAACTGGTAATTTCATTATGAGACAAAGCAATTATATTACAGACATTTCTAAATACATATAGATGGTATGAATAAATTAAAATAATCACAATAAATTAAAAATGTCTCATGTATTATTATTTTAATTTTTTTATTTATTGTGTTTCCAATTTTTAAATGTTTTTAAATATTTTTAATTATTTCTAAAAGTATTTTTTTAATATCTATATATTTTAAATATTTTTTAATATATTATGTATGTCCATATAAATGTTTATTATGACAAAACAAATCCTGAAATGGCTCTAGATTTACAAAAAATATTATAAAATTGTTTTCATAAAAAATTTAAATATTCGAAACCTAATTCCTTTCAAAGATTGGAAACTTAATAAATAAACAAATAATTATGTTTGGTTAACCTATGTCCTTAGAGCCCTTTCTAAAATTCTTTGACAAACATAGTGCATTACACTACAAATTTTCCTATTTCTGATTTCAACAATTTGAATCCATTTCGCTCATAATTAGCCTTATTGAGTTTCACCGTTGAGCCCCCTTTCTCTTTAATAACCCATTATAACTAGATTAGAACTTTTTATAATAGATTAGAACGAAACACTTTAAAATTTTTGTCGAACTGTCAAAAACAAATAATTTGACAGTACTTTATAGTTATTTGTCGTTGTTTACAGTTGATTACAGTTGTTTAATTGTATTTTACACTTATTTACGTCAATTATGTAAAGAATCGTAAAAAATGTTAATTTACGCGTAAAATAGCGACACTGCTTAAAACCTTTACTATCTAAATCTGTTCAATAAAACTACCACTTTTGACTACATTTCCACGTTCATTTAATTGATTACAAATTAAACAAATAAAATGATTTATTATACTGTCAGATTAATATTTAAACCAAGCACATCAGACGTCTACTACTAGACGATATTTTCCTGTACATCCAAATGAAATGGAAAGTGAGTACATCAATGTGCCTTGCGAAAAACCTAACCAGATATAGGTTTTTCTGAACCGGTGTAAGTTATAATCTTCTTCTAATGCGGTAAGTTACATAATGTATAAATAAAAAATTAACATAATATATACATAGACCCAAAATTGAATTCAACTCATACATCTAGGTTCATATATTATTTTAAATTGTTTGATAGAATTTTTAGAGAGTGCATAATTAGATAGATAGATAGATTGTGAATTTCGGTAGGGAATCTGTCCCCTATATCACCGCATCCGCAAATGGGCTTATTGTGATAACTCGTATTTATTAGTTATGCTCTGAGTTATTAAAGAAACCTGATTTTGTGATAACACTAGGGATATCCTTCAAAGGTATGCTGAATAACTCCCATTAATCAGGGAACGTTGTTCCCAAGTGGTGAAATTTGCTATGAGTGAAACCTTGTTATTATCCCTGCCAAGATAACTTTTTCCTATTGAGATCTAAAAGAAAAAGCGAGCATTTAGGTATCATCATTTTTGCTTTACGATTTCCAGGAACATTGGCCCAGAAATCGACAGCTTTTTTCTCTACCTAGGCTGTTGATTGTATTTTCGCTGTTCTCAAGGAAATCTCACAGAACGGACTTGGCCCTATGGAAGGCGTATACGATGTTTTTTTTGCTAGATAATCGTTTCTGCTACGTCAGAATGCCCTGGCACCAACATTATGGTGACCTTATCTGTTTTTGTCAGGGCTTTAAGGAGTCCGTAATTACAAATAACCTACAATTTTTCCTTGAGTCTTTTAAAAATCTATCAAATACAATTTTTTATTTCTGAAGCACCCTATATAGAAATAAATCCTGTGTTAGGTATTATATACTGGTTTTCTAGATAATTTTTTCTATTTAAGGTTATTTAATATAATAACAATTTAAATTTTATGGTAATTGTCTCAATAATTCTATTGAATTAAAATTAATTTGAAAAATTTAAAAGCTTATGTTTTAAAGAATACCTTCATCATACCTTTTGTTTTTTTTTTTTTTTTGTTTTTGAAAATGGTGGACATTTTTTTCTTCCTTTATGAATAAATTATTTTTATATTTCACATAATATTAGAATAATAACAATTAATAATAACAACTATAAAAATCGTTTGTAATTTGTAATGTCTACAAATTAAATTTAATTATGATATGTTTTAAAAGGGTTATGATTATTAAATTAAATTGCAATTGTTATGTTTTTGTTTTTTTAAATTAATTTTAGGAGAATAATTTAAGGCCAAAAATTGTTAAAATGATCAAAATAAAATATTTAGATTTGTTTCACTAAATTTATTAAATATCAATTTATTTTGGTTGTCACTATCAATCTATATAAAATTGAAAAATACAATTTTTATTTTGTCTGATCAGTCTCGTCATCGACTCATCATTAAATTGACACTGTCATTAGAAGATTGATTTCTGTGATGGTATAAGAACCGAAATCGACAAAATCGATTAAATGAATTCAGTAAAAAAACCTATAGTTTTTATTTTATTATTTAAAACTGTTTCATTCTAGATGCCCACAGCCTAAATATAACAAATCAATATGGTTTGTTAAAAATATTGTGGAAAATAATTGCATAAATTTTCTTTAAGTTTAATACATATATCTTAAAACACATTACGTGGGTGGTATTAATGAGCAGATCTATACAATGACAAATAACAGTATATTTATTATTAGATTAGCACCCTATACAAAATATAAAGTTGGAAACAATTTCAGATATTTTGTTTCTATGTAGTTGGTAATTTAAATAATAATCTTTTCAACTTAAATAATAGAATCTTAAGCGGTCGCGCTCATACAACACCTTATTGGAAAAAAAAGTTAAATAATTGTATAATAAACGTACTACTATTGCTGATTTCAAATATACAATTAAATAGGTATAAGTATCTATTTGACAAGCTTCTGACCACAGAGTGGGTTCTGTCAAATATATTTTTTTAATGAAGTACATAATATACACAAAATATTAAGAACTTTTTTTTAAAAATTAGGATTAAGGCTAAGATAGGGAGAGGAGATTACAAAGACCAAACTAGTAAAGACGTGAATGTTATTTCAAATGTTAGCATGTATTAAAATCAAGAAATTTCTCATATTTTTATAAAATTAACTTAATTAGATTATATGTCAGACGGTTCAATAGATCTCACTAAAATGTAGCGAAACATATTTTGTCATTATTAAACCATAAATGTTTGCTTAAATGATTATTTTAAAAAAATGCTACAAGTCAGCAGAGTGATACAGAAAGATAATAAAATCATTTTTGCTTTTCTTTTAATTTGTCCAGATTTGTATAATAAAATAAAAATCCATCTAAGATTTTGCTTTCAAGACTTGCTGACTGACTTCATTTTGTTGCTACTTGAAGATCTCAATCGCTTTTGCAACAAGCTGGATTTCGAAAATTGGTTTGTTGAATACGATATTATATAAGTTTTCACTTTGACAATTTGACACACAAAAACAATTGTTTGATTACGACGAGGTGGGACAATTAGTGGATTCCTTTTGTTTTTAGGTTTTTGATAAGCCATGATATCTTTCACTGCTATTTATCTAAATAAAAACACACCTGATAGTATAGAATAGTTCTATATTCGAAATATGCTAACAATTATTATTGATATGCGTCTTGTGCCATATATTCAATAATTTAGACGGAACAATAAGTAGTGATTGATAAAATTATATACCTACCTATACGTACCTATGTACCTATATTTGATACATTTAATATGTGTTATACATTTAAAAGGCTTAAATTTACATAACAGTTTGTGTTTTGTAGTGACACACCCGGTATGTTGACATTTTAGTTTGTTGGAAATTCATGATTGCCGATATGGTGGTATCAATATACTGGTAATAAGCGAGTATAAAAATCACGCCACACAAAATAATGAACATGAAATATACCACATGGTTAGTATATAATTTTTACGTGCAGCATTCTTAAAGTTGATGCTAGCAAAAACGTTAGCATAGAATATTTTTGTTTCTTTACAATCAGTTAAATTTACAATCAGTTAAATTACATAATAATTATGATTTAAAATAAAACATATAATTAAATTCAATTAAATACAAATGTGTATGTTCATCTATATATATACTAGAGACCTGCGGCACCTTCGCGCCTTCTACATCGTGATGCCGACAAAACATATGCTGTAGCAAAGCTAAACTGACCTATTAACCAACTGATCTTATAATCGATTAAATTTATTTCATCAAAATGCAAACATAAAATAAAAATTTATTTTGATCCACACAAAATGCAATAAAATAAAATGAGTATCTATACCCAAATGGAATATGTACAATACGAACGCATACAATCAGAGTACTCGTAAAAACGAAATTTTATATAATATGTATATAAAATGAATGCTTAGAGAATACGTATTCTACTCTAATATTATTATTGTGTGTTGTGTAAACCAATACATGCACACTTTTTGAAAGCAATTTCTATAAATAGTATTAGGTATATAATATTGATTAATTATTTAAATAAAATGAGAAATAAGAAAAAATAATGAATTATATATTTTTCTTTTGTAAATTATAACAAGTAGGTATGTTTTTTTGTGTCATCGAATTTCAACAGTTTTCTTTCATACCAATACAAATTATTTTATTTTTTTTTTTTATTTCAACTATTTTTATTTTTGTTGTAAACCATTATTAGAAAAAAAAATTTGTAAAATTTTGATTTAACTTTTGGTCAGTATAATTTTTTCCTTATCTTAGATATATGTAGATAAATCAGCTTTGTTGCTTAATGCTTTTTGAGCCCTAAATTAATATCTTAGTGGTCAAAAAGGAATAGCTTCTAAAGTGTATTATACAGCATCAAATGCGATAAAATCATTAAAATATTCTATCCACAATTAAATTTTATACACTATAATTTTTGTTTCATACCATCATTTTATAAAAAATAGTTGAAAAGTGTTTTAAAAAATCTAAATGAGATATGTCCTGTCTGTTTTTTATTTTTATTTTTGTTTCTTTCTTATGTATATTTTTCTTACATATTTTTAATAATTTACTTTGAATTGAATTTACTTTGAATTGAATTGAATTGTGTTCTTTTAAGTTTGTTCGATTTAGTCTAATTGAATTAATTGCTTTATTATCTGTAATGTATTTGACTGGTTTAGTTGTAAGCTAAGTATGTATTTAAATTAATATTACTTTGTAATAATTTTTTTTTGTATACACTTATAAAGACTAATCGTCTTATGTATAGTAACATTAAGAATTGAATAAATATATAAATAAATTGTTTTCCACAGATTTATTTGTGATTGAATTTTTATTATTTCATTCGTACCTACATTTTACCTTATGTTCTAGTTGACAAGCATTTACTTAAAATCTACGATGACAAAGTTGGCAATATACGAGTAGTTGAATAAAAGTTGACTTAAACATCCATATTTTTTATAAAATCTAGGATGTTGTTCTAACAATTTCTATAATGACTTAGTTTACCGATCATAATTATCATTTCAAATTTATAATATTCATTTTAACGTCTTTTACATTCAATTGAATAATTAATTTACAAGTACTTCAAAAAACGCCCAATAATCATTAAAATTGAATTAACAAAATAATGTTAAAAGCAAACCACTTTCTACACTTTACAAAAATCATTTATTTTTTCAAACTTAAAATAAAAATTTCCTTTCAGTTTAATTCAAAAATCATAAAATTTAATAAATCTTGAAAATTCTTTATATTATAAAAAGAAAGAAAGAAAAAAAAAACAATGAAAATTAACAAGAAAATGTTTTCCCATTGTGACCAATTAAAATGGAAATTATTTTTGGCCAGAAAATTACGGTTCTTTTTAATAGGATTTCTTTCTGAAAACAGAAAAAAAGTTCTTTTCAATTTCTTTTATATTCATAATATATATATATATATACATATACTAAATTCCTTACTTCGTGCAATTTTAATTTCTAAATAAAACAAAAAAGAAAATATTAACACTTGACATTTTATGCTTCAAATGATATCCTTTTTTCGAAGGATACAAATAGCATTGAATACAATCGTTTACCAAACAAAAATATCCTTTACTCTATTACAATATAACCATTTTTTTTTTGTTTTTTTGTTTTTAAATATTTATAAGTATTTATTCTTTAAAATATCCTTACAAAATATCCCTATAAATGAATGTTCTTGAAATATTCATATTTATTTACATTGACTTTTCATTGCTCTTTATCTTTTTGTTTTAAGAAAAAAAAAAATAAAGTACTTTAATACAAAAAAAAAAAAACAAAAACAAATAGTTGATATCTTAGTGTTTAAATCAACGAAGCTTGGAATTAAATGAACATCAACCTAATACTAAATGAAAATAAAGGCGCTCAAGGAATAATAATCAGTAAAAAAAAAAGAAATAAAAAAAAAAATCTAAAACAGGATTTACCAACCTACATGATTTTTACGCAGAATCTCCAGAGCCCACAGGCTAATTATACACGGTTATAGCAGGGTTCTTTTATCTATTTAAAAGTTATCCTACATAATCTAAATTTCTATAAACTATTTTTTTAATTGTTATACCTGATATGTTGAATTCAAAAGTATTAATGTTGAAGAAAACTGTAGTAGAACTTTAAACTTAGTCTTTTAAACAAAAATGAGACTAGGGTTAATAAATAAATAAATAAAATGAAATTTATTTTTGACTGTATATTCAGCTCAACTTGGAAGTCAAAACTATGTACTGGATATTATTAAATTTTAAATATCTTAATTAGTATTTAATTAACAATTTGGTTATATACTTAATATATTATCCGCAAACTGCTTAATTACGAGTTCATTATTGTAATATTTATTGTAATCAATAAAATTTTGAATTTATTTTAATCTATGAATTGATTAAATCAATCATTTGAAGGCTTATTAAAATAGCTTGTCATAGCTTTGCATTGTATTCCATCTTTGTTAATAAGCTTTGAAGAAGCATATGAAATGGCTGAAAATATTCAATGTTATGATAGTACTCACCAATATCTTTATTATATCGGTTTTTTAAGTTAATCCATTTTTTTTATAAAGTGTATATCTACACGTCATAATATACAAGAAGAACGATATTGTCTTTTATACAACAACAGGATATATTTTGAGACGGCAGTCTCTGTGAGGTAATTATTATAAATTGGACAACAATATTCATCGAGGTTGATGCACAATCTAAATTAAATCGTATACGGCAATAATTGAGCACACGTCAATAACCTACACGTTTTCTTCACCCGCAATTAAGACACCCCATTTATGTAATTTAACAAAAATTAAGAAATTAATGATTAAATAAATATCAAAGCATACAAGTAGCTAATTTTGTATATTCCCAGAGCTGGGTAAAATACAAATACCATACTACTCATTGAATAAAAGTATTTGATTTCAAGTATTTGAGTAAAATTATTTAAGTAAAAAAAATGTAAATACTACTTTCAAGTACTTTTCAAATAAAATTATTTGACTTGATTTTTTTCAAATTCAGGTAAAGTATTCCATATTCAGTTTTGTATGTTTTGAAAATTCCAATATACAGCGTATTAGAGTAGCGTATTTCAAACACCTTCGTCTTATATAATAAAACGTAACAATCCTGCTGCCAACTTGCCGTAGCAACCGTTGCTACAACAAAATAAAATATCAAAAACAAAATAGTAAAAAAAAAAAAAAAAAAAAAAAACGAACAAGAATGTTTTCTTCTCTGCTGCGTTTGTTTATGTACTCATTATAAAAAAAAAGAAAAAAAAAAAACTTAAACCAAAATTTTTACTTCTCAGCTGTGGCGAAATCGTAACTGTACTTAGTGTGTAGGTCTATTGTGTAAGCATAATGAAAATACTTCTAATTGTGACATATATGTATATGTATGTGGATATGTATATTCTAGAATTGATTTTGAAATTATGTAGGATTACATTACCAATGAAATGAAATAATAATAAAGCATATTCTAGTAGAAGAAATAATTAATAAAAACGTAAAATCAAAAGAAAAAAAAACTGTATTTTAGATTTACTTCATATAAAGAAGTTTTTATTGTAAATAAAATGTATGTGATATTATATTTTATTCTTTTTTAGTTTTCAGTCAGGTCAAAATATAGCTAATGATGCTTAATATGAATATTGTAAACTATGAACATTAATACAAATTAGTTATATTTTATTTATTTCATATGAATAAGTTTTTGATTAAAAATGTGCTAATTATAACTCACTGACAATAGAATAAAATTTATTTAAAATTTTTCTTTACTAATGACTAAATTTTTATGCTACGAAGTTTTTGCCTTCATCTATACCTTTTGGTGGAAAGCTCATTATTCTAGGAGGAAATTTCCGCCAAAAATTATCTATCTTACCCCATAAAAGCCAATCAGATGTTATTAAATCTTGCATAAAATTTAGCAACCAAGTTAACTTAAAATGTTAGATCTATATATCCAGAATTTACTCTGTGATAGATGGTGATTTAACGAATGACCAAAGTTTGCCAAATCTAATCGAAGTCCCTTCAAATATGATTTGCAATAATTGTATCGTACAAGAAATCTTTGGAGAAAGTCTAAATGTTGATAATTTTGCTAACTATTCAAAAAAGGCAATACTTTGCCTAAAAAACTCTGATGTTGATACAATTAACGAACGAATTTTAAACATTTTGGAGGGAAATGTAATAACTTATCTTAGTATCAATTCCACTAATGATTGCGGTGAAAATGTTGCAGTGAATTCCTGTAGAATTTTAAGGGACTCAGTTAGCTGTGAAAGCTCTAAAATTAAATTTAATAAGCGCGGAAGTTCTTGGCTATAGGTAAAACTGTATTTATTCCTAGAATAGACCGCAGAACTGCCATTTATTCTTAGACGTTGACAATTCCCTGTTAAATTGGCATTTTCTATGACCATAAATAAGTCGCAAAGTCAAACATTGTAAAAATAATGAGTTTATCTGCCTGAAACAGTATTTAGCCATTGGCACAGTATTTAGCGATTGTTGCAATTTCCAGAGTACACCGGTTTGATGATATTCAAATAAAACTTCCTGAGGGAAGGGAGCAAAGGAAATTAATTCGACATTCTAATAAACTATATACAAAAAATGTTGTATATAAAGAGGAATTTAACATTTAATCATTAGAGAAAAAATAGTAAAATGCTGCCTTTTTTTTTTTTTTTTTTTTTTTTTTTCTTTATTAATTCAAAATACGAATAAAATATTACAAATAATTTGAAAAAAATATTGCATAAAAAAAAAATAAATACATTCAGTATGATCTTAGCCTAAGCTGTGTGATCTTCAAAATATGAATGAAAATTACAAATATAAAAATTGAAAAATTAAAAATACGTTTCTTTACTAGTACTAAAATTATATAAGTTGAAAGTTAAGAATACGAACAACAAAAAGTAAAAACAAAAAAAAAGAAAAAAAAATAAAATGAAATAAAATAAAATATTAAACCAAAAACTTACATCTAGAAATTCTAATTTACATAAAACTAAAAGTCTTCCCTCAATAATAAATGAAGAAAGAAGACAAAAACAAAAAAGAAAAAAAAAAAAAAACAAAAAATAAAATAATTTATAAAGCAAAAGAAAACAAAAATAACTTTTACTTATGGATCAAGTTTACATGAAAAAATTTTTAAGTTTATTAATTTAATTCAAAATATACCTCTTTATTTCCTTCTTGAAAATGCACACGTTATTTATATTTTTTATTTCTGATGGTAAATCATTAAATACTTTTAGGCAGTTATAGAGGCAATTATTCTTCTGATTATTTGTTTTAAAAAGACTTAAATAAAAATTTGACTTATTTCTAGTATTGTAATTATGAATGTCTACTCTTCTATTTAAGATGAAATTATGTTTAATATGATTATTAATTATTTTGAATCCGATCATAAATAACTCTTTTTTGCATATGCTATCAAGACTCAAGTATTGATCATTATACAGTTGGTCACTAGGAAACAGGACAGGGTACCTATTAATAATTTTAATGGCTTTTTTGTGTAGAATATTCAAGCGACTCAAAGTAATTTGGGGTGCCTTTGTCAACGATGTTTTGGGTCAGAGTGTGGAGTAGACCTATTGGGAAACCATAAAAAAATAAATATATTCTTTGTCTCCTGGTGGTGCGAAAAAAAGAAAATAAATTTTCAAAAAAAAAATTGTCGTTGTTTAACTCAATTTGTTTTTGTAAAAAATAATCAATTTATCGAATTATTACGATCTTTATAGCAAAAAAAAAAGATTTTTGCATCTCATAATACACCTAATATTTGATTACATTTTTTAGAATTCACTTGTTTGTGCAGTTTCACAAGAAGTTCTTTTTTTCTAATTACAACACCGTCTTGAGACAGCTTTACAAGTAATATAAAATATATTATCATGAGTAAATTTTTACACACGTTGTATGTCATA
Source organism: Argyra leucocephala (assembly GCA_963942445.1). NCBI lineage: Eukaryota > Metazoa > Arthropoda > Insecta > Diptera > Dolichopodidae > Argyra > Argyra leucocephala. The sequence goes on along the minus strand of OZ012681.1, from coordinate 44,469,896 downwards.
CGCTCTAATTTAGATTGGGTAGTAAGTTTAGTAACCGGTATAAGTAAATTAAATAAATTAAATTTTAAAAACAGTTTCTTATTTGGTGATCAAATTAAGCGGCATTGAATTCAAATCTCGCTCTATGAAATTATAATTTTAAAGCATTTTAGAGACAATATGCTTTAACAAATTAACTCAGTGATATTCATAAACGATTTTCTCCTACTGTACTATGAATATTTTCATTATTGTGATATCATCGTACTTTCTAAGCAATGGATTAAGCTTTACTCATTTATGAATGATTTTTGTACGATTTTATGATTCGATTCGATTCTATTCGATGATTTGACGGTTATTTTTCTTGGCACATATTATCACGGCTTAGATTGTAGAATAACTCATTGTCCCACAGTATATTCAATTACTTTCATACTTACCTAAAAGTTATTGATTTTGATCGTTTATTATTTTTGTATAAATTTATTATATTTAACTGTAAGTTATATATTTTACAAACTTTATTCAATTTAGTATATACTCTGTAAGAGATAATGAGATAAATAAAATTGGATTGAGTTGAAATAAATTTGTATTAAATATATTTAATGTTGTTAGACTTATTTAAATCATCATCGTCATCATTGTCCACCAACCCTCATAAGTTCAGCATATGGTAGAAAAATTAAATATAAAAAAAAAATCAAATAATATTAAAAAGGTTTGAAAGCCCTGATATAAATAATAATAATATACTGTGTACCAACTGCTATTCAATAGCGGTTAGTTTAAATAAGAAATGCGTTAGGTGTATATAAAGAAATCAAACATTAATTCTAAATAAAGACAAAAAAAATGCAAACCAACACAAATAAAACAAAAAGAAAAGATATGCGGAATGAAATGGAGAAAATCCTTTTGTGGAAAAATAAATTCGCGAAGGATTTAACCATCTAAAGGAATTGGAAACAGGCATGGATGGCAATTTGTTCGGTGTAAAGACTTTTGTTTTTATTTTCTTTTATATCTTTTTTTTTTTTGTGGTGTTCCGGTAGTTGACAAAGTTCACTTAGTAAATTTAACTTCTTTTTGACAAGGATTTTCGCCATCTTTAAAGTGAAGACATATTTAAAAAAAAAAACCGAAAATAATAATAAAACGATTTCTTTAAAGAAAAAAGGCAAATATTGAAAAATAAAGCGAAAATTTGAAAAATAAAAAAAAGGGATTTAAAAAATAATGGTTAAATTTTTCATTAAAAAAAAAAAAATGGTTTTAATTTTTTTTTTCCTTAAAGAGGAAATTTGTTGACACATTTCAGAAATAACTTTTGATGACATTTTTAAATTGTGAAAATATTTATGTTTATTGTTCAAATAATTAGAGATCTTTGGGATTCAATTGGTTAAGAATCAAATTCAATTTTTTTTTGTTTTTTTTTTTAGTTTTATAATCACCAATTTTTATTGTAAATTTATTTTTCGGGGTAAAGATTTTTAAGTGAAGAAAATTAAAAAATTTTCATACTAAATAAAAATAATTGAAGCTGAGATTGATGCATGAACGAACACAATTGTTTAGAAATGGTAGAAATGAAATAAGATGGTATTAGAATACTTACAAGTAGCTGAGCAAACGCCATATAAAGTGTTAAAAATGATTACAAGCCATGACATCGAAAAATACAGTATTTAGCTTTTAAATTCAATGTAGTATGTTCCATAACGTATTATATACAATATAGAATTAATTCTAAAATGTTAATATTCTGTTTTTTTCTACATAGTTACCCACGTAACTTTTTATTGTTATAAAAACAAAATTAGTGCTATAAGGATCCTATATGAATCCCAATAATTACTAAAGGTGTTATAATGATGCTTTAATGGGAATAATGTGATTAATATTGATATAAGGATGTTTTTATAGCAATTCATGAGTTGTTATAATGGGGTTTTTAGCAAGTGCTACAGCAATGTTGTTATAAGTCTAAAAATGCGTAATAAAATAAATATAAACTCTATAAAATTATTATTTTAATATAAAAAATAATACCTATCTCATTCTCGCATAACATAAATTATTTCAAATCATTTTAAAATAAAAACATATGCACTAATACATATTATGTATACTAATCCTAGAACAATGTTACAGTACTAATATTGCTGCGGTGCCTTATCTCCATTTTATAATGTATTTATAACGTTTCGCAACAATTGCGGAGAACTAAAATGAACACTAATACTGCTATAAGAATGTTTATAATAGTGTTATAAGAGTGCGTAAGAGTATTATAGTAGTAAAATCATAAAAAGATCATTAACGCATTCACTGCCAAGGCCGTTTTCATAAATCTAACGTCAGGTGCCAACATAAATTTAGGCATTTTTAAGTAATACGAGATATCTCGTAGTTTGGCCTACTTATACAAAATTTCATTTGGATATGCCAACTACGAGATAAATCGTACCTTATTTTTTCCATAATTTCTTATTTGATTTCAAGATAAACAAACAAAAATGTAAAAAAAAAGAGCATTCAACTTTATTTCAATAAATAAAACATGACAAAACAAAATATAATTAATTTTTGTTATTATTATTCTTCTTAATATATGTATATTATTTTTAATGATAAATTTTAAAACAGTTGTTCACGCAAAGAGCTGGCTTTTCAGGGCACTCTGCACAAATATACCTCCAAATCTTTTGTTTTCTTTATAACAAACACGACATGGCTTAGTTGGGTTATTTTTCTTTTCCGTTGGTGGAATTGATTCCAAGTAGTGAAAGTTGTCTTTAGTTTCAATGCGAGCATTAATGTTTTTAGATTCACCAGCTAAGTGTTCAATAGCCTTTTCTCTAAATTGTAATATTGACAGTTTTTTGTTTGAATTATTTTGGGTGTAAAGTAGCCAAGCATTATGTATAAGCATTTCGAAAAATTGAAACCCAAGTTTTTTGTACCATCGCACAGATTTTCTTAATGATGAATAATATGAAATGTTTTGATCGCTACGATCTACTACAGCCATTCCCAAGGTGTAGTCCCGAACAATATCCGGTTTTATGGAGATTTTTTTATTTCTATTCATTACCTCCACCATGTTTCCATAGTGTTTGTTGGATATAGTGAGTACGTCCCTTTTGTCTTTCCACTTACAAACTACGACCGAATCTAATCGCTTTTTTTGAATTACATTTTTCGGATTTTCTTTTCTATTGGCCCTCAAAGTACCACACATATACGTAGATCTATTGGTTAAGGTTTTTGTTAAACCCACGGAATTATAAAAATTATCCATGTAAAGATTATATCCTTTGTCAAGAAAACCTTCCATTAGGCCCATCGCAACCTCACTGGCATGATTTTTACAACCGTCAACTTGTTTTCCTTCATAAATTTTTACCCTCAATATCATTCCTTTTGATTCCCAGAGTTCAAATAATTTTATCCCATATTTATGTCGTTTGTTTTTAATATATTGACGAAAAATTAATCGGCCTCTCCAAACAACCATGGACTCATCAATACACAAGTCCTGCTTTGGATGGTAAATGTGATCCATTGTATCATTGAAATGGTGTAGGATTGGCTTTATTTTAAATAAACGGTCGGCGGTTTGATGCTCGTTTTTTGAAAAATGAAGAAATTGAAGAAGCATTTGAAACCGATTTCTTGATATTCTGTTACGGAAATATTTCAGACCATAGAGTTTACTTGTGTTCCAATAATGCGATATACTTGGTAAAGTGATAGGCCCCATGTGTAATAATAATCCAAAAAACACTCTAAGCTCTTCATTGCTTGTATCTTTCCAATTTTTTAAACGAGATGATCTCAGCAATGATGCTTTACTAATTTCTTGATTGGCATAAAGGTTGGTTTGTTCAACCAAGTAAGTTAAAAAGTTTTCTGTTAAAAATAAATCAAAATAATCTCCAGGTGTTATACAATTTTCAGAAACATTTATAAATGGTATCCCTTTAAATGGAAACTGAGGAGGATCTTGTTTTATTTCACTCCAATCATTATCTGAAGATGTTATATTCTCACCAACGCGAATTCGTTTAGGTGCGATATTTTCAATATCACTGTCAGACTCAGAACTTTGACTGTCAGAGCTGCTACTTTTATCATCATTATCATCTAACAAATATTCATCTTCATCAGCAGAAAAATCGTTGTCACTAGATACTTCTAAACTATCTAAATATTTTTCTATGTCTTAATGAAATAATAAAATTAATTCAATAAGCCATATCGAAATTATGTTCAATATAATCGCAAAGTTCTTGCTACGAGTTATCTCGTAGTTGGCCTGTTGAGTAAGGTTTGCTGCTACGAGATAACTCGTAGTTGGCAGTGAATGCGTTAAAAAAAAAAAAAAAATTATTATTACATGGATAAATCAGTACACAAGTATTTTGAAACTATTTATTATTCAAAGTTACATAGAAGTACTCTGCTAGCTGATGAATAAATAATTGGTCAATTTGAAGTTAAAGTAATACTGAGTATGTTGCTGCTTATTATCAGTGCATTAATAAATAACCTTTAGCTGCACTTATTCTTTAAATCACCCACAATAATTATAGCAATATTATTACATATTGGGTTTTAACTTATTGGTGATTGGGTATTCAATACTGACCCTATTTAAAAATCGTAAATGATCTTTACATACAAATTTATTGGATTCTAGAAATATTTATAATAATAATCTCGAATCGAATAATAATTTTGGCTGTTCTCAATGCTAATGTATTACAACAAACAATATAAATTATTCTTGATGGATGTGTCGAGTAAATGCATGATTACAGCAAGGAGTGCTTTTAAATGGCATTTGGAATGCAGTTATATTTCATGAGCATTATAAAAGCATGATAAAAGCATTTCAATCCTTTTCGAAATTGGAATAGTGGCTTTCGTAAAAATCCAAAAAAATAATACTTCGGAATTGGTTATACTTTTTTCAAATTTATTTTTTATTTTTATTTAAATTTATTTTGTTTAATTGCTCTTAAATTGTGCAGCGGAGTGCCGAATTGCTCAGCGACAGTATCTGATGTCGATAATTCGATCATTTAAATTAAAATTATTATCAACGTTGTTATTGAACATTTCATCTTCAACATTTTCAATGATTTCATCATTAATACAAGATAATTGCAAATTCCACTTAATGGTGCATTCATCAACATTTTCTGTTATAAAACTAGTTTCTACCAAACTAGACTGGAGATCAGTAATTATAATTAAATTTGGCCACATTAACTTAAATTTTTAGCATTTTTATTACTCTTCATTTACAAATTTAATTGTAATTTGTTGAGATCAAAGCTAGAGCCTTAGAAATCATATCATCATCATAATTTTTTCGTTTGCTTTATTTCAACTTATTAAAATATTAAAAATTTGTGGAATGTCTAAAAAAAATAACAACAATAACAATATTAATGCAAAAAAAAAATTTTTAAATTTATTATATAAAAACAAAAATTATTATAAAAAAAACAAAAATTATTTTTAATTATTTTTTTATTAAAATATTATTTAAAATATTCAAATATGAAAGTAGATACCTAGATAATATTAAAAATCTTTTCAACCTGTGTTTATTCTAAAGTAAATACGAAATTATAATTATTATGATAATTCTCATAATACTTACATGTTGTATGTAAACTACAGGGGGTGTTAAAATTTCGGAATAAAAAATATATAAAATAAAATAAGTACTTAAAAAGAAATTTCAGACCTTCAAAAATTTTTCTTCGGACAACTCCTAACACGTCTCAGGCATATTTTGAAAATTTACACTTAGATACTGTTTAACAAATAAACAAATACGACTGTTACAGATTTTGAAAATTTGGACTGGTTCGAGTTGCTGTCGTACAACTCCTAGCACGTCTCAGGCATATTTCAAAAACCAATAAACCAATTGTGTTACAGGCATGAAAATTTACATTTAGATACTCTTTCACAAATAAAGAAATACGATTGTTACCGATTTCGTATAAATAACATTTGCAATAAGCTAATGAACTTAACACAGCTTGGTGAAAACCAAATTTCAGAAGACTTAAATGTAAAAATTGAAATAGCAACGATCAGTACAATTATACAAAGTATTGAAGAATTGACCGAAAAAGTAATTCCGAATTTTTACAAAAAATGTAACAATTCGTTTTGTTAATCAGAAAATACTGCGGAATATTCAAGGAGGTCCATGTCCATGTATACAAATCGATAGAATAGATACAGTTATGAATGAAGATATTAGAATATTTTTGATAAACCAATTTTTTCAATTCAATTCATAAATCAAACTTCATTTAAGTAAATTCTATACATTTGTCTTCCACCCGGATCGGGTATCTTTGTTAGCAACATCTAAATCATACATGGTCTGTATTATATCGTATGAATATTCCCGTTAAGGACTTTAATCACTTGAACGGACAATAATTAAATTACATACATAAAATTTCGTTTAATATAATATTCTAAAAGCTAAAATTTAATTAATTAGGTGTACTAAACGAATATGAAAGTACATTGCTATATAACAAAATTCGCAATCATTTACACTCAAATTTCAATACACCATGTACTTTATTATTTTTCTCATAACAGTCATCATTAAAATTAACAAAAGTTTATTTTACTTTTATCTTAATTTCCAGATTCCAAAAACCCAAAAAAAAAGAAAAAAAGTTAAATTTTTTTTTTTAAATTTCATTTACAATGTATGCAATTCGTAAAATTCATTATAAGCCCATCTAGAATCATAACAATAATAATAAAAACAAAATATAAATAAATTCTAAATGGCATCTATGGCATCTGGTTCTCATGTAGGTACATATTACTTCATACTTCCATATTAATTAAACGGAAACAAAAAATAAAATTTTATATCGCATACTTTTACAATTATATATCATAATTTTTTAATATGGCTAGGACGAAATCGGAGGAAGTAAAAATAAATAAAATTTCAAAATTTTATTAATTGTACTAAAAGTAAAAGGATAACAAAACGAAAAAAAATTTTTAGAAAAAAATGTTACATTACCAACCAATCCGATGCATCCCACCACCACCACCACCACCTTTAATTTAACTGTACTATCATCACTTCCTCAATCAAGTTACATTACATTAGGTTCAAAAATACGTGTAATATTTTTTACTCTTAATAATCCCTTTTCTATGTTGATTCTTTCTCTTTTCCAAGGATCCGATAAGCTATACAAGCATGTTATATTATGTGTATATACCAAGTCAGGATCCTTGTTTTGTGATTATTATTAAAGCATAAAGGAATTCAGTTAGGTATTTTTTTTTTTTTTGTTTTAATTTTATTTTTATTTTCTTTTAAGGATTTTAATTTTGTCATTAAGGGAATGTTATAATAAAAAAAAAAAAAAAAAAAATAAAAAAAAAAATAATAAAAACAACAACTTGAAATTAAAAGGATAATCTGCAATTCAATTAAGTAAATGCCTATACCAGGCATAATCAAATTGACGTAGAATTGTTGTTTTTTTGTTTTTGTTTTTTTTATTTAATTTTTTTTTATTTGTTAAGAAAGGATCATTTGAAGAGTTAAGATATTTTTTTTTGTTTGTTGTTTTTTTGTTTTTTTGTTACATTCATATGTAAAAGTAATGACTTTAGAGTGAATGTAGTTGATGATGACGACGACAGAGTATTCTTAGGATTTATTGAGAAAATATGCTGTCATTTTGTAATAGTCTTTAACATTTTTTTTGTTTTCTTTAATTGACAGAACCAGAAACAGTAGGAGTTTATATGTATATATATATTTTTTAGGTATCGTATTAAGGGAAAAAAAAAATTTGTTGATGGTTTATTAAATTTAAAAAGAGGATAATACAAGGATATATGTATTACTAAGTATTATATTAAAGATAATCGTTTATTTAGCTAATTTTGTAAATTCTTTTGTGATTTTAATTAAATTATTGTTTTATTCTGGGAAAATTAAAACAAATTTGAAAAAATAAAAGACAACAGGTAAATTACAAGTAGACTTTATTATTTTAATGGAATATTTTTTAATTCAAAATAATTGTTGTTAGAAGATATTAAAATATTTTGATAAATTTTTTGTATTAATTTAATTTGATTGTGCTGAAATGGAAGTGTGAAAGTAAATCAGTATAAGTATTTAAATTTTTTTATTTCTGTAATCCTCTTGTGGGATGATTGTCCTGAATCCTTAAATTTTCAAGAAGTTGGGGATTAGTTTACTTTTGTTGTACCTATTTTTTTATGCGATCCTAATGAAGTTATTGATATATGACTAAAAAATATAGTCCGACTAGACTACTACGACCTAAGAGGGAATATTTAATTGATTATATGTGTACAATATGCCACATTATAATTAATATTAATATTAAAATTTAATTTGAAACTTAAAGTGTATTCAGCCAATGGTATGTTTAGTAGTTCGCTTTAACTCTTACCATTAATGGCAGGCAGGAGTAATAACAGACCACTGCCTAATAGAGAAAAACTTTTATAAAATGCGTCTAACCGAAAACAATTTATGCAGAATATGTGAAATAGAGAAAGAATTTATTGAACATCTGCTAGCAGACATCGCCACTTGGAAACAGCGTTTCCCGAACAATGGAAGCTATCTAGCATACCATTGAAGAATATCCTTAGTGTGATTACAAGTTCATATATCCGGATTCAGTGACTAACTAACAAACACGGGTTATCACAATAAGCCCAAGCTGCGGTGTTATAGGGGACAGATTTCCTACCGAATTTCACAATCTAATTTAATTTAACTCTTACGATTTTTTTTGTATATAACGAACTTGACAGTAACCAACAAAAACAATAATTTATTTGATCCCAAAGACAAGGGTACTGGACCAAGTCAAAAACCCCATAAAGCATTGTTTACCTTCATCTGGAATCGAACGTTTCGTTTGAAAAGCAGGCGGTCTACCGACTGCGCCACACCATTCTGCTGACATTCAATCTTTTAACAATTTTAGTCAGAGTTGCAAGCCGGTTCTTGAACCGAACCAAAAAACCACTGAACCACTCATATTTTTGCAAGCCAAAACCAAACCAAAACCGAACCAGTTCTTAAAATAATTTTGAAACCGAAACACAAACCAACAAAATATATGGTGCTTTACGGTTTGGTTCATTTTTAAGTTAATTGAAAATATTCAATAAAATAGAAGAAATGTATGGCAATTTTACTAAATTTTATATATTATGTAGAAAATATCTTTTTTACATCCCAAGTGTTTATTATGAACGTTAGATGGCAGAATTATTTTATTTTTATATTGAATTTTAATTTTCTTGTTCGAATTACGATTCCGATCTAAAATAAAAAATGAATTATCGAACATTTTCATAATTGCTCTGGATAAACGAAGTGAAAAAATTATGAACAGTGAACCAATACTGGCCTGTATTTGGATCCAAGATATCAAATTCTGCTTAATGATTTTCAGAGTATAAAAAGCGAAACCCCACCTGCTTAAAATTTATTTATATGCGTCGCAGTGTTTTAATGAGTGCTAATAAAACTAGTGATAATGTAGTTGTACCTGTAAATTCAAATATAAATAAAAATTCTGAAATCGTGGTCAATGAGCTGGAAGAAATGATAAAAAGTATTGAAAAAGACAAACAGAAAAATCACCCAGAAATAAATCAAGAAAATAGAAATGCTACTATACTAATACCAAATCTCAAAATATGGTTAGTAAATTAAACTCTTTTGAAAATGTTAAAGGAGTTTCTGTTTCCGAAACAAATTTTGATTTAATACAATTTTGGGAAAACTGTGACGTGAAAAATAAAGAATTAAGTGAAATTGTAAAAATTGATTTCGCTGTACCAGCGACGCAGGTAACAATAAAAAGGACGTTTTATACTCTGAAGTCCAGACAAACGTGCTAACATAGATGTCATTCTAGAAGATATTTTATTAATTAATTTAAACTAGTTGTTCACTTTTTTTATTATTTTTATTGTATGGCTATTATAGGATAGCTATTCAAATTTTGTCATGTTTTTGTTATTTTATAATATTTTAGTCTTTTATGGACACTGAATTAAAAAGAAAAAAATATCTTTTTTCTCATATTTTTTGTTCTGATGCAAAACCGAACCAAAACAAAAAATAAAAAATTTTGAAACTGGAACCAAAACCAGACCAACTTCAAAAAAAAAATTATCATTGAACCAAAACCGAACCATGTCCAAATTTTTTTGGGCTTGCATCTCTGTTGTTAACAATAGAAAGAAAGACATACAAATATTTTTGATGAGGACAGCCACTATTGTACCAGATATTATATCTTCGTACATTACAGTCAATTCAGTTAATCCATCTTTGATATGAAAAACTTCACGTAGCTAAAAATGTACCTATATTAACTAATTGTACACATGTGTATATAATTAGATTTAGATTGATTTTGTTTCTACTTAATTTCTATTAGTATTATATTATAAAATAAGTAAATATAAGATTTGTAATAGAAATACATAGTCCACATCCTACCTGTAAAAGGCTCCTATATTTTGGCTGTACATTTATGTGTAGTTGAAATAATATAAATTCCCGGAATATCACACATTATAACCCGAATAGCCGAAATAGATGAATGTGTTCATTTTGTTGCGGTAAGTACATTCAATATATTTTTTGTGTTGTCAATTGGTGATATATGTGAGTTTACTGGGACTGAAATATCTGGAACATCGGAAATATTCCTGGCAAAAGAAAAAAGAATGTGGAAAATATCACGATAAATTATGAAGATTTTATATAACGAGGGGAAAAACTAAGTTTTTTGATTAACCCGGGCTGAATGTTATCTGACTATTTTTTCATATATTTTTTGACAGCAAGTACCGAATTCCAGTCCCGCCCAATAACACATGATTGTTTGATTGAATTTTTCTTTCGTTAAGTATTCATAAAATAATAAAAATTTCATAAAATTTATTCATAGTATATTTTTTACAAATGACTTAAGTAAAATGGAACTATAGAGTTTTTGACAATTGCAGTAGCTTCTAAAATAAATTGGTTAGCACACCATATAAAATTGATAAATAAATAGACTTGAAAATTATTACATTTCCACATTTAAACTTGTTCAATGCTTTGAAATTCAATTCTTTTTTTTATTGATTTAAATTGCTGAGATTAACATTTATATTCTTTACTACTTAACTGAAACTTAATAAATCAAAATCTCAAAAATTCAACGATTGGTACAATTTTTTTCATTGCATGTATTTACTATTTTATTTTCTTAATATTTTGTTATAATACGTTTTTATTATAAATTATGTTTTTATATTATTACATTCTTTTTCAATTTTGGGTACATTTTTGCCAATTTTTAAAAGTATTTTATTGTTAGAAGATTTTTGATTAATGGTTATTTTGAATTTTAGTTTATTTGTACCAAATCGTATAGTACACAAGATGAACGACATGGTGAATAAAAAAGCAAGAATAATGGAATAGTAAATTATTTACACCACAAAAATATTAAAATTTTGACAAGTTCTTGGTGCTGAATACTTAAAACATTTCAAATAGTTACACCAAATAAAGGACGATTACTTTCAAGCGACATCTATCTATACTCTAAAATTAATTTCAATCATGGACAATTTTTAAAAAGGCTTCATCAAAATTCTGTCATCTTAAATAGACATCCAAAGTTATAGCAAAACGTACAAAAACAAATACACAAACAAAAATTGATCAGAATCAGATCAGATCATACTCTTCAAAAATTATATAATAAATATTAGTTCATTTGCTTCTGACATTATCAAAACAAAATATACAGTAAAACACGGCTATAATCATTCACTAAATTTCAGTAACATTTCTAACTATAACCGTATGACTAGAGGCGTAGCTAAAAATAAATTGCATTTTTATAAACAAAATCAAATTCAATAAAACATCTTTCGTATTACAATTTTAAACTTTATTTTATTCATAAATAGCAATTCTGTTATGTAATCACAAAATATATGTACATATTTGTAATTAAGAATAGAAAAAGACTTTATATGCACCTATAAATGAGTTTTTCAATAAAACCATTCACTTTTGACTTATTTTTTTGTTTTATTGAAGAAATTGGCGTTATATATTATTAATGTGACGGCATCGGCAAACGGCATCGATTGTATGAAGTAATGAACTGTGATTGTGATTGTATGAAGTAAAGAGGCATTTTATGGTTGAAATGAAATGAATAATTACTTTCTTTCAAACAAATTATTGACTATTGCTATAACAGAATTGTGACTACAAACGTTTCTGACTATAAACGAATTAAGATCTATTACATTGAGAGTAATAGGATTTTGTTGTGTTAAGTTATATTGAAATTAGTATTAATTTTGTCAAAAAGTATTAAGTATTATACTTTAATTTTATTATATATATATATTCAAGAATCAAACGATGCAGAAAACAACAACAATTATACTAAAATAAATATTTCTTTTTATATAAAATTGTACCTGAAGGAACTGCTTCTGTGCAATTGCACAGGGGATTCACTAGTATTTATATAAAATTTATTAACATTTGAAACAATTTTGTGCCATTAATTGCAATAAAAAATTAATGAATTTAAGAAACCAAACAAAAATATTATGTTCTTAATTTTCTTCAAAACTATTTAAAAAAAAATCAAATTTAATTTAAAACTATACAAATTTTAGAATAAATGTGATGAAGTATGCTTACATTTAATAATAGAAAAAAAATTCTTAAAATCTCTGAATTAGAAAATTAAAATACTTTCAGAATTTAATATTATTTTTTTTACAAATGTTCAATGGTTCGTATGGGTTAAATTGTTTCATATTGTTGTGACGAACTTTTCAAATTATTTACAAAAATATTTTTAAATTTATTATAAATTATTTATTATATAAAAATATTTTCAATATTATTATCTTAACTTTTTTAACACTAATGATTTTCATTTAGCATTGAATGACGTCTAATATAGTTTTGGCCGAAAAGAAGCCTCATAGTGTTGAAATAATAGTTCGAAAACCACATACCTTATTCTGGACTTAGCTAAAAGAGTTTTGATCATAAATCAGTTTCAAACAGTACAGTGATTATTATAGTTTTTTAGTGTATCAACTGTATACAGAAGACTTATATGAATTAAAAATATTTATTTACTGCAAAATTTCTCTTTCTAGAGTAGATTCACTTTGGTTAGTATGGGTGTTGAGATCTTAAGTACATTGATTCATATTTTGTTGTTGTTTATTAATGGAGAGTTCTATTGTACTTACCCGTTTATTGTCATAGGTAGGTCTATGTTCTTGACGAAAGCTATTATTGCTTTGATTGATTCATATTCATTCATTTTCAATTATTTTCGCTGTCCTAAATCTAAGAAAAGAGTTTTCGATTAATTTTGCATTTAACTCTGCAATGATCCTCGTATATCTTCATTATTAATTTCCCCAAAATATTTCTGAATTCTTTTAAAAATAATTTTTATTTCTTAAATTAATTTAAATATAATAAAAAAAAAATTTAATATATTTTTTGAATTTCTTATTAATATATCGCAATAAATATCCACATTAAAAAACAAAGAAATTTCAACAAAAACAAAACAAAACATTTTCTTTTAAATATTTTTCAATAAAATATAATAATAATTTTGTTAAACAAAAAAAAAAAATTAATTTATTTATTGAAATATTTCATGATTTCTTCCAAATAATTTTTAACTTTCTTTAACATTAATTCACAAAAGTAAAATAATTAATTTACCAAGAAAATAGAAGAAAACACGAAACAATTTCTGGCAACCAAATTAATTTTACATTAAATTATTTTCTATACAATGTACAACACATTTACAATACCATAATTATTACACATAAACACAATACATATAATATTATAAACTTACACACAAAACAAATAAACAAAAAAAAAATTAAATTTAAAAAATATTTTTGGTTGCATTTTCTATTTTCATAATTCTTTACCACTGTTACATCCTCTAAAGTCTTAAATTTCATTGAGAATTAAAAAAATTCTTGTAATATTAATTTCTTCATAGCAAATAGATTCCTTGAGAATATGAACGAATATCCTTTTTCTCTCTAACATTTTTAATATCCTTTCCCATCAATTTTGCAAACTAAAAAAACAAAAAAAATTAATAACAAAAATTCTATCATTTCTTAAAATTCATTCAAATAATGTTAAAATGGTCTAAGTCAAATTACATGGTTTTAATATATTTGAAGTTTTTGTATTTTCAAATTTTAAAAACTATCAAGTCTATCAAAACATTGTTTGCATGGGATCCATGATCTCAAATCAGTTAATATTATTTTTAAAATTATTTGGTACGATCATCTACAATTCAAAGTGGACCTATTCTTTGCGTTCAGGTTAGATTCCCGATGAAGCAAAAAAAAATTCTGTATGGATTTTTCGACCTGGTCCAGTACCCTTTTGTATTTGGAAAAAAATATATGATTAAACAAAATTAAGAGTATAATCTAGCAATACCTCAATAAAATGGAACCACACTATTTAAGAAGGCTTAATTCCTGATGATAATAGTAGTTTCCACATTTAATTAGTTGATAATCCAGAAACTTAATAAATAAAAGCTCGAAAAACATTGGAATTAAACTTGGAGTATCGTACTTAATTTGGCAAGAAAAGGTTTAAACAACCTAAGTTTAATTTTTGAGAATCCCGGGCAGTCACAGAGAATATGCTTGATTATGCAAAGCAAACAGTGACCCAGTTCGGATTAAATCCCCAGACGGGATTTAAAAATTAGAAACTTTAGGTATGTTTCAATAAGTTTAATTATTATTTTGATTGATCCTGGTTGTTACTATAGTTCCTCTACTGGTAAAAACCTTTACCGTTTACCGATAAATTTGACATTTTTTAAAAAACATTTCAAAATATTTATCACTTTACCGGTAATGCAAAATAAAAAAGAGCGAACAAACAAATAAAATGTGTAAACCAAAACACTGCGACGATGACAAGTGACAAGTGTGTGTGTGCTGCTAATGATTCGGTTGGACCAGATGATCATATGGTAATTGAGAAGATAAACGAGCCAATTGAAAATGATGTATATATAATCATTCAATTTTTTTCTTGCAACGCAGCGCAGCGTCATTAAATATTTTCGATTATCGCCATTGAAAAATTATTTTTTGCAAGAAAAGGTAGAAACCGGACTTGGCAAAGAACTGGAATTAAAAATAGATATAAAGACATGTTGGAATTCCATCGATCCCATGAAAGAAAGATATTTATTGGAAAAAGAAAGCTTTAGAATATTTTAATTCTCTTCATTTGCAAGCTCAAATAGATGAGAAATTTTTGATATACATTCAAATAATTTTAAAGCCAGTTCGAATTGCTGCAGAAGCCTTAGCAATAAATGATTCTACACTATTTACCGCGGAAAGTATAATTGAATTGTTATGTTCAACTTTGGAAAAAAATAGTGACTCCAAGGGTCCTCTAACTTCTTAGTTTGTCTGAAAAGAGAATTTGATAAAAGACGTAATACCAAATTATTGTCTCTCGTACAATACATGCTTCATCCAAAAAATTTAACAAATTCACTTTGATTACTGTTCAAAGTTATCGACAGTGGCATTTGAGAAAAAAATAGTTGAAAGATTATTCAAAGCAGATGTGCAAACAGAATCAGATTCAAAAGAGTATGACGAGCCAGATCTTTTAAATACTGACTTGAAATCTCAATTTCAAAAAGGTATTTGTACAGCTATGGCTTCCATTTCCAATACACCAGTAGGATTATCATCATCAGTCCACAAAGAGTTTTTTTTTTAAATATCCGGGGAAAAAAGTCATTCAAAAATCATTTTTAGTTCGATTTTTCTCGACTGCGCCATGTAATTAAGCCACGAGTGTGAGTTAAATACTGGTTTATTAAATTATGTGTGACAACTGAATTAAACATATTATCATGAACTAAAGGGAAATAGAGTGACCATATGATATGTATTAAACCACTACATTAACTTTTATACAACACAGATTCATATCTTCTGGTTGAATTTGTTTAATTTGTAACGAATATAAGGATAATAATAAATTAGCGTTAACAACTCAGTTTTAAGAGATCGCTATAAGTTATACATCCATATTCTATTAGACGAATCGCGCGAGATCGAGTGAAAAACGATCTTTACTATTACTGTTTCACTACGGTTTGTGTACTAAATTGTAAAAATTTTATTAAAAACTTTTATTTAAAAAATATTTAAACCTTTAATATATATTTAAACTAAAAACTTAAATATTCAAACTAATTTCACACTAATACTATTCAAAAATTTTATAAGACATATTTTGTTTATATACCAATAATATTTTTTGACAGTAAAAAGTGGTCAGTACTACCAACATAACAAAATGTTCAATCTCTTAGCTTACAGTGTCATAGCAGAAGTGTATATTCAGCGAGATGAGACGCAATAAAGTAAGTCAGCGATGGACCTAAGAGAATATGGGTGATAATCTTTAGTGTTGTAACAGCAATTTTTAAACCTATAAATTGAACTAAAGTTGTAATATTCCATTTTTTTGTCTATTCAAATTTTTGACTTACATTGTTTATATAATAGATGACACAATAATGCACGTGAATTTGTGATAGGAAGTTTAATACCTTCTGAAATGCACTAAACATTAAAAAAACTTATTTTGTTACACGATATTTTATTATGAAAGTATCTACTCGCTATATAGCTAGTAATTTTTTTCCATTAAAGAAATTCAGCCAACAAATCGTTATCTATGTTTAGATATATAAATATAAAAATTAACAGTTACAATCATATAGAAATTATGATTTTTAAGTTTAATACGGGATGCTTTAAATTTTCATCAAGTGAACATTAATATCCTATAATAATAAGAAAATATAAGAAAACAGAAAAAAAATATAATATCCTTGTACTTTAATGTAGATATCTTAAAGTTTTCATCGTGTCCTAGTTGCTCCAACAAGCGGAAATTATTTAAAAATTGTGATATGAGAGAAAATAAGATTTTCTTTTGGTTTTGTTGTTGTTGTTGTTGTTTTTATTGTAATTTTACTAGATGACTTTTTTAGTCACACAAGATAGTAAAAGTTTAATTCAAAAAATGAAAATATAGGTTATGTTGTTAAGTAAGGATATTCAAGAAGGATATTATTATCAAAAGAGGATGTTATTTCTATATAGCTAGTATTATGTAATCATATTGCTATACATGCTAGAATTATAGTTTAGTGAGATTCAATCATTGTAGTATATAGATGAAAAAATATATAGTTTAACCGTTATTTAATATTCAAAACAGCGAATACAACAAGAAGTTAATTGTTACAATCTCTTAATTATATCCCCCTTATAGAACCTGAGTGTAAAGCTTAAGGTGAAAAAATTTAATATAAAGTTGAAGTTTCTATAGGGATTAAGGGATCGCTATCGAATAATATGAATTTTTAGATTTAAAGTGTTTTTTAAATTTAATACTTTATGATTGTAAGAGTATAGTTTTTTAAATAATTAATTCAATATTAATTTCTTAAATATTATAGTAATCTTAATTTTGATAACACTTAACGAATTGTAAATTAACTGATCTAAAAAACTTGATATTGATTAAAAAATCGAATTGATATCAACTTAAACAACATTTTTTTTTGAATTCTTAACGAACTAATATTTCTTTTTCTTCTTCTTTAATTGCCTAACCATAATTGGATGTTAGCGGTTATATGATATTGGAAACGATGTCCTGATAGATCTTTCGATCCGTTGCTGAATGGATTAAATCGAAAATGTTTCTGATGCCTGTCCAGTTTCTAATGGTAGTGCAGCCATGTTAATTGTTTTCTTCCTATACCTATTTTTCCTTCAATTTTTCCTTAAACTATTAACTGAAGTAGTTCGTATTTATTTCCAGGCATAATATGACCAAAGTAGGGCAGGTTTTTTGTTTCAAATGAGAAATGATGACTTTAGCTAATCTTATGGGAAATTTCCGGTATTATAAATATTGTTGAAAATTAATTGTTAATAAATTCGAAAATAAATAGACAAAACACAAACACTTGTTCAACTTATTTTTATTTAAGATTTACGATACTTCATTAATCTGAATTTAAAGCTTTTCATCAGAGACGAGACAGTTCAAATACTATAATTCTATATATAACTTCTCTTATATGGACCCTTGAATGAAATAGAGCAAAATATTGAAATAGTTATAAGATTCAATAAAAATAATAATTTGTGTGTAAAATAAAATAAATAAAACACTAGGGGCCCCTGTTGAGTAATTATATTTAAAGTTAAAGTCAAATTTAAAGTTTTTAAAAAACAGTAATTTACGTACTGACATAGACTTCGCATGATATAGCAGAAACCACTAGTGTTTAATAAAAAGTTTTCTGGTTAGTAAGTTTTATTTAGGACACATAAATACACGTCCCTCATATACCGCTTCGTTTCCGATATATTCCCTATAGTAAGTGGCATTTAGTGATAAAATTACTAAAAATAAAAAGTTTTGTTATTAAAGAGGTACGTATATATATACCACATAATACATAATTTTAATAAAAACTATACTATTACTACAAATAACCAAAATTTAGACACTATTAAAAAGATAAAAATGAAGAATTCAAGTGATTTGTTTTTTGTTGTTTTTATATTTTTTATTTTAGATGAATTTGTTTTTTTGTTTTTTCTTTTTGTTTTTGGCATATATACATAGATTCATTTGCAAGTACATAATGTAAATTTTAATAACTGATTTGTTTGCTTTTGTTTATTATTTTCATAAGATCTCACTTATGCATAATGTATTTGCTGAATAATAAAATCATATGAGTACAAAATTTTCAACTGTGTGCGCATTTTTGTTTTATATATAATCTTATATATTATGTATATTAGAAGTTCATTGAGTAATATGGAGAATCGAAATAAAATAAAAAGGTGTCTACTGCGCAGGACCTTAAATTCTTGTCAATTATAATTATAGATTATTAATAAAATAATTTATTAATATAGTAAATTAAATAAAGAATAAAATCTTTGTGAAATAAAATAAAACAAAAATAAAGTGTTAATCTATACAATAAAAGGGAAAGTTTGTTTGTTCACATTGCAGAGTTATTCATGGTCAAAAAAGGTATCGGTCGCGGTAATTTACAAAGATATCAGATGACAGTTTCGCTGCCGTACAACTCCTAGAAAGTCTAAGGAATATTTCAAAACCCAATTGTGCTACAGGCGTGAAAATTTACATTTAGATTCTCTTTCGCAAATAAAGAAATACGACCGTTACCGATTTCGAAAATTTAGACTGGTTTGGGTTGCTGCCGTACAACTCCTAGCAAGTCTCAGGCAAATATCAAAAACCAATTGTGTTAGAGGCTTGAAAACTTACATTTAGATTCTCTTTCGTAAATAAAGAAATACGACCGTTACCGATTTTGAAAATTTGGACTATTTCGGGTTGCTGCCGTACAACTTCTAGCAAGTCTCAGGCATATTTCAAAAACCAATTGTGTTACAGACATGAAAATTTACACTTAGATTCTCTTTCGAAAATAAAGAAATACGACTGTTACCGATTTCGAAAATTTGGACTGTTTCGGATTGCTGCCGTACAACTCCGAGCAAGTTCAATAATTTTTCAAAAACAAATTGTGTCACAGGCATAAAAATTTACACTTATATACTCTTACCCTAATAAAGAAATACGACTGTCACCGATTTCGAAAATGTGGACTGGTTTGGGTTGCTGCCGCATAAGTCCTAGCAAAACTGTCTTTTAAAAAACCGTATTGAAGAGAGGGTTATCTGTACTATAATTTTGATAACTATCCAAACACTAACATTTTTATGAATTTTATCAATGTTTTTATCAAAAAATATTGTCTTTCATTATAAAAACTCCTAAAAACTGTCATATTATATTTTAAACAACTTCACTTAAAGCAAAATTATGACTTGATTGACATTAAAAAAAAAGTTACGATTACTTATTTGGTTTCATGTATCTGACAAGCATAACTCTTCTATTTTAAACAAAAAATAATTCTAAAGTAAAAAAAAAAATACTAAACTTTATTTAAAACAACATTTTTTATTATTTTTTTTATTTAGTTGAAAACGTTGATCTCTTAAATAACTATTCTAAATAGGGACAACAAAAAAACATCGTAAATAACAGCAGAATACAAGAGAACTTTAAATATTGACACTGATGGTAGGGTAAAAAAAAATAAGAAAATCTTCCCTTCATCGACATTTTTTTAATTCAATTTTTTTTTTTTAATTTTAATGTCGCTGACTTTTGCAGTTATATACAATAGCTACCTTTTTTTTGTTCGTTTTTTGTTTTTTTTTTTTTTAGTATATTACTCAATTTTATTAGTTTTTGTGTTTTTTTCACATCTTTGACCTCCTAACGAGGAGAATTTCAATTGCAAATAAAACTGCTTTACAGTTTTTATTTGAATTTTAGTTTTTCCGTTATTTTAAAAAATTATACGTAAAACGGAAATTTTTGAAGAGAATAAACAGTTCTCCCGTAAAATTTTTATTTTTCTTTTTACGGGAGTAAGAAATGTAAGTGGATTACGGAATATGTTAAATTATATAAAAAATATATAATACTATTATATAGGTTTATATCATAATAATATATAAATAGTATTTTTTTTATGCGAGCAAATACAAGTCAAGTTTTTGTACTGTTTCTTGTTTTTGTCTTAATAAATTCAGATTTTATTTTTTTTTAAGTATTCAGTTAACGTAGATTTTTAGCTGGAGTAGAGAAAAAAAATTTACAATTATTTAAATCTACAATGCAGGCAAAGTTTTATTTATATGTAAAACAAAAGAGACTTATAGGATGCAATTTGAACTCAGTCAGAATGCAGAACAAATAAAATAAGTTAAAATTGAGTATTTGGTATTTTATTCTTGTACTTGCCTAAATGCAACTTAGTATATGTAAGATGAATAGAATTCAAAATTTTTGACAACTGTGTTTGAAATTCTGAAATTTTGTTAAAATGCGTTTGTCATTATAAAACCTTCATTTCTATTTATGTGATCTCTTCTCAACGTTATAAGTAGGGGTTTTTTTTAGTAAGAATGTCTGAGCAAACTTAAGATGCTACTTAATAGTATTATATAAAAATAATATATGCCGGAATTCAATACTTTAATGAATACGTTAAAAAAAACAATTCTCAATCAATATTAGTTCTTTTTCACGCTATTTTAATTCAGGCATAAATTGAACCCAGAGTGATTCCGATTTTGTAATATAATTCCAGAAATAATTCTGTTTTACACCAAGTAATTGAATATAGTTACACTTTTCTAGAAGTACATAAATATATTTACTTACTTGAAGGACCTGACGCAAAATTGTACTCCATTGATTTCGCTCACGAGCGAAATCTCTCCAGTTGGTGATTTGAATGTTCATCATATCCGCTGATATTTAATTTCTCCAACAAAAATGTGGCCTCACTCGACCAAACCTTCCCCGGGGCTTGGATTTGAAGAGTTTTCTAGCTGGAGTATTTTCATCAATACGCTCAATGAAAACGTATTATTCTGACTTTCTTCTTGTCTAGGCTCATGTTGTTGAACAGCTTTTATAATTCGGCATTGTTATCTTCTTCTCCAAACTTCTTCGTCAGATGCGACGAAGAATTTTTCTCTTAAGGATACTAATTGCATGCTCGCTTGCTTTTGGTAATGCCCACGATTCAGAACCATATAGCAACATCGGAAAGATGAGCCTTTTGTTAAATGGAAGTAGCAACGGTTTGCAAGGCTAACGGTTTGCCTTACTTCATCGATGTTATTGTTGGAGTCACCACCTTAAAATTATGAGCCGACAGCGATGTTGTGTCCCTTATGACATTGTGAGGACATTTTATTTGTCGGCAGCATATATTTCGTTTTATTCTCATTTATGAAAATACCCTTTTACATGCTTCCTCTTTAATCTGTTCAAAGGCTTCGTTGATTGCTAGTCGTGAAATATATTTACGTTTTTCAAAATAAATCAATTGATTTTATTATCAATTTCATGATGGTAGCATGATGTGAATTTTAAATATTAGATAAAATGTCTTTTTAACATTTAAGTACAGTTCTGTCTCAACCAACACATCGGAGAAAATCCGCATATCATGATTTATTATGTTTTCCAGTACTTTTAGAGATTTCGTTTTAGCTATTATATTTAGGTCGTCTGCATAAATGTTATATCTTGAAATCACTTTATTTTAATCCATTATGTATAAAAGGTATAATAACGGCTCAAGTAGTGATCCTTATGGATTTCCACATTGCCATTTTTTCTCTTCACTAACTGTGTTGTTAATTTTGACGCAGTGTGTTCTAATCTGATAAAATAATCTTCTATAAGAGAGTTAGATAAGCCTCCCTAAGTCGTTAAGAATATATTAATAAATTGATTTGTTTTTTTATCTAAGGGTTCAATCGCCACTTATCGTTTGGATAACAGATTGAACCTAGCTATTTCTTTAATTACTAGGCTAAGAAATCTGAATTATTTTGTTATATAATTTTGTAAATTTAGTATGTAAGTTAGCTTAAGGTGTTAATGAAATAATTCTTTATTATTATTATAATTATCCAGAAGTTTAGTGTGAATTATAACATCAAAAGCTTTTGTTAGATTTACAAATGTTGCAGCTACATAGATTCCATTATCTATACTGGATCGAACTATATATTTGTTCAAGTGTATTTGAAATAGCTGACCGCTGTGTTCTAAGAAATCATACTAATTGTTTAAATGAAATCCAGTTGTATTTTTTTATAAATTCTGTGATTCTTCGATCAGCTTTTTTATATATTTTCGATATTGAGTTTAAAATTGATATCTATAATTATAATTGACAAGCATTTAAGGATCTGCACAGTAGGCATCTTTTCATTTTGTTTCGCTTCTCTTTAATGAACTCCTAATATATAAATAAGTTGTATATAAAACAATAATGCGCACACAGTTGAAAAATTTTTACTCATATGATTTTATTATTCACCAAATACATTATGCGTGAGTTCTTATTAAAATAAGAATCACAAACAAACAAATCAGTTATTATTATTACTATGCACATATTATGTCAAATAAAAAAAAAAATAAATTCATCTCAAATAAAAAATACAAAAAAGAAACAAAAACAAAATCAATTGAACTCTTCATATGACGGGTAATTTCAACTTTGCATAGTAGAGTTAAAGTAGCTATCTATAATTATAATTGACACATTGCTTTGTATACTGTATCAGGCTTCATATTAAATTTTTTTTCCGAATATTGCATTTCGTATTATTTTCGTCTAAAATTACAATAACAATTGAACGTTAATTTTTTCCGATTTATTTTTTGTCCTTATATTTTCTCATTATTTTTTGCTTGCTGTGTTCAATAACTTTAATTGGTTGGTATTAAGTTTGTTTTGTTAAATTGAACTTAATTGAACACAGTAAGCCTTATGTGTGAAATGTTTTGAATGAAATTTTGTTTGAAATCAAAATAAAAAGAGATTTTTTATTAGGCTTCTGATAGAAGTTGAAGTCAAAGCCAGAATGTAGAATAATTTTTCAAATCAATTTTTTTGTTTTTACGTACATAATATATCAGGCAATATTTTATTATTTTTGTTTGAATACATAACATTCACAACTAACCGCAAATTTTTATTGTACTATATGTTCATCATCTATAATTATAATTGACAAGAATTTAAGGACCTGCGCAGTAGACGCTTTTTCATTTTATCTCTCTTCTCCATAATGAACTCTTAATATATAATAAATAAGTTGTGAATAAAACAATAATGCGCACACAGTTGAAAATTTTTTAATCATATGGTTTTATTATTCACCAAATATATTAAGAAATAGGTAGAAACGAAACAGAAAATGAGAAGTAAGGTATTTATTTTTTTTAACGAAAGCATACTAATTTCAAAGCTTTTCATTGAAACAGGAGTGTTTCCTGCTTTGTAATGAGAAGTCTATGTCAGTACGTAAATTACTGTTCTTTTAAAAACTTTAAATTTGGCTTTAACTTGAATTATAATTACTCAACCGGGGCCCCTAGTTGGTTTATAATGACGACATAAAGAATTTGAGCCATTTTTATTTTACTCCGGACTACTAATGATGTCATAAAAATAACGATTGTAAATAAAGGATTAAAACTATTTATATTTTACTCATTAAAGTTCAGTTATTTACAAAAGTTGTTTTCGAAATTATTTTTTATAAATACTTTTGCTCCCCCAACTACTATTTCCACACTAAGAATATCCTGGAATTTTTATTAATGAATTTTAATTTTATTTAAGAAAATTTGCTGTTAAAAAACGATAACAATAAAAACATTAAAAACTCATTGTAATTTACAAAATGAAAAAAATTGTATATTAAAAATGATAATTAAGTACTTAGTAGTCAAAATGAAGAACTTATTCATAATAATTATTTGACTTTGCGTCCAAATTATACTCATCGCCCTTCAAAATTTCATAAAATTTAAATTTTCAGAATTCCGTTATTTAAATGAAAATGTCTCTTTTATTTAATTTCCCATTATTATTATTATAATTTTAAGTTCAGACTTTATTATCAAAAAATTTTTGATTTCATCATTCTTTTATTCAGGCCCGTCTGTTTTAAGAATTTTTGATTTAATTCATTGACTTGACATAGGTACCTAAACAGATAAATACCCCTTTTTACAAAAGAATTTGTTGTTGTGTTTTTTTGGTTTTTTTTTTTTATTTATTCTATAAAGTTAAAAAATGAAAATTTTTCAAATAAATTTCATAGTCCTTACGACGTCTCGGTTTTTGTTTTGTTATACTTTTTTTCTTTGTTTTGCTGTTTTTGTTTTGTTGCTTTTGTATTTTGTTTTTCTTTTGTGATATGAGAAATAAACTGGAACAAAAATTGTCTCGTCTCGTCTCATTCTCTACAAAAAAAAAAAACCAAAAAAAAAACAACAAAAACAAAAAAATTAGAAAACATTAGAATTTTCGGTGATTATGAAATTTGTATTTAATCTACCCACCCTCCTAAAATTTCTAGAATTTAATCTTAAATATAATATACTTCTACGAAGTACTTCTGGAAAATGTTTATATTTAGTCAATTATTTTTATATTATAAATCGAGTTGAATTAAATTAAAGTAAATGAATTCATCGGCTCTTTAAGAACTGAAGAACATAGAGATTAACATTTTCCTTAGTAGTTTTTTAATTCAAAAGTTTATTCTTTATTATACTGCCTGCCTGCCTACACAACACAATAAATGATATAATCGGCAATAATGGTTAAATTAAAATAAATTATTTCTCTATTTTTTCTCTATTTTTATTTATATTAAGTTGAGAAAATCTTTTAAATCTCCTGAAGAAAATCCCTGTGTTTTGGGTTATGGGGGTGTTCATTAAAGTCAGTTGATTTCTTTTGATTCATTAAACAATATTCAGAATATAAATTTATTTATTAAGAAAATATTTGTGATTATTTTTAATTATGATAAAGCAAGAGAGAGAGAGATAGAGAGTTAGAAAGTATATGTTGAGATAATAACATTAATTTTTTGTTTTATTATTTTGTTTGTTATCAAATTGAAATTTCTAGCCACAATCAGGATAATATCGAGGTCATTTTTATTTGATTTTAAAGTTTTTCTGTTGATGGCTCGTGATGATTTTATTCAACATATAAATTTTACAAATATTTAGCATAATAATTATTGATTGGTTGATCGTGGTTGGAATAACAGTATATATTCTAAAGATAAGATGGGAAATTGTATTTTATTCAAAAAAACTGACTCAAAGTGATGGTCTTTAATTTTCATTATAACTATATTGACGTAGATCTAAAATAATATTTCTTATTATTGTAGCAGTAGCATGAAAGTGTTAGATTTTTAATCTCCAATCTTACTTCGCTAATATAATACCGCAAAGACTTAATTTAATTAAATTCAAATAAATGTTTTTAGATCACAACGATCCATTGACGACCTAATGACTTGCATTAGGCAGAAGGTCAACATTAGCATATACCATTCTGGAAAATTTACTGTTGTAGCCCTGAATATTTCAAAAGCTATTGTTCGAGTCTGGTACAGCACTCTTGCATACAAGTACCAAGCTGTAAGTCTAGGTTCTATTTTCATAAAATGTAATGAAAATTGCCTTTCCAACTTTTCGATTCATATCCGAAAAATAGCATATTAATGAAGTCTGGCACACCGGTCCAATTTATAGCGCTGCGTTCGGTTCGGTTCGGTTCGGTTCCATATAATAGTTCGAAAATTCGCTTTCGAATCGTTTGATTCCGTTGATTAAGGGTTTCATATCCGGAAAATAACATATTAGCGCTGGTATTCTACAAAGATCAATTCTCTCCGCTGCTTTCTTTTTGATATTTATCTATCATCTTGTCCAATCCACTATCAATCCTATTTACAATTTTGAAACGATAGAAATATAGTAGCATCCTTCAATTTTCTTCGAAATTCAGATCATTACTGTTACTGTACTAATACTAAACGTAACATGATGGTCAGCACGCTCATCTGAACCATTATTTTCAACTGGGAAAAAGTAATAGAATTGGACGTAATATCTTCAAAACTACTCCATGTAACACTACGCTATTATTTCGGGGTGTACGTGTTCAGTGAACATGCAGGTAATGAAGAAAATTATATGGAAATTACCAAAAATGCTGTGAGATGGGTTGGGTTTTTTTTGAGTTGCTGCAAAACATATTTTTCCCAGGACCACCAATTAATTATCCTGTTTGGTTTAGCTTAAAAAAAACCGTCTTTCCTATTTGATACAACGAAATGGTAGAATAATTGGCCAATACCTATTTGATTTATTTCGTTGTAAAATTAGATTGACAAGCTAACTTCCCGGCTCAAATAATCTCTGAGAAAGACTGATAATATTTCAAATTGGTGTTGCCTCAAATTTATCAACCAAAAATTCAATGTTTAGAACTTGAATATTTTAATTATTTTGTATTGAGTAACAATAAAAATTGTTAGACATAATGTGCATCACAACAACGAATGCTTATTTATATGGTCGACCTATAGACAGTGAACTTTCTGCCACTGATATATCACTATTGGTTTTTTTCTAGCTGTAAATCTGAAATTGTTTCAAGTGAAAAATTTTATACTCTTTATGTACAATTGTGGAGACTTACCGTCCCATATAATTAAAACTATTATTATGTCTTTTTAACGAAGCTTTTATCTACCCCGATATATTGTACTTTCGTGTCTGAATTTTCATATTCTCTTGTCGGAAGTATTTTTTTCAGTCTGTTCTAGTAGAGTCTTTACTGTAATCTCTTGACTTATTTTTTTGTGAGTATACGTCCATTTCATGGAGATCGACATCATATCTTCTTCGTCAGACTCCGTCGTTGTCTTGAGAACTTAATATCCGACCGCATATAACCGGAGAAAATTCTTGACTTTAATTTTTGTGACTACGTGCATCTCATACAGATCGGCATCATATCTTCCTTTTCAGACTCCGTTGTTGTTTTAAGAATCATATATTCGACCATCTAACCGATAATAAAATGAAAGAATTACAGTGTCTCGAGTTAGGGATTTGATAAGCAGTGAAACTTCAAATTACGAGGGATAAAATTAGACCATTTGACTTCCTTAATCCGTTATAGATATTGAAACAAAGATTTTTGTGTGATTAGTAACACGTCTCTACTGCTTTTTTATAATTTAAATATTTTGTTTCAAACACTGAGTCACAACAGATAGCATATTAACTGTAGCTAAGATAGGATACTCTCTTACAATATTTTTTTTGTTGTATTATCCCTCATTTGAAACTAGACCAATCCTACTGGAAACACTATTCTTGCAGGCCAGTCATTTTTAAATATTTGTAATGTGTATTTGCAGTTGTATGATGTAAAAATTTAACGCGTAATGAAATTTAAAGATATAGAAGTGACACATGTTAAACTTAAAATTGACAAAATTTCAGTACATAACTTTTAAATCTTAGGTTGAGAAAATTAAAAAAAAATATAGCTTGGAAAATAATTGATAAAAAAATTCATTAAAACCAATTATCATAATAAAACCATTTTTTTTTTTATAAAATGAATTATTAAATAATGCGTAGTTAACTGGTTAATTTAGTATTCATGACTTATGGTCACAATTATTTAATGCGATGCGTCAATTCCACTATTTAAACATTATTTTTTTTATTCTTACATCATATAAAATTCTGTATTAATTCTCAACAATTTTCTTCTTATTTGCATTCAAATGGCTTTTTTTTTATTTTTTTTTTTATTGTTTTGTTTTGTTTAATCGAATTTTTATTTCATCTTTTGTTTTTTTGAATCCTTTGATTATAGACATACACACAGGACAAATAAAATTAAAAAAACAAATAAAAAAAAAAAAAAACCATAATAAGTAAAATAACGAAAGAAAACTTTTCAAGAAGGATCAAAGGATAATGATGCTATGATGCGTGCATTGAAGAAAATTTTAATTTAATTAAAAATTTATAGTGGTGGTTGATTATATAGCATTGAATTAGTGGAATTTAAAAGCAAATATTTATCTTAAGATATATTATAGTAAATTGTGTATGTATATGTATGTATACGTCAATTTTTAGGGTAAAATTAAAAGGATATATAATTTTAAATTTGTTTCTATTTTTGTTTTTATGTTTTTGTTTGAGAAATAACTACTTTTAAATGTAAATTAAAAGAATTTAATTTGAAATTTTTAGGTTATTTTTTGATTATTGGATTGCTAGTTTAACTTATAGAATTAGTAAATAAAATTTAGAAAATTAAATATTTTTTAATTTGGAAATATTTTTAAAATATTTAAAAAATCTGTCAAAGTTTAAACCCTTGCAATTCAAGTTATTCGTATTCTGAATTAGGGTGAATTTTTTAATATTGTTATGTCTAACTTCGGTATTATAATATTTGATACCATCCTTACGTCGATAGAATATGATTCGACACAAATGTTTCGTTTTCTGCACATATAGTGTCACAGAAAAACAGCTTATACATCGACATAAGTTAGTTTTAATTTTAAAGTCTAATATAAAGGAAAGTATGTCTTCGAGCACAATATCTTATGTCGATATACTTAAGTTAGTTTTAGGAAAGAACATAATATAATAAAAAGAAGTTTCCTCCCATACAAATTTTTAAAATGCTATTTTGATGTAGTGGGTCTTCACATTACAACCCGCTCTCTCATTTTATCTTTAACAATTTGCTATAATAATAATTTTGGTCTACAAATTATAAACGAATCATCTTTTACTTTCGATTACGAATATGATATAATATACATGATTACATCTCTAAATAATAATAAAATATCAGATATTCAGAATGTCATGTATGTACTATTTTATGTATTGAAATAAGTATGTATAGTTAAGTATACTATAATAGGACCAATCATAGAATCACAGAATCTAGAAAAATTATGATTTATGTTAAATTATAATTAATAATTAATAAAATAATAATAAAAGAATAAAATATATTAAATATGCATTGCAAATTGTCAACGGAATACGTTTTTGTTTTTTTTTCTCAAAACTTCGTTGAAAATTAAGTTTCTATTTCGGTTTTAGTATTTTAATTTTCGAAGCAGGCAATAATCCATTTTTGACAAGTTGTTTGTTTGTTCTGCTTGTTTGTTTATTTATTATGAGGTATACAAATACAATATTATGTACATAATATATAAATACATATTAATATATTATGATTGATAAATAAAAACAGACAAAATTACCAAATTAAAAAAATATATTCTGTGTTGAAAATTTATAAATATACATACCTACTCTTCTGTATACTTTTCAATACAAATAAAAATTCATATAAAGAAACAATGCACGTGCACAATTTCATTGGATATCCTAAGTGTTTAAATTTTCTTATTTTTCTTATTTTGAACCTTGATTTGAAAAAAAATATTGAAATATCTTTCTGAAACGCTCCATATGCCATCAACTCGGTTTCGAGTAAATTCGATTTGAACTTTAAGGTTACTTAAAAAAACGGTACGACACAATTTTTTGTAACTTTCACAATAAGTTGATACTTATTTTGTTATTTTAATTACAAAATTTCAAGTGCCTACGCATTTTAGTTTATAAGTTATAGGCATTTTTGTTTTTCGAAATCGATTCCCAATTGACCCATATCCACTTTTTTGAACAAGTTGATATTAGTCCATGCACGTGGGTCAAATTTACCTGGACTTGGGTCGTTTTATAACCTTTACAAATAAATGTATGGTCCACCACATACTAAAAAATATTTATGTTATTAAAAAATTTCAAAATTAAAAATCAGTTTATTTCATTGAGATCACATTCTTTTATAACAATATTATAATCTAAAACAAAAACAATATAACATAAAACAATAATTTTAAAATTATTTATTATAATACCTTACCTAGGTATACCTTAACTTATAACTATTGAAGACGTACGGTTCTATTATAACGAGAACAACCATACGTTTTTAACATCAATGGTTATTCCCCCCATAATAAAAGCGTACGTTTTCAATTACAAATATTATATTTTTAATAATGCTTTTATCATATGTTGGCAAATAAGCCACCAAATTTTTTATATCATTTCATCAAATCATCATGAATATGTGACATTTCAGAAATAAACCAATTTTTACGTCAAACTTCATAAAAAAATGACCCATATCCAAAAAATAAGCGTATGGGTCATTTTATAATTAACAAAGTATTCCAAAAGTGGATATGGGTCCATCCGGAACTAAATATTTCCGAAACAGCAAAAGATAGCAAAAACCGGTTCAGGCCAAAAGAAAGAGTGTGTCGCAAAACATAAGAATTTGTCAAAAAAAGTACAAATGGCTTATGGAGCCTTTTAGAACTCAGCCGACGATAAATCTATACATAGATGCACTGAATGCTGGGTTATTTTTTTGTTTTTTTTTAACAAAACTATAGTTACTCTTCTTTGCTCTCTTCAATTTCTGTTTTCGTTTCACTTTCTTACCCGCCCATATGCATCTAAGTTGAAAAAATTTAAAAATATTCAGATGAGACTTCTTGTTATTATATATTCTTTGATTTTAGGTAAGTAACTGCAGCTCAGATATTATTCTTTAACACTTCTACGTTGCTTTGCAAAAGAAAAAAAACTTCTAACAGAGTTTCCGAATGTACATCTGATTGTACAAAACTGATGTTACCAAAATCGAAAAGAGTGTTTTTGTCTATAAATATATATATATATAATATTAATATAAATACTTTTCACACACAAAATTAATACGAAATTATACTTCAGTATTACGTTTGTTTATCAATGTTATTACAGGTCTATTTACCGACTTAGTTTTCCGACTTAGTTTTCCGACCGATTTAAAAAATGTTTTAATTATTTACTTTTTTGATGAATAACGTCACAAAATAACGTCAATTTCAAAAAATTTAAAATGTCAGAATTCTATTTTACATTTTTTTACTGGCCCGAGGTGTCATTGAAATAATATAACGAGCCGGTACTAATTTTTCAAAAAACTACTGGAATAGTCGCTTTCAACTACCACCCTAACAATAAATAATATAAGCTTTACAATCCTTCCATTTGAAATATTCATACTCTATACAAGTTTACTACGTTAAATAAATAAAGCTTGCTAATATAAATATATGCTTGCTCTATGCTTCAATATGAGTCAAAACATTCAATCCGAAGCAAATCTGCAATTTACATAACCAATTTGATATTTTGGAACACTTTTATGTAAAAGAAAAAATGTACTTTAAAAGTTTTTATTTTAAGAATTAATGCTTTAAAATTTATTCAAAAAAAATATCACTGCAAAATTTAAATATAAGAACGAACACATGTTTTGAAATCACTTTCATGTTAACTCATAATTTTTATTTTTCAAAATAAATTCAAAAATATTATTTCTCAAAATTGTATTCCTCTTTGCCTATCATCATCATGTACTTCAATTATTGATGATTTAAAATAAGATTACAAAAACAATCGATTTTAATGTTCATTTTGTAAAAAAAAATCTGAGCTAATGAGCATCGCTCTCAAGTCTGTTACATAAAATGATGAGTTTCTTTGAAAATAAACATATTTTTTTGACTGTTTATTGTTAAAATAATCCACAACACTTCAAATACTAAAAAACAAAAAATTATTGATTTGTTATCCTTAAAAATACTTACTTATTTTTATATATTCATATTATCCTGTTGGAGTAAATAGACAAAACATAGAAAATTGAACCTGAAAATAAAAACATTAAAATCATAAAGTAAAAAATATTATGTATATATATAGCTATATTCAAAAAGGATAATAAAAGAAGGAAGTCATTTTTATTGAAAATATTAAAATACTTATATAATACAGTGAGTTCCGAAATTATTTGCACAAAATTCAGAGTATGAAACACTTAATCGTTTTGGAAATTCGTTTTCGTCAATTTAATATACGATATCAACATTAGAGCAAAATATGTTAAAAAATAGTAAATTAAGGTAAAATAGTCCTATTCGAAACCAAAAATGAATAGATGTCGCCGTAAAATGTTATTCGTATCAAATCCTGCTCGGTTTTTGTTAGAGGATATTTTAAAATACTTAAACTCAAAACAAAAGTAGCAATGCACGATTAAATCCCAGGAATAAAATAAAATCTCCCATTATCGTCATTCTGAAAATATGAGTTGTATTAGCATACCGTATCAATAATTTAGCTGTAAGAATACAACGGGTCGTGAAACCTTTATTATATACTAAGTAGAAGCTATATATGTAGAAAATAATGACTTTTTGAAGTGCTAACCATATTCTTGTGCTCTATAGCTTACTATTTATATGTGCGCGGCAAATAAGTTCATTTCAAAGATGCAGCTAATTCTAGTTCAAATCAAATCCAGTAAATGATAAGTGTTATCCCTTTCAGTAAACAGATGCGGCGAACGAGTAAATGAATAACAACTGCAAATTTTTTGTGTAATAAAGCTTAATATTTTAAAGAAAGAAGATTAGAAATAAAAGCTAATATGAATGAAGAAGTGACGATGAACTAAACCTAATTTTGTATGGTAAATATGTAGTTGGGGTGATAAAAATTGAAATACGAATATGGACAGAACATGTTGCCAGAATAGTTGATTAAAGAGCCAAAAAAATAATTATATCCAGCTGCCAACCTATATCCAATTTATGCAAGAGAAAGAACTTCGTTGGATGGAAAAAACAATGTCATTATAATCAATGTTAGAAATTGAAAACCAGTTGCCAAAAAATGGGTTGAATGAAGAAACAATTAATGCTTAGAAGGCTAAAACTTAACAATCTAAAAGAAAATTATATGCAAACAAAAGAAGTAACATTAGACATAATTTTATTACTTACTTAATTACTTTTTGGGCGCTACAGACTTTAAAAATCCTGGGTCTGACGCAAACTGTCCTCCACTGATTTAGGTCACGAGCGAAATTTTTCCAGTTTGTTATTTGAAGTTTTTTCATATCTGCCGATACTTCATCTCTCCAACGAAGGTGTGGCCTCCCTCGGCGACGCGTTCCCGGGGGCTTAAATTCGTAGAGTTCCCTAGATGGAGCATTTTCATTCTTATGCTTTATATGACCTAGCCAAAGAAGACGTCTTATTGTGACTTTTTTTTGGCTAGGTCCATGTCGTTGAACAGCTGGTATAATTCTGCATTGTATCTTCTTTTCCAAAAACCCCTTCTTTATTTAGATATTATTTATTACCCCAATTAATAAAATATTACTCGTTTTTGGTACATAAAATTTTAGGTTGTCGTGTTTAAAAGCTTATGTTCAAAAATTTTTTTTGATTTCCATTATTTCCAGTCGTACCACATTTCGTCTAAATATTTTTTGTTAATTTAATTTTGATGCACCCGGGTACAAAAATAAATACGAAAAAAAAAAATCCAAAATTTTTACTATAAAATTTTATTACCCAAAGGATTTACGCATTTTTCCTGTAGGTAATATTTTTTTCATTCTTATTTCTTTTGGTTTCCAATGAATCGCTTTTCTTGGATCATTATCCAGAATTCCCTTTTACCATTTACCAAAAATTTTAAAGACAAATAATAGGAAAATAAAAAAAAAATGTGTGTTTGTCGAAATGAAAAAGAAAGAAAATGTTAAATTGATAGAAATTGAATTATCCTTGAATGTTTTATCGTTACGAATATATAATTTTTTTTTTTTTTATTAAAGGCTAAAACAGTAAACCTGGAATAGAAAACAATTCAAAAGAAATAATTTTTTAGATTTTATTTTATTTTAGTTATAAATTTTGGTAACAATAATGTGGGGTAAAGCTATATTAATATATAGAATTTTAAAGGATGTAGTACTTGATAGAGTATTGTGTGTGTGTGTGTAGTGTAGATGTCTTCAAGAAGTTCAAAATAAATTTTTAACATACTGAATGACTACTACTTCTACTTTGTGTATCAATTTTTATGATTTCTTCTGATTATAGATTAAATTGCTTTCATTTGTGGTGGAAAGATAACAAAATTATTTTTGTTTTTTCTTTTATTACAATAAAGGTTGGTTAGAAAGAGATAAAAAATAATATTGAATATGAAAATATCTTCATTATTATGATTAGAGAAACCCTTTTGGTTTCGATGGTTAGAGATGTTAGTATGAAAAAAGTTAATAAACTAATGTATTAAAATTTTGTACCTTAATTTTTGGGATTTTTATTATTTGTATTTAAAATATGGCTAGGTATTTTAAACTGAAATTAGAATCTGTTATAATACTAAAATTGTATTAAAATTAAAAATTGTAAATCTAAATAATTAACGAGTCAAAGACCAAGATGTTAGTGCTCCTCTTCTTTTGTACCATTAATGAATTGAAATCATGATAGAATCGATAAATCCATAATTATTTGTGTTTTAATAAAAAGTCGATACTTTTGTATTATTTTTAATTTTTTTATGTATCCTGCACTCATTTAAGTTTTTTGTTTGTTTTTGTAGCTCTGTCTACATATGTAACTATATATTATTTTAACACTCTTTACGTTAGTATAGTGCAGTCTTATTACAAAACATATCAAACTCTATTTTCTTATTGATATTTTCTTGTGATGCTGGCATCGTTAAAAATTTGCAAAATTAACTAAATGAAAAAATACTATAAAATCTTAATTTTTGGAAATTATAGTAAATATTTTTTCAAAAAAGAAAAATTTCAAAATACCTGAAACTGAAACAGTGAAACTATAATATCTACTTGGAATAAATCTAATTTTATTAAAATGTACTAGCAAAATTAGTATTTAAGCTATCTAATAATTAACCAGTGAAAAAAGCCTTACATAAAGCGTACATTTGACTGTCAAATTACCATAAACATTTTATTACCTGCTGATATCAAATTATTCCTATACAGTTACGTCATTTCTGATAATTATATTATAGATTTATTATTTGATCTTGTTCTAATTTTACTCCTGCAATGATTATAAAAATTCGAAATTGATTATAAAAATTCGAATTCATAAACAATATTTTAAAACTAGCTTTGCAACCCGCCATAAATGACGGAAGCAAAATAAATTCTAGCATTTCTTTCCTTCATTAGAGTTTTCATTTCAAGTTTAAGAAAAATACGTATTTGCTTACTAATTTATCATACTTTTATTTTTGTATTATAACGCTTTTAATTACCATATAAACAGAATATTTGTAGTAAGATGCAAACTTTTCTGTTCCCTAAGGGTCATTTACTCGATCATTTTAGCGACATCCTTTTTGCCAACATTGAGAATATATCGTATAAGTCAGAATCAAGTTAATCCTGTTAACATTCAATAACATTCGCTGCGTAAGTTTAGCGTCAAAGTTTATAGGGAACAAATAATATTTTATAATGAGCCACGACTTTGAACGAAAACAATTTTAAAAACAAAAATAAATAAAATTGTAAATATAAAAAAACAATAATATTGTAGATACACATAATATTTATTTTGATGAATGAAATAAAAACTCGTTTTGGAGAAAAAATTAAAATAAAAAAATTTACTGCAAATAAATAGGTATTTACAAAACTGTTCATAACTTGTGAACCATTGATCGGTTATTTAAAATTTCATTTCATTTCAAAAAGTTCATTATCAAACTGTTCATGTTAAAATTCAAACATAATTATTATTTGTAACATACATTAAAAAGAAGAACAACAATCAATATGGTTTAACCGATACCTATATATACCTACTTACTATATTAAAAAAAACTCATCGCTCTCTACAACATACATTCCTACACACTTGAAGAAAACAAATACACCTAAAAATTATAAATTTACAAAGATAAGAAATAAAAAATAATAGTACAAATTTTCATTTAATTTCTTTAAAAATGTATAGGTTTTTATTGTTTTTATGTGCAAATTAGCAGAACTAAAACCTTACCCCATAAAACATACTAAATGTTATATACGATCATAAATCTATATATCATATAGATATATATATATATATTAAAAAAAAAACAATAAACAAAAAAAATAAAAATAAATTAACAATTATAACTCCTCATCGCCTCACATTTCTGGCTAGAGTATATATACCTATAGTACTATACAGGCTATGCATACGGTAGTAAAACTATGATGCTATGATCATTACATAACAACAAAAGAAATAAAACATTGTATATAATTTTAAGTAATAAGAATAACCTTTACGTGCATTATGTTTTTTTTTCTGTTAAATGCTGTTTGCCTTTTGGTTATTACAACCACATTAAACTATTGATAAAATTTCTATTAGTCCTTATTATTATAAATCAAAAAAATCGTTTGTTTTATTTATATTATTATGATTTTTTTTTAGTTTTCCTTATTATTTGCGTAGAAGACTAACATTAAAATTTCAAAAATATATTTCATGCAATGGTATTTTTTCCAGCAAAGGTTCAGCATGGTAGACAGGGGTTAAAAAAAGAGCACCAAAGCAATTTGTATACATATTGCAATTTGTATATGTGTTGGAGTATTCCGTCGGACTTACAAACATCCAGATAAACGCAGAAAATTATATATATAATAATTAAAATTCAATTTAAATATAATTTATTTATTTGTTTTTATTTTATAAATACCGTTTTGTATAATAATTTAATTTGATAATTTTTGTATTTTTTTGTGATGCTGGCAAAATTAACAAAATGAAAAAATACTACAAAATCTTTATTTTTTTGACCGATTTCAATGTTTTTTCAAATGATCATAAAAAGCCATTAAAATAATTTTTTATTGATTTTTTGGGTGTTTGGACATTGTTTAAGTTTTTAAAAATAAAAGAAAAAAATGTTTATATAATTTTTCTAATTTTTGTGTGCTCCAAGTGGGTTTTTATGGAACCTAAAAAAACACAAATTTTTATTCAAATTATTATCATTGTTTTAAGACGTATATAAGGTTTAAAGTAAATAAAAATACACATAAAATATTTTTAATCTTTGTAAAAATGCGTTCACATTAAATTTAGTTTTAAGAGTTCTTACCAAAGGCAAGGAACCAATACTTTCGAATCAAGTTACAGTTTTTTGTAGTTATTTACATTTATATAGAAAAACGACATTGTAACAGGTGGTTATAATGGTAAATAGTGAAAAATAAAACAAAATTAATTTTTTTTAAAATATATAAGTTGTTAGTGATCACTATTTCAGTTGTTAGTGATCACTATTTAATTGGTTAAATTGTTGTCAAAAAAATCGATTGCGGAATTATTCAGATTATTTGTTGAACAGAAAATAATCTATTTATTGCTATCAAATACAAATAAGAATATTCTCACCACAATTTCGTTATGTAAATGTTATGATAAAAACAATCGTTTCGCAAAAGTAAGTCCACTTATATTTGTTCTATTGAATCGCAAATTCTTGCAATTTGGAGTTTTTTATGAACATGGACAAACGGTACCATACTTTGGAAGGTATATAGCTGTACATGCAAAATATTGTTCGGTTTGTTTTTTTTTAAATAAAATTTTAATAAAATATTTTACTTTCCCTTCCACCAGTTAAATTTTTTTGTTCAAGCTATTCGCCGTTGGTAAAAATTCTTACCACCACTTTTCAAAAAATTATCTGTCGGAAAAGTGTGAAATTTCGTAGAAGTCATATTTGATTAAAAAATAGCTCTCACACAAATTTTCAGAAAGAAAAAATTCCAAACCGTGCATGAGTGCCGAAAAATGGGCTAAGAGCTCTCCCGCTTATAAATTGGTGTTTAAGCTATTTTCGTTTTTAATACCATAATTTCTAATGAAATCAGCAATTTTTTTATTTTGAGATGTCTGCGGGTATGTTCTTTTGAATCATAGCGAATTGCGTTCAGGATGATTCTGTATTGACTTCTTAGCATAGCAATAAAGTTGGCTTCTACAAGTCCAGATTAGTTTAATTTATTGATGATATTTGATCGTTTTTTTTGTATCTATTTATATTCAGATTAAACAAACCAAAAAAAAATTTACAAAAATTGGTTCTATTTAAACAATTCAAAATTAACCTAAAACTCTTCGTTTTCTTATTAGTTTTATTTTTATATACTTATAGTTATTTAACCTATACAATTTCTTACTTCTTTACTACTTTATTATTTACATTATTTTTTTGTAAAATTTCAAAAATCAAAATTTTTTTTTTATTTTTTTTTATTATTAAAACAAAGTACAACTAAAGTTAAGCTATCTTAAACTATCTAAACCTAGACAAATAGAGAAAGAAGCAGAACACCATATTTTGCTTTTTTCTACACGTATGCATTTTCTAACCACCAAAGTTTTCATACAATACGCTTATCATTGTTTGGAATAAACATATCGTATTTAAAGATCGAGTTATCCAAAATATTGGGATTAAAATCAATGATTTTGTATGTGGCCCTCCTATTATAATGATATAATAGGGGCATATGTTCAAGGTTTTGCATAAATCCATTTGCATCTATATAATATGAAGTGCTTGGCAGCAATAAGGCCCGTTTTCATACTATACTGAATATATTCCTCGTTATGATAGTATATTTTGGATATTAATCCATTTTCCGAAGTTTTTAGCAAGCGATCAATGTGGTTTCGGATCAATTTTATTATAAAATTGTCAAACCTAACAATGTTAGCTTCTTTATATATATATTTCTTATTTTTTCATTAGGCTAGCACTTATATTAAGCCATATAAGTGCTCCCTATGCCAATATTGGTTTGATAAGTGGTTTATAAGCAATTATTTTTACTCTAGGGTTAATATCTTTGTTATAAAATATTTTTGTGGCCGCCATAAAGGCTTTATTGCCTTTTGTTAGAATATAATTTACATAATCAGTTAATTTTAAATTTCGGTGTAAATATATACCTAAATACTTAACTACTTTTTTAATATTTAAATTTTCATCATTACTCGTTTTTATTTTAAAATTCCTCCAATTTTTTTTAATGTTGCAGCTGGTTTTATCCACAGTTCTGCGGAATAAAATTGTTTCGTACTTATTAGTATTCATTTTAAGTATTCAAACCCTACAATAATTTACTGTAAGGTTAAACATCACCTGAATGTTTTTTTGGATCGCAGAATAAAGTATGATATCATCTACAAACGCTAGCGTTGAATTTAACCTTTTAGTTTATTTAATTTTTCTAGTAACTCTAAAGTTATTGTAAACAGTAAAGGAGAATTAACTGTTCTTTGTTGTAAACCGTTTTCCATTTTATATTTTTTTGTGACCTATGGTTTTAATTCATTATAATAGATTCGTTTTTCGAGATCATATCATGAATTAAGTTCACAAGATGGTTTGGAAATCTATACTGAATCAGTTTGCAAATTAAGCCGTCTAGCCATACTGTATTAAACGCTTTTTCTAGGTCGATTAGGCATGCACCTATTGATATTTGATCGTTTATTGAGTTTTTCGCATATATAGAATATACTTTATTATCATCTTCATCACCTTAATAAAAGCTTTCAACTTGTAAATTTAAATTCTTTTCAAAATTAATTTTTTTAACATTTCACCATCTTAATAACAATTACGATTATAAAATTTATCTTCTATCATGCTAACAACATACTTTGATTGCACTATTTACATTGTCATTAAAAAAAAATTAACAAAAGAACAAAAAAATAATCCCAATTTTATCCTTTAATACAAAATATTTACCAACCAACACACACAATACACATATAAAAATACATTTATGTATATAAAGTTTTTAATATCGTTCTAATTGTTTCGAAAAAAAAAATTTAATTAACCACATCAAATAATTTAAAAAATTATATTTCTTACAGTCTAGAGTCTATACCCCCAAAAATCCCAAAAACAAAAATTTTTCCTAAAATCTCAGTTTTCAATTTCTTTTTCTCACTTTCTCTCGTATATACCCACTTTCTTCAAAAACAAAAATTCTTTATTCTGCCATGGTAAAACCACAAAAATTGCAACATATGCAATGAAAAACTTTCATTTCTACTAATATTCTACTAAAATACAGGGTAAATCCTGCTATACAATACACCACCGCATCACATTTACACATTCACATTCAGGATGATAAAAAAACAGATTAAATAAAGAAAATTTAATTTAATTCCCGTTATCTGATCTTAAAAATTATCTTAATGTGAATTTAATTAAACAAAAAAAAAACAAAGAAAGTAAAAACAAAAAAAAGCTTTCAACCACCCAAGAAACCTTACCACAAAAAAAATAAAACAAAAAAAGAAACACCGTAAAACCATTTTTTTTTTTCTAAAGTTATTCTGATGGAAAGGAGAAGTTAATCCAAATTTCTGATAGATTTAGTAATGTTCTGCAAATAAATGAACTGCTATAACCTGCTTTATTCGATATTGAGCAATGTTGGGCAATGTTGGAGTATGCCATTCAAATTTCATAACACCGCTTGATAAAATATAGACGATTAATTGTGCATTATTCACCTCGTGCACCTTTAACTGCACTCACTGTTTTGGGTTAAGATTTCTTTTTATTAAATCCGTACTTATATAAATAGTCCTGATAATGCAAGATCCACTAA
Organism: Argyra leucocephala; assembly: GCA_963942445.1. Classification (NCBI taxonomy): domain Eukaryota; kingdom Metazoa; phylum Arthropoda; class Insecta; order Diptera; family Dolichopodidae; genus Argyra; species Argyra leucocephala. The sequence continues at coordinate 44,428,512 of OZ012681.1, read as the reverse complement.
TAGCTTTACTATCATGTTGATTACAATTTTTGAGATGGGCAAGATTGCTTTGGCTTAGTGAACCAGCAGTTATGTAAAATAGTCGGGATATTACAAAATTTTAACGGAGCTCTTTTATCAAGTTGATTATATTCAAGGGCCGTTCTGATAATTTTTTATCGGTTTTCGCAGAGTGTAATCTATTTATCTGAATGTAAATAAAACAAAAACTTAAAATCCACTGTTATTTAACATTTTATATTTGGTTGCTAAGGTCAGAATTGACCTTAATTTCCTCAAAATTTGCCTTTTCCAATGTAAAAGTTCATGATCCATTGATTTTGAGACTTATTAATCTTCCCGGCATTCATTTGCTAAATTCGAACTAAACTTGAATCCATTCAAGCATAGATACTAATTTACGGTGCAAAAAAAAAATTAATTTATAACAAATTAATAGCAAATTGAAGAAGAAATGAAAGCCATAAAATTGCTTATAGTGCTTTCAGAAAACGTAGTATCAATATCATCAGTGATATTTTTTTTCGATTTTGTGACTAAAATGCATGTCTCGTGACTATCAATCAATCATAACACTATGCGACATTAATTCAAAAATTTTAAGGGTTCTGGAATATATATTTTCATTTTAACAGACATGTAAACTAAGATTTTCTATTAAACAAACTTAAATATTTTTTGTTTTAATAACCAACTAATGTTAATAATATTACTAAGTAACTATTAAAAATTAAAACAAAAAAAGAAACACCGTAAAACCAGACAAGATATAACATTTTAAAAGCCAAAAGAACTTCTTGGCATTTCAATTCAACATTTTACTTTTTTATCTGACGTCTAGCTTTCATCGAAATAACAACCCAGATATTTAAAGCTAGAAACTTGTTCGATGGGTTCATTGAACCCATTGTTTCGCTTACTAACTATCATAAAATTTTTTATTTTAAAATAATGTAAAGGCGAGATAAATGCTATGTTCATTGATTTTGTCAATTAAATATTGCAAATCATTCAAAATGTCTGCTTTATAATTCAAAATGTTTATTATGGTTGTGTCATCCACGTATCGGATATTTTTGATGTAGATTACATTTACTTTCCCTTGTATAAATATACCTTTTTCGAACTCTTCTATTGATTTGTAAATTAGATTTCACTAGATTGTTGACTTTATATATCTCCGCAGTTCGATTCCAACAGAGATTCATAATACATTGTATGCGTCTCTACTATCTAGTTGCATAAAATTTCTAAATCGATTAAACACAACAAAAAAAAAAACACATTGCATAGTAATAAAACGTTCAGAATTGTACCGAAAAAATATTTTTAATTGCCATTCTGTTATTCAAATTATGTTGTTAACATTGTGCAACATACAATATAGAAATCCTGACTGTATAGCTATATACTATAAAAGTTCCCTCATCATCGTTGACTTAAAATTAATTTTGTGCTATATATATATATATATTTTTTTTTTTCATATTATTATATTATACAAATTCATTTTGTGTTATATATATATATATATATATTTTTTCATACAGTGTTATAATAGCGGTTAACTTACATTACAGTGTTATAGATACGATTATCATCACGGGGAACCAATCGTTTTTTTATTTTTCTCTTTCTGTTCTTCTATTATTAATTTTCTTAAGAAAATCTCTTATTCAATATTTTCTTTTGTTTTTTCTAGATATTTTGATGATTTTGTTGGAACTGCTTAACCCATAAGTAACCCGTTATTCAAAATAATCTTTAGATTCATTTATTCTTTTTTATTTGATCAATATAACGGTATATAATATATATATATATATATATATATATATACATATATATTAATATAGATTGCATAATAATTTCAAAGAAATATTATAATACTATTAAGGATGTAGGTTACGTTATGTTCGCACGATAAAAATTGTTCCCTTTAATCTATCAAACAATGTTATTGATTGAATTATACCGTTACAACAATAAATGAGTACCTACCTATGTATATGTTAGTTAGATATTTGCATATAAAATTCACAGATGAATATTTATATAAAAAAAAAAAACAAAGTAAAAAATAAAAAAATAGAAAATTGTTGTAATTTTCCACAGAAAACAGTAATAATGATAACGGTGATGATTGTGAAGATGATGATTATAATGATGATGAGATAACGAAAAAATTTAATAAAATTTAAGCTTTCAGTATGACAATAACGGAATATAAAATGTCACTTTAATATTTTGTTTTTGTTTTATCTTTCTTACTGTTATATTATATTATACAATATTTTCCAACAATGTCATCATAACGGTTTCTATAGAGATGACGATTTAAATTGAAGATTTTAAAAAAGAAAAACACAAAATAAGTAATGATGAAAGAAATTGTGTTTTTTATTGATTTGTGAAATGAAAATGAAAATTTAATGTGAAGAAATATTATTGAAGTTGAAAAATAAGAGTAATTGAAAAAGTTCTTTGAAGATTTTATGGTCTATTTATTGTGGATGCGGGATGTGAAATCAGATTTTGGTAATTTAATTTGTTCAGCATAGTATGAAATTTACCGCAATTATTATTGTGATATTATAACAGTTGTTTAAATACTCTCTATTAAATTTGTTATTTAATTTTTTGAAAAACATTTAAATTTATTTAACTTTCACTGTGGTATTTTTGAAGGACAGTTTTTTTTTTCAAATTCATTTATTAAAAAAAAATACTATTCTTATATACTATTCTTATAATATACTACTATTATATTAACTTGCAAGTGTTTATTTATTTTTTATGAAAAAAAAAATAATTTTGCTTAAAAAGTTTAAAGATAGAGTTCTGAAATTTTGACAGTTACTCATGATGAAAAAGGCAACTGGACCCGGTACTTCACAAAGCTATCAAATGAAAGGTTAGGGTTGCTGCCACCTGCTGTACAACTCATAGCACGTCTCAGGTATATTTCGAAAACAAATTGTATTACAGGCATGCAAATTTACACTTAGATACTCTTTCACAAATAAAGAAATATGTCTTCTACCGATTTCAAAAATTTGGACTGGTCCGGGTTGCTGTTGTACAACTCCTAGCACATCTTAGGCATATTTCAGAATCCAATTGTGTTGCCGGCATGAAAATTTACACTTAGATACTCTTTCACAAATAAAGAAATATGTCTTCTACCGATTTCAAAAATTTGGACCGGTCCGGGTTGCTGTTGTACAACTCCTAGCACATCTTAGGCATATTTCAGAAACCAATTGTGTTGCAGGCATGAAAATTTACACTTAGATACTTTTTCACAAAAAAAGAATTCCAACTGTGACCGATTTTGAAAATTTGGGTTGGTCCGGGTTGCTGTTGTACAACTCCTAGCACATCTCATGCATATTTCAAAAACCAATTGTGTTACAGGCATACAAATTTACACTTAGATACTCTTTCATAAATAAAGCAATACGACTGTTATCGATTTCGAAAATGTGGACTGGTTCGGGTTGCTGTTGTACAACTCCTAGCACATCTTAGGCATATTTCAGAATCCAATTGTGTTGCCGGCATGAAAATTTACACTTAGATACTCTTTCACAAATAAAGAAATATGTCTTCTACCGATTTCAAAAATTTGGACCGGTCCGGGTTGCTGTTGTACAACTCCTAGCACATCTTAGGCATATTTCAGAAACCAATTGTGTTGCAGGCATGAAAATTTACACTTAGATACTTTTTCACAAAAAAAGAATTCCAACTGTGACCGATTTTGAAAATTTGGGTTGGTCCGGGTTGCTGTTGTACAACTCCTAGCACATCTCATGCATATTTCAAAAACCAATTGTGTTACAGGCATACAAATTTACACTTAGATACTCTTTCATAAATAAAGCAATACGACTGTTATCGATTTCGAAAATGTGGACTGGTTCGGGTTGCTGTTGTATAACTCCTAGCACACCTTAGGCATATTTCAGAAACCAATTGTGCTACAGGCATGACAATTTACACTTAAATACTCTTTCACAAATAAAAAAATACGACTTCTACCGATTTAAAAAATTTGGACTGGTTTGGGTGGCTACCGTACAATTCCTAGCACGTCTCAAGAGTATTTTAAAAACCAATTGTGTTGTAGACAAAAGAGTTTACACTTATATACTCTTTCTGAAATTATGATACCTATAGGTTTCATTTAAAACTAAAAAGTATACAAACTATCCTTTAAAAAGTAGAACTAGTGGTGGATGTTGAACATCTAGAACTACTATAAGTTAAAACACAAAAGTAGATAATAAATCTTGCTGGAATATTGTTAATGGAAATTTTTAATATTTGCCGCTTCAAAAAAATCACGAATATTAAGAGAATATCACAAACCTTGGTTCTTTTAACATCACAAAGCGTTTCGAAATTTCCGATAAAGCACAAAAGCTATAAGCACAAAAGGATAAAATAAATGGCTAAAAATAATTGAAAATATAAGCTGGTAACAAATTCAATAAAACGGAACTATTCTACGATATTTAAGAAGGCTTAGTTCCTGACAATAGAAGTAGTTTTTCACATTTTATTGAGTTGATAAGCTATACATGGCCATTTGATAGATAAATGCTCGAAATATTATGGATATTGCAGTATAAAAACTTGCAGTACCGTACTTAGTTAAGCACGAAAAAATGACTGTACCAAAGTTCCATAAAAAGTCCTATATGTGTGCATTGAGAAAAAATCGAAGGTGCTGTAAATATATAAGATTTTGTATTTGAAATACTTACAGATACTTTATGTTCAATTAAATGGGATTTAATCTATTTTAGCACACTACTATTTTAGCATTATATGAAAGAATTAAGAAATAATAGGTCTGTATATACAGCTTTTTTAAAGAAAATAAGTATGTTAAGAAATAAAATAACAAAAAACTTACTGTTATACATATCTTGAAAAATTAGAAGATCACTTAACTGACAGCTAAAGAGTGTTTGATAAAAATTTATTGACTTTGAATTTAAAAATCGGGTATAGTAATTCAACTATCACATATAATATTCACATAATAAGTTACAAAAGTGATATATCTACCTATACTGTAACGTATGACCAAAAAAAACTCCCTTCTTAAAATTAACTATTTATTATTGCTTTAAATCTGTCATTCTCACACAAAATTTTGTATTTATCCTCCGTAAATTATTTCAAAATCAAAAATTCTATTCGCTTCTATGGATAATGAAATTCAATAAAGCATAATACAGTTAATCGGATTATTTTCAACACTTAATATACGTTTCGATAAATTCGTCATTAGTTCAACTCGATAAATAATAATTTTCCTATATCATATATTTTCTTCTCTTCAAATTTTAATGACAATGATGTTTCATCGTTTGTATTTAAAGGAAGAAGAAAATAAGAAAAAATTGAAAGATCAAGAAACAACCAGAAATTCTGAAAACAAGAAAATTGAGTAAGGGAAATGTGATATACAGTTTGCATTACAACAAATAATGCAATTTTTTTGTTTATTGAAACGGTAACAATAATGATTATTGTAACTAAATATAGTTATAGTTGGTCTAGCCATCATGTATGTGTAATTATTACACTAATAACATTATATATATTTTTTTTGCAATTCATTTCTGTTTCAACCCCTAACTTCCGTTCATTATTTTTGATATCATTATAAAGAATTCCCCCAATTCGATATTGATAGTATATAGTTGATGACATTTATATCTGTTCTTCCATTGATTGTTAATCTGTCTTAAATCGTATTTATTTTATTTTTGTATTGTTTTTTTTTTATTCAGCTGATTTTAACCCCTCCCAAAAAAATATATATATCTATATTTTGTTGTCCAGAAAATATTATAGAAAAAATAAAAGTAAAATTGACTGCAGGAAAACTATATAATTTGCACTCATCATTTACAGTGAAATAAAAATAAAAAAAAAATATAAAATGGATTCCATCAATATGTCAAAATAATACAAATGTCATAAATCTTGAAACAAACTATTTTATATTTTATTATTTATATCTATTTACATGACATACAAGAACGAAAAACACATCACTCTATTCATTTTCGTTGTAGGTATCCATAAAGTATATTATATTATTATAAATTGGAGTCGTTTTAGATAAATAAATAATTGCTGTGAGTTTTAAATGTAAATGAAAAAAAAATTTAAAATATGATATAATTTATTGTAATTTGTAATCTATTAATGTAAAATAACTTAAATTAAGACGTAGTTTACTTTTAAAGTTTCCTCTTCTCGTAATTTTTTGTTCCAAAAATGTGGTGTTGATCAATGATATTTTATCAACATAGATAATAAGGATCTAGCTTTGTTTGGGTATATTTGAATGTCAACTTCCATGCTATGCACAATTTATTAATATTTAAATATTTTAAATTAAATATTATGTATTTTTATTTTTTTTATTTAGTGATTTATAATTTGATGTAGTAATTTTTTTATTATCTATGGTTTTTTTTTTAAAGCTGTTCTGTCTCTATCTGCTTTTCAACTGTATTGAGTAGTAATAGTAATGGCTATTGCAAAATGCTTTTCAACTGTATTGAGTAGAAATAGTAAATTTTATAAGATTTATTTTAAAATAATCGGAGACCTATCTAAAATTATTTCGTATAATTATAATTGTTGAAAATGCTAAAAAGGTGATATTATTTGTCACAGGTGGGTAGATTGGATTGAACTGAGGTAAAACTTGCTCAAGTGTTGAGATATAATGCTCAATAGTTTTGATGAATTAAGATATTAATTTTACTTAATTTCATTGTTTTGATATTTTTTATGTTCTTGACAGTAATTTGGTTAGAACTATAATGCATTATTACTGTACTGCAGTTTTACTACACAATGTGTTTTATTACTATATTGTCAGGAACTAAGAAGCTTTGTTAAACTAACCTCTTTTTTTATTAAAAGTCCATTTTAAGTTGTTACCAAATTACTCTCAATAATTTTTTGTTTATTTATTTTATCCGAATGACAAATGGTAGGTACTAAAGCACCTCATAAAGCATTTTTTGTCTTAAGTGCGAATCGAAGCGGAACCTTTCGGCTGAAAGGCAGACTTTCTGTCCACTGCGCTACCCATCAGTATCTGAATTAAATTTCAATATCTTCATTATCATATGCAGAGTCCTTACTGTGTACGCTACACCAAAACCAGAAAAAAAATTAAGATTTTTAAATTTAATAAATTACAAAGTATAATAATATCTATTATTTATACTTATACTTGTTCAATGTCTGTATTTCAAATATAACATCTAAGTTTTCATCCCAGCAATAAGCTTAACAAAAATCATTTTATGATACTGGTTCAATTGCTTCCAAAACATATTTATGGTACATATTTACTATTCTTCTTGAATCATTTAATTTTGTTTCTTCAAATTGTTTTTTTGCCAGCTAGATTGAATAACGAATGCACGACAAATAATCTAAAATAAATAAATATTAAAACAACCGCAGGCTGAAAAAGCATATTGATTTCGTAAGCCGAAAAAACAAATCTATTATTACAAGACTGAGAATATGACCGTGCCGTCACTGACGCATAAGTTCTTTTATGACGGACCGACCAAAAGTGTGTATGTTCTGTGAGTGATATATGTATAACTATATGTTCCTGTGACGGCCACACACCTATCAGTATTCAGCAGCTCATTTTTAGCCTATCCACACTTTATAGAAATGCAACAAATATAAACGGTATCAGTTGATTAAATATGATTAGTGAAAGCACCTAGCTGTCACTTGACGTTATTTTTCAGTTTACCAAACCAATCAACATCTTCGGGAAAATTTAAATAATATTTAACAAGTTTTAAAAATTATACCTAGCTAGTCATTAATTAATTATTTTACTCTTTTTTACGATAATTATACTTTCTTAGGTTAAATTCTGTTAATTTAAGTTAATGTCAAACTCATGTACGCTTTTATGGGTTTAAATATAATCAATTAGCCCTACTTCAGTTAACTTTATTTTCAGTTTCGTTAAAAAATTTACTTTTCGTTCAACTTAAGCTGGTACGATTCAGTTCGTAGATTACTTAAATAAAATGACGTTTGAATGACCTTCGATTTGTTGAAAAAAATCAATATAAATCAAAATTCAAAATGGAATTTTTTCTTGAAAACTGTCAAATCCGCTACATTCAGTGGCTGTTTTAACGAAAAGTATTAAGTTAACTTAAGTAACATGTCAGACCTTATTGTATTTAAAGTCAACGGTAACAATAATATAACCCGCAAAATAAAAATATATTTTACAAAATTGAATTGATAAATTTATTAATTTCATTCATTTAATTTTGAAACTCTCTGTTTACAATACAAAACAATAATTTATTTGAAAATATAAAAATATACGTACGTCATCTACAGTAAAAGAAATTAAATCAAAATGACTTATAAAACAATTGAAAAATATTATGAAAATGCATTTCCGACACGCCTTTGCTATACCATCTCTATTCTACATGACATTCTTACGCAAAATCCTTTATAAATTGACTATATTTAATCTATATTGTAAAGGTTGGTGGATATTTGAAAATATAAAAATAAAAAAATAAATAAATAAATCGGGGGTGAATAAATTTTTGATAAAAATTAAAACTTCTACACCCCCCACCCTAGCATAATTTTTCGTTAGTTTATTGCTGTTGGCGTTATGTACACGACATTTAGAGAAGACGTAAATCGTTAACGCATTTATGTATTTTTTTTTTTTATATTATTACGTATTTTACAATTCTACCATCAGTTATAAATTTAGGACACTAATGGTTATTTAAATTTAAAAAAAAAAAAAAAGAATAAAAATAATATATTATATCACAGGACTAAAATTGGAAGGATAAAATGAAAAACAAAAAAAAGGAATAAATAAATTTGTATATCAGTACATTTTGTCGAATAAAATTAAATTAAATTGAGTATAGAATTTCATCCTTCCTTATGGTATAAATTTTATATTAATAATAAATAAGGATGTGCAAGTAAAAAAAAAAAATTATATTTTTATTATTTTTACAGTTAGTTTCTATTAATATCTTTTCATATTTCAAATTGTTTTTATGTTACAATACAAATTATGATACTCAAATCAACATTTTTCTATAATAGAGGGTATAATAGAGTATTTTGAAGTCATCAGTAGTTCTTAATGTATACAAATAATGTAAAAAAGATAAAGATTAGAGGGAAGAAATTGTTTTAATATCCTTGAAATATAAATGAAATGGTATTTGGATTAGAAGAGATATTCTAATAAATTCTATTCGTTATTTCAATGTAATATGAAGATATAGGTAAAATAATAATTGATTTAGTTCTATTAAGGGTATATAAAAATTATGATGGGGAAGATCAAATAAAATTCAAGAATGGTACATATATCTATACATAAAATCAATTCGATAAGACAATATTAACGGTATTCTACGTACTTATTCAAATCCATATTCATTGCTTACATACAAATCTAATTTATTGACTGTATGTGTATCCTTAAAATGATCAGTTCAGAATTTTTTTTCAAATAATCAAGCTAATTAAAAGAATTGTTTGCTATTTTAGAAACTTATTAAATCAATAAAAGCTAATTTAACAATTTGAAAGCTTAACTAATATTAGCTGATGAAATATATAATTATAAATCATAATTATTTTTAATTATACATTTTCTATTCAATGAAGTAGACATAGTTGTATTGTTTACAAAGCATTGTCGACCCGTAGAAAATAGCGTAGTCTACATCAACCATCGGCAACCTTTTCAACCGATGGGGCAAAATAAATTTATTTAAATAATAAATAAATTTTTAGTTTAATCTGAAAAGCTTTTATATTTGAATATGCTTCATTAATCAAAATTCCTTTTACTTGAAGCTTTCGGTTTAATTCGTTCATTAAAGAAGCATGTCTATTAAGAATGCTAAATCAAAAAAGCTTTTTGGATCCGATAATTCTAATACTTCTCTTTTACTTAGCCACCTTACTTCGCAATACTAGATATCGGAACAGTCAAATTAATATTAGTCAAATTTTTTAATTAAGAATTTTATTAGTGGCGAACGAAAAAAAGTAATAGTAAAAATAAAAACATAATGGGCCGTATTTAAAACCCGAATGGGCCGCATTTAGCCCATGGGCCGCACGTTGCCGGTGGCTGGTCTACATAATGTAGTTTATGTCGTACAACACTGGCCAAGATTTCTGATTTTTTATAATTTATAAAAAATCGTAATTAATTAATTAATTTGTTTTTTTTTGGAATGTTACATTGACGTATTTTAATTATTTTCTACTAGAATCTAAGATGGGAAACTCATCATATTTTAATAATTTTACCCAAGTATTTTAACGTATTACAAATTCTCAGAAATATAATTATTTATTTTAATAGATAGAGTTTAACTTTTATTTTGTTTATTTCAAATATTAATAAGAGTCTCTCTCAATTTTTACCTTGAATTTATAATAAAAAAAAATATATATACAATATTAGAAGTAATTTAAAATTGTTGGATAAAGTGGTACGAGTTTTGAGTTATAAATAATTGTAATCTTTGAGATAAATTTATTTTCTATTATAGATAATATAATTTTTTCTTTTTTAACTTTCACCAAAAATAAAAAAAAAAACATTTTTCTAAATTCAGAGAAATTTGTATTTTTTTTTTACTAAATAAGTAAATAAATTGGATAAACCAAAAGAATTTATTATTCAAAATCAATCAAAAGTTATTTGCATTTAATCAACTTTTTAATCAAAATTTCTAGACAAGATTTAATTTACATTCCATTCTTCTTTCAAAAGAATATAAAAAAAAAAAATAAAAATAAATAGAAACACCTATAACCGATTCCATTATTAACCTTTTAACTTTATCTTTTTAAAATACTTTATTTTAAATAATTTTTATCCTTGAAAGGTCATTTCTTTTTCTTTCCTAAGATGGCATCTAAGTGGAAATCTGATATGATAAAAATAAATTATATTTCTTTGGTTGCAACAAATCCTAAGAAATGAATTAATCTTCCAGATTAATCAGTTTTTGTTTTTTAATTTAAAATAAAGAATCTGAAAAGTTTGTATTTAAGGATATGTAACGGTATATTAAACAAAATAATAATGAAAAATTATTATTATTGCGTGTGGTCAAACCATCCGGTTAAATAAAATTTATTATTTTTCCTTTTGTTTATAATTGAGTTAAATTTACCAAACATTTTTCAAAATAATAATATTAAAATGTATAGATACATTACAAATTCACCACACTTTATTAAAATTAAATTTTACCTTGAACATTTTTAATAAAATTTTAAAATTTACAAAAACTTGTTAAGATCCGGTTATGGCCATATTGGTTTGCAAATTGGTTTGCAAATATTATAATAAAGCCATTATAGAAGAAAAATATTTAATTCTAATCGATCTCTTTTTTTTTTAAACTTAAAATTCTTATTAAATCATATGATCTGTATTTTGTCAGGCGTCTATTTCTTATTCTTTCTTGTTCTTTCAGAGGGTTAATTTCTTGTTTAATATATTTTTGTTGATATTTTAAACTTGTCTTTTTAATTTCTTCATTATTATTGTCAGTACCTTTAAATCACGGTGTAGACCATCATTTCTTACATACTATTCGGCTCTCACTATCGTTCTAATTATTTTTGATTGTGCTCTCTGCATTAAATTAATGTTGTTATTGCTTGAGGTACCCCAAATTTCTGCTCCATATGCCTATATCGGTTTTATAATTGTTTTGTAAAGCTGCAGTTTGTTGCCAATTTAGATTTATTCCCGAAAAGCCAATATAGCTATTCGAATTTTAACCTTATTTGATTACGTTTATATATCGTCGCTTATCAAGCAGGAAGCACTAAGTACATATTGCAATTTGCCAATAGTTTTATACGTAAAGTAAGTCAGAAATGTATAAATTTTCTTCTACGAAAACATTGTAAGGCTCAAGTAAATATTTTAGAACTTAATAAAGTAAGTTTTCATTCTGACTTATACATTTCTGACTTACTTTACATATTAACACTCAAATTGGCCAAAAATGTACTTAGTGCTTTCTGCTTGTTAAGCGATGATATTATGTGGTCCATGTTAATTTATTGGCAATGTTATGTTTTTTACACGCTACCCAAACACTAGGAAAGTATTCCTTTATACAAAATTATTGTAGGTGTGGGTAAGGAAAAAAAAGATTAGGAGGGAAAAAGGATGAAGCTGGATTTTCATTGACTAATATTTATATCTTAAAAATTTTATCGGCTCTAATAAAGGGAGATAACATGAAATTGACATTTTTTTATATGAGAGCTCAATGCGTACGACAAGAACAGAAAATATCATTTAGCGGGGATATTTTCACAAAAATTGGGGATATTTTCATAAAAATTTGGGTTAATATACTTTTATAAAGTATATTTTTAAAATATCGGCGATAGTTTTTTTTATACCGGTAACACTTTTTTTTTAACATGTTTTTGAGTAAATTTATATAAAAAAAAATAATTTTTTTCAACAGACGGTTTTGACGATTAAATTGTTGTTTTTTTGTGTATAAAATAAATTTCTCAAATAGAAATTTAGGAAATTCTTTGCCGCGATCTATTTTTTTCTTACATAAAAATTCAATAAACTATCTCCGTTTTTAGAGCCAATAACATTTTTAAGATTTTAAATATTCATGAATGAAAATCCACCTTGATAGAGGAGAATTGGACGGTAAGTTAGAGATGAATTTTACTTTATTATTTGCCATTGTTGGTTCAGGTTCGTATCAAGATTGTTTTGTATTTTGGTAGTTTTTTAAGGTGGAATTTTTTGATGAGTTTCTATGGTAATTAGGTGTGGTAGGTAAAGTTAAATAATAACACGACTTGGACATTAATGTTATGTCTATTTTCCACTTCTTCCTACCGAATATTATAGTCTTTTTAATTTTATATATTTTCTATAGGCTCTTGTTCTAAGCTTTGAAATGGCATGACAATAAGCATGTTTGTGACCTTCATAATCTCCCTGCTAGTTTTTGATGGTTTAATTTGTTTGGGGTTTTAAATGGTCATTTGATTGTTGATCACAATTAGTAACCTTAGGATAACCTTTTAGCTATTTATCACATACAAGTAGCATTAGAAAATATTCAAATATATTAAATGAAAAACATTAGAATAAGTAATACAGTAATAGACGAATATGGTGAGAATATAGTTGGAAAAAAATATTGTAACTGTGAATAAAATTATTACACCCTGTATACTGTCAAGTCTTATGACACCTGTTTAATTTCATTTACTTCTAGTTTTTTACATGAGTAGTCTTATACCTACATCCCAATCAAAAATGTATAGATACTAACCCAACTCTAATTGCATTTCGTTGAACTTAAGCAAGTGACTTTCTGTTATAACTAAGTCAGCATAGAGATCAGAATAAACCATAGTTTTGATTCAAAATTACTGTCATGACCCGATATCGTTTTTCTCCAAATTTTCTCATATCAATCCAAACTTTATTTTTCAAACGTTTTGTATCTTAAGATCATGAAGCTAAAACTCTTGGTTATTTAATTCTATACTATTTTAAAAATCTGGGGTATTGAAATATTTTGATGATGGTACATTACATATTCTTCTTCTTCAGCTGATGATGAATGTCTGCGATCACATTTCTGAATGTCTTTCTATTCTGCGCTGCGTCCATTTAGCTCTCCCATCGTCCATTGCCTGATGTTTCTTAGCCATGATATTTGTTTTCGTGGTGCCAGACGTGTTGGCAGTCGTCATTCTTCAATTTTACCTTGTAGAATTAGTTGTACAATATGATATTTGCTGCTTCGCATCATATGACCCAAATAAGTTGTTTTTCTACATTTGATTTTTTAAATGGAGAGGTCTATGTTCTAACCGCAAACTTTTAAGATATATTATACTTCCATGCTTATCATCTATGTTCTTGATAAACGCTATATTATTGCTTTGATGTTTTTTTTTGTTTTTATTAAACTTTGTTTTACCCATTGTACAATCTTATAATTACTTAACCTAGATAAAGTTTCCAAAAAAAAGCTTTTGTGATATTATTATTAACATGTAAAGTAATAGTTTGCTTTTTATGTTAATTTATGACTGCTTTCATGTAAATTTCTAAATCAGGCGATTTCATTGTTAATAACAACTCTACCTATTCTATTTTGAATCTTATTCGAGCTCTCCTTGATACCTCCAGTATTATATTATGGTATACCACATTTCAAATACTTCAGGGTTATTCATAGTCGATATTTTCAGTGTCCACGATTTCATACCATAGAGGTGTATCGACCGCACGTAGACGTAGCATTTAACGAACAGCATTTTTGTTACGAGGATGATATCACGGTAACAATCATCGAACTTTTTTATATTGAACCAAACTGCTACGATCATGTTCTATTCGGCATCTTATTCCGATAATATGAGGTTTTAAAAAAATGTTTTAATATCCTAGATGTATTAAAAAGTGGAGACTCGTCCAGTCACATCATCATTATCTAATTAGTCAGTATTGGTTTCTTCATCAGAATATTTCCCCTATATTTATTTGCCGATTTTTTTTCACCACCTTTATACATGTGTGCTCCTTCTGCATCATTAAAACTCTGAGTTTGTAAAACATAACTGAAATTTTAAGAATATCTCTACTACACTCTAGTTTTCAAACTAATATACATCAACACAGATATTCCGAACCTTAATTCCCTTAATTTTAAAACAAAATTAGAAATTTTAGTCTTTTTTGTTGTGTTGTGATTAGAAAAGATTTTCTCAACTTTAATCGATTCGTTAATTTTTCTTTTGTTTTTTGTGTCTTAAAAATAAATTCTGAATATCCAAACACCCTCTCCTTCATCGACCTCATTTCTTTCAAAATATACTTTCTTTTTATTTTCTTTGTGATTTATGACAGGAAAACTTTTCCTAACAACTCATTTTCCTCTTTTAATATTACACAAAATGGTCAAGACGAAAAAAGGATTTATAATGAAAATTAACAAGAAAAATATATAAAAAAAAAATAATAAAAAAATTAAATGAAAATTATTAAAAATGGAATTTCGGATGAGTTATTTTTAATATAAATCCTAATGACTTTGGCATCATGGCAATTTAAAGGCAAATCAAAACATGAAAATAATAGACAAAGAAAAAGAAGAAAAATAATAAATTTAAAAAAAAAGCAGGATACGATTCCCTTCCTGTTAATTGTCTTTTAAATAGGCAAGTTTTTAAGAGTTTTACTAAAATATTGCTGATTTGAAGATATTTTTTCTTGTTTATGCTAGAAATCGAAAAAAGTTTTGATTTTGAAAACATCTTAAGGTAAATTAATTTGTCATGTATAATTAGTGAGTGAGCAGTCAAACTAGTTCTACATGAATGTTTGGAGGTAGTTTGATATCTACCGTACTAATTACCACTTGCTTTTGCCATGCAAATTCACTGTATCAGGAGGTAGGTAGCTACAATTCCAGTTGCTACTGGAAAAGCAGTTAGCTTTTAATTGTGCCTTTTTGATACTAAGACTCTGGTGACCTATTATTGTTGTTATTGGTCGTTTTTGAGGGCTCACTCTCTCATTTTTACTTTGTCAAAAAACTCAGTACTAGGAGATACCCTGTGTTGCGATTGAGAAGGTTGATCAGGTCACCAATTTTGATTTTTGAAATAATACCTATATTGTTGGGAAAAACCTCACCGTAAGTTCGAATTCTGACTCTGGCTAATGCTGGACAACTACAAAAGAAATATTTAAGTATTTCTGCCTGCTTTTCATTTTTGCAGCTGCGACGATGGAAGTTGAATGGAATACCTAGTTTGGTAGCATGGCTTTCTATCGACCAATGACCCGAACTGATTACTCACAGTGTACTTTTAATGAAATTTCTCTATTTTATTGAACAGAATCAACCTCTAGACGATTACTTATAAGTCTGTTAGTTATTTTTCAGTTTGAACTCTAATAATGTTGCATTTTAGAGACGCACGAATTGGGTTAGTAAGCAAATCCACAAACTAAAATCCCAAAAAAAAATATCTAAAAAAAAACTCCCCAAAAAAATTCATAAATTCTAAATCCGTAAAATTGTGGCAAGAATAATTCTGGAAAAAGGAAATATCCTCTTTTTTTTTGTATCCAAAAGTGGACAGCGGTTACGTCTATGTACTAAAATGTTTTAGATAAATATTCTGGAAAAATGAGATATTCTCTGTTTTAAATCCAACGGCGACTGTATATAAAAATGATTTAAATATATCAATTCTGGAATGAATGAAATGAATAACTATATAATATGTTGGCTGCCACAGGGCGTACAAAGTTATTAATCATAGTACAATATCTGTCCCCATTCACCGTCACTCCATTCTCGAAGAAGTAGGGATCTATAACTCTTTGTGATGTCACTCCACACCATAATGTACACTTGAGCGAGTGCAATTAGCGCTGGTGAACAACTCTGGGGTTTGCAGTACCCCAAAATCGTATATCTTGTTTATTTACATATCCATTAAGATGAAAATGTGTTTCATCACTCATTATTAAATTGTTAAGAAACTCGAATGCCTATTGGAAAAGTAAAATTCTACCACTTTGGTTTGTAGCTTTGTCGTTAAGTTTTGCATGGTGGTGTAACACGGTTCGATGAATAAATCTGAAAAAAAAATAATAAATAATAATAAATGAAAAAGTTATACAATTTTTACACGCAGGCGTGACTTTTCGCCAACCCTGTATTTGTATTTTACCTAAAGCATTTAAATAATGATGAAACCCCACTGGAGTTTTGACTGACGAGATTTCGATACGCTCCCTTCAAAAGCCCGAGATTTTACAATAAACTGAAATGGATTTTGTGGATGACATTATGGATTTTGTTTTTTGTGGCTTTGGGACTAACCCGTTCAAACTGAAAAATAGGCAATTTTAAAATTTCCCTACATTATTTACAATTCATGTTTTGTAATTTGGTTCGTGTCATGTTTAATTACTGTTCGATACTGTTTAAATATTTTTTAATAATTCATGATGTTTAAATATTAGTTGTCATTCTCTCTATAATCGAATAAAGAGATCTCTATAACCTAAAAGCACTAAATACTTAAATATCAAAATTTTGGGCAACTTACCAAAGAATAACGATTAAGATTGACAGTATTTTGTTATAGTCAAAATAAAAATCAAAGGATCTAAAAATAGCTAGTTCAAAAAATACGAGATCAACATCAAGATGGTTAGAAGATATAGATTCGAATGAATGAAGATTGCGAATTGGTTCAATATTCGGCCCGAACTGTGATACCATGATGATTATTTTTCTTTAAAATTAAAGGGAGCACAAAGAACAAATAAAATATTTCGGTCTCAAAATTGCTAAGTTCTAAGTATTTTTTGTCATTTTTTTATTATCCGTGGAGTGTTCTATATGTAACCGCGACCATTTCAGATCTAATATACTTCCCCGTTTGGTAATTTATAATTTCAGGTCCAACCCACTGGCGAACTTTCGAATCATGCAATTTATGTACATGGAAATATTTATATCTTTTGCGGCTATAGCATCGCATTCCAATAGAAGGTGAGGGACTGATTCCTGTTCCCGTAAGCAAAATTTGCATCATAGTATATTATAATGGTAGATGAGTCTTTTCTCTTTTTCTAGATGGTATGGACTATGAACCACACTTAGTAAAATAAACATGCTAGACTAATCAGAAACATCGTGAAAAGCCTAAAATGATACGAATTACTCCGAAGTTGTGTGCTAACGAACGATTAGATTTCGGTATATTTATATATCGATATATATCCTCGCAAATCCCTTTTTTCTTCATGAAAAAGGGCAAACAAACAAAACTGAGTATAAGTTGTGTAAACTAAATTGCAGCATCGTCCAAATCACATGTAAACTTAATTGCAGCATCGTCCAAATCATATATAAACTTAACGGTATCTACAGTCACAATTCCTTCTCCTTGTACGTGTTCTAACCATGATCAGACGCCTTCGGAATTACTTTAAATAATATAATAATAATAAAATTAACAAGTAATAGAATAATAAATATTTCAATTGTATTTCAGTTTACAGTTGTATGTATGTTGACTTCGGTACCATCTCTTAAAACTCGTTAATGCTTCGAACAAATATTTCAGTTTTAAATTAATTTTCATTACTTATACTTAAATCCATATTTAAATTGAATATTTTTAATATTTTTATATAATTCATCATTTAACATATTTGATTTAGAGGTCTTAACACAAAATTATCATCATTTTTATTTTATTAATGAAAGGTCACATTTAATAATTATGAAAATTTGTAAATAGCATCACTGAAAACAAAACAAATTATTTTCACTTAATTTTTATACTATACTTATACAATAATTTGTATATCTACACAATAATAATATATAAATTTTATTTAAATTCCCTTTTTCCTTTCCAATTCAAAAACAAGGAAAAAACTTATAAATTTCCTATACAAAAAAACAAAAAAAAATAAATAAGTTTTCCTTTTCGCTTTCCGCACGTCATTGACTTCTAACTAAAGTCATAATCTTAAAAAGAATATTATAGTTATTCATTTTGTTGCAAACATACACTGATTTAACTTATAATATACTTTAATTCAGATATAACTGTAAAACTATATAATTTACAGTTTTATAATGTTAAAAACGGGAAAAAAGAACTGGATACAGGCGAAATATGAACAAAAAATATAAAATTCCTTCAAGCATGCAAAACCATTTATTTCCGGATATCCGTTTCATCTTCTTTTCTTTCAGCCTTCCTCTCATTTTCTATCTCTCTCTCTCTCTTATTTTTGTTCATTTTAACATTATACTCTTGTGAAAAATTCAATCTTATGCATAACTGTACTCTAGAAAAATTCTAGTGATATTATAATGTTTGCCATATTCATGTATGTACACAATATAATAATATGAACTCATACATAAATAAGATTAGTAAGTGCATATACCTTACTCATACATATTTATTAATAACATCATAAAAAAAAAACAATAAATATTAGTAAAAAAAAAAAAAAAAAAAAATTCTTTAAAATTCTTGTTGTCTTTTTTTTTTATTATTCTTTATTTATGTTTTTGTAGTTTTATTCTTAAAAATTTTTGTGGTTTTTCCGTTCTGCATTTTTATGTGTGTTAGTTTAGTTTTCTGTTTTTTTTTTGTTTATGTTTTTTTTACTTTTGGTTTTCGTAAAATTGAAAAACGAAAAATTTTAACAAGGAATTTTTGAAATATGGTTATAAAAAGAACATTATTAATGTTTAACATACCATATTTTGATCAGTTTGAAGTTTAGCCATTAAAGTATTGGCCGAAAATTTCTCTAAATAAAAATATGAAGGAAGTGGATTATGAAATCTCCTAGGACCGCAATGTTGGATGGTAATAGGAAAAATAATTTATTTAAATACTTTGTTTAATTGGAATTCTTATATAGTGTTAGTTAATTAATTTTAAAGGGGGGGACAATCACATTCACTTGTCGCTATCACAGTTGTAAGTCAAGCGATCATGCATTGTTTGCTCAGAAGGATACAATGTATTTATTGTACCAACAACTTGTAGAATATGAAGAGATATTGATAAAAATGAGAATTTGTGTAAATTGTTAATCCGTTGCTATCCTATTCATCCATCGGCACCACATATATCGATCGATATAGGAGAAATCATGCATTCTTTGCTCAGAAAGCATGCAACGGGCAACAATCTGTACTAACAATCTGATAATTTGTAGAATCTGTTAGGGATATTGATAAGCACGAAAAAATACTGCTATAAACTGTATTAGTAGTTTTACTGAAATATATTTACGATCAAAACTCATCAAGTTGTGTAAGACTAAACTTTCAAACGTTTTAGTAACAACGATTACGGTAGTAAATATTATTTAAGTGGGTGATAGGCCAAGATCGTAATGTGCAGGCCTTTTTGCCTTTTATAGTAAGCCTATCTATATACCAGATTACATTATACAAGTTGCAATTTTAAACCTTACTACATCTATTAAATTAGATCTGACGTTTTTAGGGTTACAATATTTTCAGGGCTGAATTCATAGCAATTCTATTAAAGTTTTACCATAAAATCGCCGTTGTAAAAAAACACATAATAAAACACATAATAAATCTAAAAGTCAATTATATTTGAATTATTCTGGGTAAATTCTAAAATCCAAAATACACTCTCATTACGAACTTTTGTTAGATTGACTCAAGTTTGAAATAATGAAAACTTAAATAAATCATTACTTCCGTAAGATGTTTTTGTAAGTAGAACGATTGCCTTGTTCAAACACAATAAAGAATAATAACATAACCCTTATTCGCAGACATCGGAGGTTGGCAAAAAATTAAATTTTTTATACCTAATACAAAAATAACCAAAATAAGCCTTTTAACATTAAATTCTTAATTAGTCCGTTTTCCTTTAGGGTAACCGTATGGCATTATTCTCAATACGAACAATGTATTTTAAAACGATACTAAACACATACTATGTTTCTGGGTTATAAACGCACACCTTTCACAAACATTAACTGCAAAAAAAACATGGAAGTTCAAATAAGACAAATAATTACCCTTGCAAGACGTTGTTACTTTGGTTTGTCTAAACAACTGTACAAATGTACCTACTATGTTACAACTGTAGAAAACGCTCATCCCTCCGATACTGCTTTGTGGTGCTGAAGCATTAGAAGCAAAAGAGTCTGTACTTGGTATTTTCGAAAGAAAAATTCTTCGTCGAATTTAGGATCGTATATCTAACGAAGGACGCCTATTGCGGGAAAGGATATAACACTGAATTATTTTACCTGTTTAATGAGACGTAGCCAAATAAGTCAAACTAAGATGACTTAACTGATTAGCGAATAAGTAAATGATCTAGCTAAAAAAACTCTTCAAATGCAAACCCTGGGAAACGCGATGTCGAGCAAGACCATTTGTTGGCGTAATAAAGTATCGGCGGATACGAAAATACTTTATACTTCCAACTAGAGATAATCTGCTCAGAACTGCAGGCAATGGAGAACAATACAGCACCGGGCCTATCTAGGTCTGCAGCACGTAGGAAAGTAAGTAAATAACAACGAACATTAATTCAATCCTTTTACAAAGTTGAATATAAAAAAGTCAAAACATTCTGAATGTATGTACACGAAGCGAGGATAAGCGATTGCCAGATTAAAAATCTATACTGTAGGTGTATTGTCTAACAATAATTGAAGGATAAGAATAATTGCTATTATAAATTCCAAAGGTATGGCTCAAGTGAGACTTATTATTCGTAACGAATTTTAAATGTTACTATCTCTAAAAAAAAAAAATGGAAAATGGAGTATATTTACTTTGGGAAAATGTTACCCCATACTGAAATAAAAAGAGTTATTGTCTTTTCGCAAAACAAAAAAAAAGAAACAAAAAATATCAAAATAAAATAAAAATATAAGGCTAGTGCAAAGGATTCAAATATTTACAGTCAAGTCCTTTCTTAATTGAAAAATAGAACAGCACATCATAGTATAAAACACCTTCTTTACATTTGCATACATTTTTATATTTTATACTATGTGAACGAACTCCTGTTATTTAAACAGAAACTAAATCCTATCATTTAAAGTTCTTTGAATATGCTTCTTTTTTTACAGGTTGTATTAAAATTCGTTTCAAACACAAAAACCATCTAATTTTTGTAACAAAATTTTATTTTTATCAAAGGATAATGACGTGAGGTTTAAGGTAGATAGGTAGGTAGGTACCCTAAAAAATATGAAAACAAAAATAAATAAATTTTTATGATAAATAATAATTTAAAATGGTTGAAGTCGCTTCTGTATACAATTTAATTAGAAATATTCTTAACAATGTTAAACAAACTATTTGCAATTTTGGTTACCGTTTTTGGGATTGGTTGGATTATAATTTCTTAATTTTTAGAATTTGGGTCATAATTTTTTTATTGTTGCACAGCCTATTTTGAATACGATAAGAGCAGCCCCAGTGATAGCGTAAAAAATAAAGAAGTCATTTCCGTAAATCTTATACGCTTCTTCTTTAGCTTTCAAAGCTTTCCTATACAGGTCATTAAACCAATCCGAAGGATTATCTTTTGTGCTTTTTAAACTATTAGGAATAAAAATGTTCATCCCTAATAGAATCGTTTTCATAATAACCTCTGCACTAAAGTCGATATTTTGTATGACGTGAGCACAACGACCAGTCAAAAGCTTTTAAAAAATAGATGATTCTAACCCAGTCAGCTTGATGATTATAATGTCAAACTATTTTTTTAGACAAATCATTTAAGCTGATATTTGTACCTATTTAGGAGCTTATCCTTAGCAGATAGTGGTCAAAACCCGCTAGGGGAGAGTTAATAGAGATTGATTTCTATTAATGAGTGAATAGGAATAAATCCAATAGCTTGTCCTTGTCGTTTCGGTCTTTTTTTTATATCAATAGCAAAAACATAGGTTAAAAAGAACAATTACCACGAAAAGTTGACTGGATAATTGTAGGGAAAACGGAAAGGAGTAGGTAAGAAACTCAGAACGATGAATTTCGAACTAATTTGTTAATGTTCACTTTGAGTTTCTTTTAGTTGATGTTCATTTTGTAATTCAAACACGTAAAATCCATCTCTTCTTGGCAATATTTGAAGTTGGATGCGTTTTAATATTCTAGATGTTCTTATTATGAATGAATATCTATAGCCTGATACCAAATTGATATTTTCACAAAATTGATATTAATAGCCTCTCGCGTTCCTCGACGGAATTATTTTAGCGGTGGAAGTAGTAATTTTAGTTGTTTCGAAAATGTGCCAACCCCTACAAAATATCTATAGAGTTAGTGCTCCAACAATACGACAATGAGCAAGTGAAACAAGTGCTGATGAGATATTTACATCATGAGCCGAATGGTGCATTGCTGTTATCTGCCAAGAAAGCTTTTGTTTTTTCTAATGAGGAGTTCTTTGTAACCGCGACCTTTTAAGATCTATTGTACTTCCCCATTTTTCTCAGAATTGTTGAACTATGGTCCTTGATAAACGCTATTATGCCAAGAAAGCTTAGAGTAGTCTTAGAATTTTATAGAGCGTCCGCCGAAAGATGGAAATTATACTTCTTCTAGGGTCGTTCGCTTAATATCAATAATAGATTATAATAATCAGGCTTGAAATAATTTAGCGAATCTAAATATAATACAATACTTCCAACGGAAGCTCGAAAACAAACAAAAAACAAATGTTAAATAAACCTAGGGATTGTTAGTGAACAATACCGAGCCATTGTGCGTCAACCTGCCTATTTACATGCTAGGTGTATGTAATTGTATATTTGTTTTTTTTTAATTATTTATGAATAGTTAGATCGGGGCTATTTAATTTTGGATCCTTTATCTTGAGGTAGTTGAGCTGATGACACACATTAATTCTTACTCATTGTCATAATGACTGACAGTATTTTCAAATATAGCAGGAGATAAACCAAATTTATTTATCATGTCTTCTTATACTCAAGTCAAATAAATTTTCTAATGTCTGGTAAGAGCTGCAAATTTAACATTGTCAACTTTGTTATAATAAGCATGTAAAATTACATAAAATAAATTAGGTTCATAGTCAAATACCTTCTTTATCTTTACATACACTATACACATGATATTTGAAAAGGATAATAGGAGAATAAAAATATTATACATATATATAACACAATTATATTATATTTTATATTCAGTTGGACGCGCTTTTATCATATCCGTCTGTCCACATGAACACATAAGAAATCTGTGAAATGACAGAAATACAAAAATTTCGTAAAAAAAATAAAACCATAACCAAACCAAACAAAGTATGTAGAAAAGAAAATTTGTCTAAGTATTTGTTCCTGTTTGTAAAAGGATAAAAGTAATAAAATTATATTATTATTATTGCAAACATATTATGCAAATACATAATTTGTGTGTGTGTGTGTGAGTGCACGTATCAAGACATGATAGTTAAAGAAAATTCTTTTCAAGTTATTTTTACATAAATGTGGTTTAAAAAAAAATATATTTTTTTTTTTGCGTTCAGAATGAGATTTATTTTTTATGGAGGTCCTGTAAAAATTTGTTTTGTGTTTCTTTACTGGGTATGGGTATTAAAACATGTGACTATCATTAAAAATTGTAAAACCATTTTGAAAAATTTTAGTAATTTTTATATTTTTTATGTTGTTTGTAAAGGTGTGTGAAACTATAATGAAGTTCTCTTGTTTTTGAATTTTAAAGAAAAAAATCTATTGGGCCGTGAGTAGAAAATATAGGTATTATTAGGGGTTTTTTTGTTCTGATTAAAGAACATTTTTAGATTTTCAAAGTTTGTATTTCAGATTATTACTGTAATTTTGGTGTTTAAATATTAATTTACTAGACCTGAGATTACACTGTAAAGTGAATCTGAAGATGATAAAACTATAGTTTTGCAAGTTTATTCCGTTCAATTTACTAATATATTGGAATGTGATTGGATTGTTGGAATGACATTGGGGGAGGATTTCCAGACAATGAATAAATGTGGAGGTTGGAGTTCTGGTGCAGAGATGTTTCTGTGTGGGGAAGGTGCACCTTAAGTGGCCTCGTATAAGTTTGACACCTAGGTCACGGGTTTTTGTTTTAATGAGAACTAGGATATTTGCATTGGGGTTATGGGATCTAGTAAAACTACTGGAAGAATTCCTCACTTATTTGGCGGGTGTGCGTTGTATTTACGGCTAGTTCTCTTTTGACATTTCTACATGACATAATTAAACCTCTTGTCAGAGGACTTTTTTAGAATAATACAATCTAAAGATGTGAAAACCACTGTCTCCAATTACCAATTTGTTTTTTCTATTAGGCAACGTTAATTAGAATAGTAAAAGTACATTAATAAACCACTTTTTGGAAAAAAAATAATAATTAAAAGAAACACAGTAGATCAAAGCTATGCAGAAATTTTATTCCCCTATATTCGCTAAGACAAAAATAAGGAAGAATGATCAAGTAGAGCATTTTAAATTTTAATTTAAGTGATTTGCTTTTGCATTGCCATTAATAGTCTACATTATTTAGTATTACGTCTATTTTAATTTTTTTTTGATGAAAACAACATGCAGCAATTTATTGACATTAATTTTGGTTCTCAGAATATTTTGGCAATTTCCATATTCTTCTATATTTGAAAAGTTTTCTGCTAATATTTTTGTAATATGCTTGTGTTCAGTATAATACAAAATGAGAAAACACTACAACAATATTTTTCTCAAAATAGATCCTAAAACACTTCCATAATTTTATAATTTTTCTGATATTTTATCATAAATTTACGGCTGTTTAAGGCTTCTAAAATTTTTGTTTTAGTTTGTACAGTTGTCACTCATACCAGTCCCTTTGTTGAGCATCTCTTTGATATTTAGAAACGCTGTACTGAAATAGTTTTTCTTTTCATTTGGGCTTTTTATTATATTTAATGTCCTATGAAGTGGTTTTTTTGTTGAATGGTATTGTCGAAAACCGAAATTATTGTTTGGTATTAAATTTATTTCATACCAAGTATGCCAACAAGTACAGATACAGTAACGTACAACACTAAAGCAATAGACAGAACAAGATTAAGATGGAATCCAGAACAATACTGGTGATAGATTGGAGTTAACGGATGAAGGACAGTAGTTGCACGTGATACACCAGAATGGAGAAAAGTTGTAAACGAGATTAAAGCTCGTCCTGATGAGCTGTAGAACAAACCGATGATGAATATGATGATTAATTTTTTTTCTACCAATATTGACCTTAATGTTCTGATCAGCAATTTTTCAAAAAACCTTTAGTACTACAGGCAGTAAACTCATTATCCTGTACAAAGCTATATCCTAAACTTGGTAATTTTCAATATTTAAAAATTTCATTTTAATTTAATTTTAATCAGTTTTTTAATACTTCAAATCACAACTAGAATCCTTAAATTAATACCAAAACATATTCTTAAATTAATATCAATACAAAGTTTGTTTTATTTCTGTTAAAAGCTACCAAAATTAGTTTTTTCTACATAATAATATTGTAACAAATTTTTTATAGCTACAATTTTTATGATACATGATAATTTTCGAATCCTTAAATAATATAAAATTCTATTTATCCTTTGAAACATAGGTAGTACCTACACCATAGACGAATACATCTATTACGATCATACACATGAAATTAATAAACATGATGAAAATTCATTTCATAAAAAAAAAATTTTTTAACGGTAAATAGTTGTTGTCTTTTAAAGGATAATAATATTATATATGAAAATATTTTAAAGGACATCATATCAATATCAAGGATAATTTTTTTTTTTTTTTGCTTTTTGTATAAGGATAAATATGTTTATGTACGAAATTTTATGTTTTAAAATGCTTTAATCTTGTTGCTGGGTTTTTTTTTTATAGTCATTGCTACAAAATAAATATAGGTACACGTGTATGTGCGTGTGTTTATGAAAAATATCTATAAAAGGATACATTGTAATACAAAGGAAGCGCTAAAAAAATGTGATAAAAATTTGTTGCAAAATTTGATGGATTCATTTTTTGTTTTGTTGTAATGCTGTACATAATATGAGCCATTGTCAACAATGATGTTGGTTAGACTCAAAAACGATTACTTTAGAGAGCACATCATAAAAATTTGTTCAAAATCCTTTTTTTTTTTTGTTTTGTTCTTTTTGAATCATAAAATATTTAAAATAACCTCAATTCATTCTTTTTAACCAATCTTTTATTTTTAATATTGCTATCTGCTGTTTTTACTATTAAAATTATTGAGGGGGGGTAACAAATGTAGTTGACGACGGGAGGTGATAATGATATGAAATTTTAAAGTATTGCACCTAATTGCCATTTTATGTTCGAAATTGAAAAATAAAAACAAATAAAAGTTTTAAAACTTTTTACGATACGATGACGAAAACTGTTTAAATGAATACATGATTCATTGATTCACTTATTCTACAATTCAATTTCTAATGATTTGTGGTTTAGAAATACTTTCGAACGAATTCAGAATAATGGTTGGAAAGTAATGGGAAAAATTACTTTTTATATGAAAAATTGAGTTAGAGTAACTGAATTGATGGAAAGCTCAAAACTGAAATAAAATTTTCAAAATGTAAATCACATTACAAGACTATAATACGTAATTAATAAGAAATACATTTTTTATATTGTCATCAGATGCGAACATTCAATTAAGGATATAAAATAATTTTAAATTTTAAATTTACCGGTGGGAAAGTTTTCAAAAATGTTCAAATAAATATTCTCTAAATCTATAGCATTTCTGATAACATTGAAAACAATCAGTAATATAGAGCTATATCAGTAACATTTGTTCGATATAATGTGTTTTACAAAAATGAATTGAAATCTAAAACACAACACGAAATGTAGGTAATAATATATTAGATAGTAAATCTTTGATTGTTATTCCCTACTGTGTTAGTGCGTCACAAAAACATTAAGATGTATACTATAATCCTACCACAATGATGGGACTGATACATTTCATACATATTATCTATTATAATATGAAAATTCAATTTTTCAGTTTAGATTACATTTATTTGATTGAGTTTTTTGAGTTCATACTTCTGATATATGAATTACAATATTCTATAAAGTACAAAATAGTACATTTTCATTTTAAAGTTCTAACTTTATTAATAATAAATCAATTTCCCTCCTGATTCACACAAATAATATTTTATTTTCATTTTATTATACTTAACACAAGCATATTACAAAAATTTTTCTTAAAATTAGAATAAAAATTAATATTAAAACAACAAACATAATTTTTAATTTAAATATAAAAAAAGAAAAAAGAAATTAGACTATCATAATTTTTAAATATATATTCAATAACTTTTACTTATTTATGACGAAAATAAGAGGTTATGGTAACAAAGAAAACAAGTTAATTTTAAGTTGTTCCTTATTCATAGAAAGATTAATGTTGTCTCTGTACCTGTTAACTAAGAGAAACATTCTGTTAATGGGTTCGAACTTACCATAATTTGTACGATGATGAACAACATTGAATATATTTTCAGAACGAAAACGTGTACTAATATTACGATGATGATTGATCTTATCTTTGATAATTAGGGAATCAATTTTTCCAGAATTAATCATTAAAATAAATACGACGTCAGCAACTATTCTTCTGGATTCAAGAGTGTTTAAGTGTAAAAGTTTTAGTCTGTCTCTGTAAGGTGGTAAACGTATAGGATCAGACCAAGGAAGGTTTCTTAAAGCGAATCTAAGGAACTTCTTTTGAATAGCTTCAATCCTATTGATATGGTCGATGTAGTTAGGTGACCATACTGGGCTAGCATATTCTAGATTTGAGCGAACTAAAGAAGTGAATAGAGATTTAATTACATAAGGGTCATTAAATTCTTTTGACCATCTTTTAATAAAGCCTAGTATTGAATTTGCTTTATTGACGATAATGTTGAAATGTTGTTTAAATGATAATTTATCATCAAACATGACCCCGAGATCATTAAAACAACTAACTCTCTTGATAATCTTGTTATCAAGGGTATAATTCGAAATTATCGGAGAAGTCCGACGAGTGTAACTGATTTGAGCACATTTCTCCACGTTCAATTTTAATCCATTGACGTCACACCAGTTTAAGAACAAATTAAGATCTTCTTGAAGTAAGGTAACTTCAGTAGGTGACTTAATTGCCTAAAAGATTTTGACATCATCAGCATATATGGATACGCTGCTATTTCTCAAAATTGTTGTTACATCATTAATAGATAAAATGAACAATAGTGGTCCTAAGTGACTGCCCTGCGGAACTCCAGAATTAGCATTGTATGGATCAGAAATAATTGATCTAAAAAGTACATTATATGTTCGGTCAACTAGGTACGATTGAATCCAATTTATGAATGTTGGTGGAAAATTAAGGTTAGCAAGCTTCTTAGTAATAACATTGTGTGGTAGAATATCAAACGCTATACTCATATCAGTGTATATTACATCAGTTTGAAAACCAGCTTCCATTGTGTTGCAAAAAGAAGAGCAACATTCTACTAAGTTAGTAACAGTTGACCTACTTTTCATAAAACCATGTTGGCAAGAAGATAAAAAGTTTGAACAGGTTTCATATATAGAATCATAAACTATCTTTTCAAAAACTTTTGGGATACAAGATAATTTAGCAATAGGCCTGTAGTTAGTAATCATGTTTCTGGACTCTTTTTTGTGCACTGGTCTGATAAACGACTTTTTCCAGTAGTTTGGGAATATGCCAGATGCAAAAGAACGAGTGAAAAGAATTGACAATGGCAGAACAAGTGATTCAGAACAATTTTTTAACACGATTTCAGGCACATTATCTGGCCCGGGAAAAGAATCATTATTTAATCGATCTAAGTAGGTTTTAAGCTTGAAAAGTCAGTTTCAGGTAACTCAATAATATGAGAATTAACAGCCACTAAAGAATCATAGCGGTCCGGCTCACAAGTGTTGTCTTCAAAACAACTTGAAAAAAAGGTTTTAAAGAAATCTGCAATGACTGTCGCATCATTGGAGGAATTATTATTATAAGACATTGACGCCGGAAACTGATCTGATTTGCGTTTGGAATTTACAAATTTCCAAAATATTTTAGGATCACGCTTTATCTGGGTAGATATACCGGATAAATAATTTCTGTAGTTAAAATTCAGAAGACTTTTATATGAATTAAAAAGACTAACAAAATTATTATAATTTGAATCACTCCTATTTTTCATATATAAAATCCATGACCTATTCCTTTTATTCTTCAGTTTTTTTAATTCCTGGTTAATCCAAGTGGGACTTGATTTTATATTCCTCTCACGAATATGAAAATATTGTCATTTTAGTGAAAAAATTTAACAAAATAAATATTTTCAGAAAATAATCAAAATCACACAAACTATTGGACAAAGTATATATAATCATTTATTCAGATCTAATTTTTCATGAGTCCAAAGAACCATCAAGATTGCTTGTGTTATAATCGTGATAGGATTAAGATTAATACATAAAAAAAGTGGGATTTCAGTTCCACCATCTCTGGCGAAAAATAATAACAATTTGAAACACACAATCAAATCCAAAATTTCTCTTAAAATATCTAAACTTTATTTTTGGCTGTAGTGTAGGCTACGTTGAAAAATAGCCCAAAAAAATATAAAATCAACCATATTTAACAAATTTTTATTAAAATAGTTTTAATTTGCATAGTTTATAAAAATTGGAAATTTATAGTTGGGTTTTCGGTCGGTACTACGGTCGGAAGTTATATTATGTGCATACCCTTGAAAAAGCGTATAATTCCTTCCGAATTAAAAGTGAATTGTATGGTAGGCTTTCGTAGTAAACCCGCTTTTACCAGAACATTTCTTTAACGTGTGGAAATTTAATATGGCATTTCAACTGATCATTGACTATCAAATATACCAACATCTATTGTTTTAAGCATATTGAAATTTTTTTATTTTTTTTTCTGTCTATCATTTCTATTCCCAAATCCTTATGTAGATTAATATTGCGTATGTACCACGGGGCATTTACTAATACCACGTAGTACTTCGTTTTGGAAACTTTATATTATATTTCTGTTGATTTGGTACAACCTCAGAGTTGAATTCCATAAGTCCAAATGGGTTTCAGAACTTGTTGGTATAACAGAAGCTTATTTTTAGTTGATAGCACAGAGTGTCTACCTAGTAGTCAGCTTCATTCAATTTAATACGCCATCGGAAGGTCCAGCCTTGAATCTTTTTAATAGCTGCTTGTAATTTTGGTGTTGTTTCGATGTTACTATCGATGGTTAAAATTACTGTATCATCAGCAAATGTGGCAACTATGTTTTCTTCGAATGTAGGCAGGTCACTAGTAAACAGGAGATAAAGGATTGGTTCAAATACACTACCTTGTGGAACTTCTGCTTGAATTTTTTATATGCTTAGAATAGGTATCTTCTTGTTTTATTCTGAAGTAACTTTTTTTCTGAGATATGATTTTAATATTTTTGAAAATTGAGTAGGAAGAAGTAAGTTTAGCAGAGTCTCTACTAATGATGCGGTGGATGTTGTCCGCATGGCCCATTTATCATCAGACAGACTGAATGCTGTAGTTTATTGAGATTGGTTTGAACTATGAACTGCGTGCCTTTTTTCCACCAAACTGTAGATGCATAAGTTAGGGTTGGCCTCACTGTTGCGTTATATAACCATAACGCCATTTCGGGGCTTAGTCCTCATTTTCGGCCACATAGGTTCTTGCATGCCCAAAGTACAACTCTGGCTTTGTTTGGAGCATTGTCTAGATGAGCATTCCAGTTTAAATGTTCATCAAGTACGATTCCAAGGTATTTCACCTCTTTGGGAAAGTCAATTGTTACCCCATTTAGATTAGGTTTCTTTAATTTGTCCCTAACTCTTCTGTTTGTGAAGGCAACACTAGTGCTTTTGTTTGAATAGAGAGTTTAACCTCTCTGCACCACTTGTATACAACGTTTAGTGCCTGTTGAGTTAATTTCGCCACTGTAGACTCAAATTAAATGTAGACTTTAATTAAATAAAATAAAGAAAATTGGACTTTCTTTATTTTAATTTATTTAACCATGTTTGAATTTTACAAACTCAAAATTTAAAAGTTTTAAATTACACTACCCCCTTACTTAAATTTCCACACACAAATATATTTTCCCTATAATAATTGCGAACTTTCTCATGTGTTTTTAAATAATAGTTTTCTTAAAATTAAATCTTTTCAGAATCATCCTGCTTTACATATACATTGTAATAAATTTTCTTTACTACTATATTCTATTCTTAATTATAACTCTTTTTCTCAATTCTGAATCCCGCCCTCTCACATAATCTGGTAATCATAAATCACCTCATATTATATTCTATAACATTTTGTATATGCAAAAATCCCATTTGGTTAGAATGTTATTGCAAAATAAAACAAAAAAAAAACAAAAACAAAGCTCCCTTTAACAATAATATATTTTCTAAAATCACACAGGATTCACATTTGAATTAATTTGAACAACATAATTGCCATTTATAATAATTTTAAACTGTGATTTTGCAAATACTTAAAAATAATAACAAAATCATAAATAAAATATTTAATACAAAAGAGAGTGAGCGAGGACAGAAGAGAGGGTGAGAGAGTAATTTTATTTGAAAAATTATCTTGAATTGGAAAATAAAAGCTAACAAAGACGTGACATTGAAAAATTTATTTAGAGACAACATTGTTTCCTGAGAGGCTTACTCAAATTATCATGAAATAAAACACCAGAATATCTAACTCTTTCCAGGATAAATTCAGGATAAATAAATTTTTCCCCTTTTTGTATTCGTAAATACTATTATAGAACTAAAATGGTGTTCATGTGATTTTTTTTGTTAAATTTTGATAGTCATATAGAAATGACAAGACTTAAACAATTTTTATTTAACAGTTATTTGCAAATATAAAAAAAAGGATTCATTCAGAATTTAAAATTTTATCAATTTTGTTTTAGAAATATACAAAAAAGTTTTTCTTTTTTTATTTTTTACGATAACATTTTGCCTTTTTATATTTTTTTAATTGACATCATCTCAATTTGGTGGGTGGGCTTATAATGTGTGGTATAGTGATTTTTAATAAGACCAGAAAATTCTTATATTCTATAAAATTTGTAAAATCTTTCTTTAGAAGATTCTTTTTTCAAGGCAATTTTAATAAATATCCTTGTTTCCCTATGTTAAATTACTCAAAACAGAGATCGTTAACTCAACCTTAAAAAAAAAAGCTTTTTTGATGGTGAACATGATTCCTTTCCTAAATATTTTTTCTTGTTTTGTTATTTTTGTTTTTTGTGAATGTCGAATTCATTAAAACAAATGGGAACATAATTTATGTTTTTCATAAAAAATATACACACATACACAACTGAAAATTATCAGTTATTATCCTATATAATATTATTATTTTATATATGTAGACAAACAAGGATCACAATATATAGAAATTGTGCATAGATGAGTAATTTTTAAAGAGTCGTAATGTCAAAATAGTAGAATCTAAATAAAGATTTTTCCATTACTATTTATAAATTCCCCCACTTCAAGTAAATTTTCTATTTTTTTTTTTTCTTTTATTTTGGTTCTGTTTTGAATACGATTAATAAAAGATAAAAGAAAATGAACATTAATTACCGTATATCCTAAATAAAGAGAGAGATAGAATTTTATTTGCGAATAAAAGGGTTAATGAAGCTAAAATTAATTTCTTATATTTTAAAATTCTGTTCAAGTAAAAGATACGCATCATATGCGGGTCTATTTTCAGATTTTAAGATTTCACTTGTTTTTTTTTTGCGGATACATACACTTTATTTATTTACGAGATGAAATGGGGTGAAATTTACAATTAAATAGAATATAATTTTTAAAGTGATTTTTGAAATTATATTTTTTATAAAGATTGAATCTGGAAGTAGCTAATCTGCAAAAAAACAAAAAAAAAAATTAAATATCGTATCGTAGATAAAAAAAAATTAAAAAATAGATAAACAATTTTTAAAAGCCTGGCAAGAATATGAATATAACAACCATTAAGTAACAAATTTATAAAGTAATATAATAATTTATTATCGTAAATCTCAACTTCCAATATCAAATTGAAAATTAAAATTATTTTTCTTGTTAGAAACGAAATGAATTTCAAAATTACACAAATTTAAATTTAAAATGAGCCATTCACAATTTCTTATATATATCCAACAAAATTTTATTTCTTAATTTCCGTATGTGTATAATGATTGCTATCAGGATATTCATATGCTTTGAAATGATTTCAGAAGATAATGAATAAAATTTTATCTTAGTAATGGTTCAACCATAATAATTAAATGAATAAATTAATTACACAATATTTTAAATAATAAATTTTTATGTCTTTATTTGAATTTGTTCGTAATTGAAAAAAAAAAAACAGATACCAAATTTAGTATTGGGGACAGTAAGTAAGTATTTTATTGTTTCTGTTGCTTTTACATAGGAAATAACTTTTTTCTACTGTCCACTACTACTGCAACTATAAATTACTGTCAATATTACTAACAACTCCTGAAAAAAGTAAATAAAGGTATAATACGCAAAAAAAGATATAAGCGTTCCATTTCACTTCCATTTCACTTTCCATTTCGTAAAATTTCAAAAATTAATAATATAACTCTAAATTTTTTTTTTTACTTTCATAAATTTAAATTATTGGTTTGACGATAATAATTTTAGATTATTTAATTTACATCAGTATATATTTTGCATTTAACAAGTTACGACATTACAAAAGTTATCAATATAATTCTAAATAGTTTTTTTTATCGTAAATTTAACATATTATTTTTATAGTGATAAATTTACCCTATTTAATTTACGGTATTTAATTTTGGATTTAACAATTTACGATATTACAAAAATAACTAATATAATTCTAAATATTTTTTTTTACTCATTTTATCAAAATAATATCGTGAATTTTTAAAATACATTATTTTTACGATCATAAATTGACCTTATTTAATTTACGGTATTTACTTTACATTTAATAATTTACGGCTTTCTATTATATTCTACAAAATATCAAAATGAATTACTACCTGTACTTAAGTTTGGGATGCAAATATAATTATGAGCTACCACGTGAGCATTCATAATTGTAATTCAAAATGTAGACCGTATAAAATATTAATAAAAAAAAATATCACTCTAATAAATATAAATTTTAAATTGAAAATTAAATTTATTTCTTTTTTTTTACTACAGTGGATTCTTCTGGAACTTGTGTCTTTTCTCTACTGATGAACAAATCCCAACAGAAAACTAAATAAAAAAAAAATTTATTTTGGAAATTTACGATATTAAATACATAATGTAAGACTTACCAACAAATATCCTTACATATTATATAAAATTAGTTCAAATATAAAAATTATCAAAAATTAGGTGAGTTGACAAGATGAAAACTGTAATAAATGGATTCAGTACAATAAAGAGGTTTAAATTAGAATAGGCATATCATCGGTATATTCTAGTTTTGCTCCATCCATTCACGTCGTTTAATTTTTTTGTTCATTAAATCAATTTTTTTTTTACTTTGAGCCGTTCTGAGGATTTTCAGGCACGCCGAATCGAATTTTGATATCGCAAGACGAATCCAATTATATACTCGGGAATAGCAGAATTCAGCTAAGTGAATAATTGACTCTTTTTGGTTTTTCAATAACAATATTTTTATATTAATTAAATTCTGCATAAAATCAGATTTTGCTATCACCGAATATAATTTGTTATTTGGGTCATTCGGCAACAGCAAAATTTGACTCATCAGCTCCAAAAAAATCCCCAAAGCTATTGCAACTTAAATAAAGTATTTTATTGAAAGGAGCAAAACAAGAATTGAACAACGGTTTAATATTCTACTTAGTGTTTAACATTTTCTTAACATTTCCTTCGTCCTACCCGACCGTCAACATTGAAAATAGTTATACCGTTTACCAACTATATGTATCAAATTTAATTTATAATATTATTAAGACTAACTTAATTTTAATTATGTAGTATAGTCTTTCCTATACTCAAGTTATTTGATATATTATATTCATACCAACGTTTCAAGAAAAAAGATATAATGTAAGCCCACTTGGATACTGCCACACATATCTATTTTATTAGTTAGCGAATTGAAAAAAATTAACTTTCGATGCTTGGTTTTTTAATGTACCTAGTCTTAACATTATTTTATTCTTCAATCAATCTGTTTGTTCAGATTGATTGAAGAATAATAAGGTTATAGATAGATTGCATAATAAGATTAATGATTGACAATAATCTTATTGTTTAATCAATCTGTTATAGTATTCACCGAAGTTGATATCTTTTTAAAACTCCGTTGAGATAACAAATTTGAAATTTTTAATTATTTGATTAGTAGATAATCGGAAAAGAGTAAACAATGTTATGAAAATAGAATTACCTGATGCTCAACGACTGTAAATAAATGACAAGTGCTATAATTTGAAAAAGTTTAATATTTTATTGATTTTTATATTATACAGACGATTTTATTTGGTTCTTGTTTTAAATATATAGTATTCCTATATCGGTTTTGAACTTGAATATTTTTTTTCTATATAAATGATTTATTGGAAACAAAAATTAATATATAATTTTTATCTATAACTTTTGCTGTATCTAAGATTTTGCAAAAGCTTCATATTTAAATTTTTGGGTTCTTGTCATTGCTTTTTTTGTTTCTTAATCTATAATTTTTGTTGTATCTAAGATTTTGAAAAAGCTTCATATTTACATTTTTTGGGTTCTTGTCATTGCTTATTTTATTTCTTTATCTATAATTTTTGCTGTATCTAAGATTTTGAAAAAGCTTCATATTTAATTTTTTGGGTTCTTGTCATTGCTTTTTGTTTTAATTCACCGAGTTGGAAAGTTTTACAAACATTATTAGCGTACCTATTTTAATAATATTAGATAACGATATAAAATATTTTATTCTTAAATTATATTATTTACGGAATTAAATGAATGATTTAAATTTATATTATAATTCCAACTTCAATATAAAATAATTTGTATATTTTGCTATTTTAAAATTTCTCAATAATTATTTTTGTTTATAATGTAAATTTATTTAATTTAAATTTCTTAATTAGATGAATTTAATTGCATAATTATGACGGAATTATTTAAAATAATTTAAAAATTGCAAAAACAAAAAGATAAACAATAATAACTAAATAAATAAACAAAAAATAACAAAAATAAAAAAAAAATATATAAAAACAAAATATTTCAATTCAAAAATTTACTACAAATTTCACATTTTTATATCATTACTATTTATAATAAAGTTTTATATACAATTATTATGAAAATTATTAAATTTTATTCTAATTCAATAATTTTGATTTACGGTAGGATGTAATTTTAGAACCAATTCGCATGGAAAATGGTACCTCTCATTTATCAATAATTAATTTTATTGTTTGTTTTACAACCACTACAATTATTACAAAATTATCAAAATTTTTCTTTTGGTTTTTTTTTTTTTTTTGTGCAATAACAATATTTAATATCCCAAAGGTATTCCGGAATTTAAAAAAAAAGTAAATTGTGGATGAAATATTTTGCAAATGTTTAATTTTATTTTTTTATTAGTTATGTTGTTTGTTTATTTTTTTTTCATAAGTATTACATAATATTATTTTAATTTATTCAAATCACGTATTAATTACATTAATTTATGTCCTTTTGTGTAGTCTCAATATGTATATTTTGGGAATACTTTGCATATGCATGTATTTAGTAACTAATAATATTACAAAAACAAAAAAAATTAAATTAGTGTAAATTAGTAATAAATTTGTTATTAGAATTCGGATATTTAGGTTACAAAAAAATAATTAAAAAAAATAAAAACAAAACAAAAAATTTGTTTTTTTAATTGTATCCTGTGATATCCTTTAATCACTATTGTAATTATCAGTTAAAATTATAAAATTACTTTTTATTTATTATTATTTTTTTTTTTAAATTTTAAGTACCAAATCACAAGCAACAAAACAGAATACAATTTTATTATGACAATAGCCAGAAGGTGCACACACATCTATCTATATATTCGTTGTAATTGAGTTAAAATTGTTTAAGTTATCAATAATTATTATTATTAAATTTTAAATATTTTACTATTTTTTTTTTTAATTTCCTTTATTATTTATAATCTGTATTTTAATTTCTATACAACAAGCAAATATTTATGATGAAAATGTAATTTGAAGTAGCAAAATCTAATCTCTAATTTATTTCTTTTTAAAAATTTCAGGGACATAAAAAATGCTTCATATTTTATTTTTCAAAAAACAGGCAAAAAATTTTACCTTGTTCAGAAATTTTCAACTATTTCTATTTTTTTTTTATGTTTTTTTTTATCGAAAGTTTAAAAACTGATATCGTTATGTACCTACGTACACGGTCAGTTTTTTTTTTTTAATATAGAAATGAAAAAAAAAGACATTTTTTGTCACAAAAATGACAATGGGAGATAATAATTATCAAAATTATGAGTCATTTTAAAAATTTTAAACGTTAAATTTTGTTTTGAAACTTTTTATGATGTCAGCGTGATAAAAAATGTTCAAAAGTAAGTTTATAAAAAATACCTACTCATACAAAAAAATAAATGATTTTTACGATAAAAATATTATTTTTTGATTATAATTTGTTATTGTTGATTAAAAAGATTGATAAAAGGTTTGAAAAATAATATTATATGTTGTAATAGTTACTAGGGGTCCCTGTTGAGTAATTATAATTCAAATTGATGTCAAATTTAAATTTTTTAAAAAAACAGTAATTTACGTACTGACATAGACTTCTCACGATAAAACACAAACCACTCATGTTTAATAAATAGCTTTGAGGTTAGTAAGTTTTATTTTGGACACATAAATGCACCTCCCTCATATACTGATTCGTTTACGATAATATATTCCCTATAAGTAGTCAGTGGCATTTAATGGATAAAATTACTAAAAATAAATTATTTTTGTAATTAAAGAGGTATATACATTATACATATTTTTAACCAAAACTATATGATTACTACAAATGACCAAAATATATAAAACAATAATTCGAAACAGTTACTTAAAAAAATATCCTTTAATTATGTATAAAAATAATAAGATGTTGACACAAAATGGCACAAAATGGCTATATTTTATTTAAAAGTTTGAATATCACAAAACCAAATTCTTTTTAACCCGTATGCGCATTTCGGTCGTATATACAACTTCTTTACATATTAAGAAAGAGTTCATTAAGAAGAAGCGAAATAAAGTGAGAAGGTGCTTACTGCGCAAGTCCTTAAATGCTTGTCTATTATAATTATAAATACTCCAACTCTACTACGTGAAGATGAATTTGACGGTCATATGAACAATTCAACTGATTTTTTTTTTGTTTTTGTTGTTTTTATATTTTTTATTTCAGATGAATTTGTTTTTTTGTTTTTATTTGACATAATAATGTACAATGTACATTATGTAAAACCAAAATAAGCTATCTAACTTGATATTGAGTAATGAGCTTTTACCCATTGAATCCCACCCATTAAATTACACGCCATTACACGTCCTTTCTGTTTTACAATTATTAAGTTTATGCTATTTGATTATAAGTTTTTTTTATTTTATTTCTTAAGTATAACCAAGAAACACAATCCAATTTTGTTTTTGTAAAATATTGAAAAATATCAAAATAAGGAAACAAACCAAATTATAAAAACACAAGACAATAAACTCATATAATCCTATTCTTTAATCTAATAACATTTAAACCTTTCATTCGACTTATTTTTACTTGTTTCATTAATATTTAAATAACGGAATATCTACTAGTTGATATTATGTATAGTTACTAAATTCTAGGATATAAATAGAGTAGACAAATTTTCATAAAGCTCTATCCATTCATGTTTTATTTTTGTTTTTATTTTATATTTTCAAACATCCTTATTTTATTATTATTATTATTATATTGAAAATTAAATTCCTTTAAGTGGATGCTTCTGGACTCTTCAAAAGCAAAAGAAAAAAAAAATCTATATACTCAGTATATTCAGTTTTTCGTTCAGTTTTATTGAAAATAATAGAAATTTTCTTTTTTATGAATACAAAAAAAAACAAAAAAAAAAAATTAAAATAAATAAATAATTTGTAGAATATCGCTGTACTACGATGTTACAACTATCATCAAATACTATATAGAGGAGCTGCTGCTGTTATGGGTTCTTATCTTAAGTATAATTTAGGTTTGGGACTAGTATAAGTACCTAAGGGTAGAATATTTTTATTTTCTTTTTTTTTCAAAATTGAAATATCGTAAAATTTTATAACAGAATCATTATTATTGCTACTCAAACAGTCTACTACTTGTCATTAAATTACAAAGAAATAACGATAACAACAACAATCACAACTTACAATATTAAAGTGCATTCATTTTATTAGTAATTTTATTTTTTTATTAAAACAAAAACAAAATAAAAAACACAATAACATAATAACAAACAAGAAAATTACATTTTTTTTAAAAGATTTTTTTAAATACAAAAAAAAAATGAATTCCTCGACAGAAGAGCTGAAGTTTGATAATTAAATTTGCTTTGAATATTTTTTTTTATTTGTTTGTTTTTGTTTTTCTTATTTAATGTTATGAACAAATGAAATAACTCAATAAAAGAAAATTTAATAAAAGAATGCGCCATCTAATAGGAAGATATTTGATTTTGCATTTTTTTTTTTTTACTAAAAATATTCTGTCATAATACTTAGGGATTAAGATGGAGGATTGAAAAGTAGAACAATAAGAGTAGAAATGAAATAAAAATTAATATTAAATCATAAGATTTTAATATTCAAAAATATTAAAATTACTGGATTTAAATATAAATAATTTAAATAAATTAACTATAGAATAAATAAATGCTCGAAGAGTATTGTAGTAAAAAATTGCAGTACCGTAAGTAATTCTACCAAAAGTCAATAACATAAACAAAACACTCTTAGAATAAAACAGAGTCTAACTACTTCACTTACAAATATGAAATCTTTGCAAGACTAGGCGTAAATTTTCCTAACATAGTCGTTTTTCATTTTCCACTTCTAAGGGCATTATATCAAAGCTTTAATAACATCAACACATTCTTAGATTCTTAACTGAAAATATATCCTTTGTTTCCAATGTCAGTGTTAACAGTACTAATGTACTGTACCATGTAGCGGTAGTAGTCTAATCAGTGCTAGCGGTAGGTAGGTAGAAGTGGCCATTCCAGCTACTTCTGGAAATATAATTACTTGTGCCTTTTTGGTACCACCTGTGTGCTAAAAAATTTTATTATTATTATTATTTTATTTATTGCGTTAATGTATTTTTGTACAATATGTTATTTTCATATATTTTAATTCTATATTCAAGAGTTTATATTACTAGAATATTTACACTTTTGGTTTGCAATTATTTAGACTAACCTGACTTAAATATTTAGAATAAATTTAATTGGCAAAGGACAAAATGGCAAGTAAAAACCTTTAATTAATTATTTTATTCTAATATAAAAACTAATGTGAACCTAA
Source organism: Argyra leucocephala (assembly GCA_963942445.1). NCBI lineage: Eukaryota > Metazoa > Arthropoda > Insecta > Diptera > Dolichopodidae > Argyra > Argyra leucocephala. Next base: position 44,387,071 of record OZ012681.1, on the reverse strand, counting down.
TCTAAATCTTAACTAACGTCTATTAACTAAAATGATCTTAATACTAAATCTTAATCTACTATCGCTCTTATAAGCGGATTTTCGGAATTGTTACTAAACAAAATACACATTATCAATGTTCTATTCGCTTGTTGGTGCAATGCGGTCCTTAATTAAGAATACTATAATATAAAATATAATTTTAATTCCATACATTTAATTTTCTAATACAATTATTGCTATTATCCTTTATCGCAATTGTTTTTTTTTTTTTTTTTCAATTTAAAATTTACAAAAACTTAACATAACTTAATGGTAAATAAACTAATATGCATAGGTATACAGATATAAGTTCTCAAAAAAGTTTTTTATAGAGCTTAATTTCATTACATATAGGCAGCTTTCTGATGTTCCTTCATTTTTTCATATTATTGAAGTTATATGTACTAAATTCATTATTGTTGAGTATATTAACCCCCAATTTGTTGAAAATATTTTCAAATTGTATGTTTTTTAGACCTGGTGGTAATCCAGCCAAAACCATATAATTTTTCCTTTTTAATCGAATTGGTTCATCCATAATTGCCTCCAATCTGTTCAATTTTTCCTCCAATGCATTTGTGTGACCCTACATATAATCAATCTTCTTACCTAATTTCTTATTTTATCTGTTCAATTTTTCTTCCAATGCATTTATGTGACCCTAAATATAATCAATCTTCTTACCTAATTTCTTATTTTTCTTTTTTATGGCTATGTTTTCTTTCAGTGCCGTGTCAAGTTTGTTCGCTAGGAAAATTTGTGAATTGCGAATTTCTGATACTGCAGACCCATGGTGCAGTTTGTAAAGTCAAACTTAACCCGTTCGTTCGCTTCAGTTTTATTCCATTCAGTTGTAGATCCTTCACCATCCTCCTCAAGCACAGCAAGTGATTCATTTAGTTGTGAAGGACAGTTAGAACATTTCCAACTTATATTTCCATATTTCACAAGCTCGTGTGTATCATCTCAATACTTCCGATATGACATAATTTCACACAAATTTTGCATTTAACCGCTTTTGTTCTGGTCGATAGTGATTTATTACAGATCCCACATTGATTAACCATAATTGAAAATTTAAAGTTTATTAATTTTGATACAAAAAAATTTTTCCTTCTTTCTTTATGTATTTTTTTTTTTTATATCTTTTTTTTACTTAGCTTTAATTTTAAGAATTGTTTTATAAAATATATATTTAGTTAATTTTAGTTTTTTAGAAATATTATAACTTAATTAAGTTAGTTTTATTTTATGAAAATTAATTTTAAAATTATTATTGAAATTATTTAAAGAGCGCAAAAATAATTGTTGTTTATCCTTTGACACTTCAATGACTTTTCTCATTTATAACTTTAACATTTAAACATTTAAACATCCTCTTCTTAAAACTCTAATAATAATCTTAAATGTCAATAATTTTTTTTTTTGCCACCTAAACATAAACCTTGTCAAATCATATTAGAAATAAATATTTTTCAATATTTCTAAAAAAAAATATCATTTCATAATAATTTTATTTATAATATTATTATTTATACGTGATTCAATTTGATCCTGTTAAAGCAAACTTTCCTTTAAAAAAAAAAAAAAAAAAAAAAAAATCAAACAGAAGACAAAAGTCAAAAATAAAAAACTAACTAAACTAAATTGATGTAATCGTTCTTTTCTATTTCATGTAACAATATCTTGTCGTTTGATTATTATTTTGTGCCATACGCCAATTTTTATGTTTTTGGGGTCACTCTATTAAATGCACTTACTGCGGCAGTTCTATCTGGCATGGTTTAGCTTTTACCTAGCATCAATTTTGTTATAATATCAAAATTTTTTTTTTTCAATTTATTGAATTTTGCGGCATATTCAAATTTATCCAATTGGTATCATATCCAAGCAAAATTAGTTAAAATTTTTGTTGTTATTATTTTGTAAAATAATTATGAAAAACATTATTATTATAATGAGCCATATGTTTATTATACATGTTTATTATATTGAGCCATACATTATTATTATAATGAGGTCAATATAAAAATTGGCGTTTGGCACAAAATAATAATCAAGCAATGACATAATCATTGTATTTAATCACCTAAATTTTAATAATTTCTAATTATAGTTAATTAATAATATATATTTATAATACATTTTACGGTGAAATTTTGATCGATTTTTATAACTCACAGATGCATTAATAACATCTTTTGTTATTAGTTATAAAATCAAGCAAAGCAAAAATCAGGAGTTGTAGTTGGACACTAGACTAATAATTAGGTTATTACACACATCTTACTATAATTAGGTATTAATTATTATTAATTAATTATAGATAAAATGGTGATATAAATTTCTATCTATGTATCAATGTTAAATATTGAGAAATCGAACTTAATAATTTCGAATTAAATGTTCTAATTACATAAATGTATTTTATAGTTGTTATGTTACTTAATTAAGTTTTTGATACTTATCGTCAACTACATGTAGACACAGTTGTATACTCAAAATAGAACCTTCTTATTAAGGGATATTCTTTGATATAACATGTAACATATATTGTAATTTGTTTATATTATTTTATATTTGTCTCTTTCTATCACATATATTTATATTATAAAGATATGTTTTAAATATGTAATTGAACTTATTATTATAGTCAGTAATAAACTTTGATAAAGTAAACAACAGTTTTGTTTCAAGTTTGGTAGTAGAACTGGAAGGTTGTGAAAATGTCATCGCACACGCAAGTTATTTATGATGAACCTTAAAACTTTATTTTCTCAAAACTAACCAATTGGCGTATGAACTAAAATAACAATCAAGAGACGATCTATCCTTTTTTTTTTGCTATTTGTTTTGTTGTTTTAAGTAAATTTTCTATTATCCTGACACACATTATTGTTATCCTTTTACAACATTCTTGTTAAAATCTTTCTTAGTTTAAGTCTTTTATCCTTTTTTTTGTATTGTTGTTTACTTTTTTCGTCTTTTCTTCAATCATCAATACCTACCTACCTATATACCTATAGAAACATATATTTACAAGAGAAAATTTTAACCAAAAAAATACTAAAAAACAATAATAATAATAAAATATTCTGTAAATTTACAAAATATAGATTTTTTGTAATAAAAATACAAACAAAAATATTTTTTTGATAGAAATGTGAATAAAAATAAAATACTTACTTACTTACATTCATGGTACATATACTATTTTTGCTCTAATATTAAATCCTTAAAATATAATAAAAAATTGAGAAAGAATCAATTTATATCCTTTCATATTGAATATATTGGTTGTGTTCTGTTAAGAAAACAACAAATAGAAAGAAAGCTATTCCTTAATCAAAAAATCAAAAAACAATCCAAAATAACAAAAAAAAAAAAAAACAAAACAAAAATTTGAGTAACCTAAATTTTTTTGATATAAAATAAAAAAATTAAACAAAGTCCATTTTTTTTTTTTAGTTTGTCTTTTAATACTAATTCCAAATAGCCAAATATTAAAATAAAAAAGGACTTTTTTGAAAATAAGAAAAATATTAAGTTGAGTTACAAAATTCAAGTAAAAGAATATTATCCTAATTTTATTTTTATTTTATTTATTTATTTTATATGGTACACAATAATGGTAATGTAAGTCAGAGTTAAAATTCGAAGTCTTACAACAACAACGAACAAAATAATATCTGATAATTTGAATTCCTACAACTATAATTCTAATCTAAATTTGTAATACTAGACCATAATTTTGACTTACAGATGTAAAACAGTAGTTGAATGCAACAGATTTGTCATAGTTGTATTGCAATAGCCATGCTAGATAATAAAAAAAAAAAAATTGTATAATCCGCATAATTTCCATAATCCATATTAATAGCCTACTCTCAGAGCATCTTCAAATACTTTAAAATTAAATACAATTTGGTTTAACGACATATTTCAATACAAATGCAGATATCTTTAATGTAATGATGGCCTTGTATTCAATCTAATCTTGGACAGATAAATAAATTTTGCAATATTATTTTTAAATCTTTTAAAATCGTTCTTAGATAATAATTGTACGAATAAGGTGTATGGAAAAACCAAACCAAAATAACTGCAAAAAACTACTAATTTAGATTTAGAAAAATATCACAATATAATATGGCTAACCACTAACAAGTAATAAATATTAGCAAAACGAAATATACATAATATGTACCTAATGACAAAAATAGTAGAAACGTTGAACATCAAATACAATAACCACAATATGGACAAAACAAATTAATACAAAATATACTATTATAAATTTAATATTAATTATAATATTAATTACCTTTAGTGTCTGAATTGAGCATAATGTTGTCTGGGTCAAACAAAAATTTCAGAACATTGACTGAAATTGGTTGTAATTTTTGAATTATTCGATTTATTAATTCATATTTAAGTTTATTGCTTAACCAGTTGATTTGTTTTGAGAGCTCAACCAATATACATTTTAACGTCAAGTCAGCACTAAATAAATTTGCATCTTCACAACAAAATGATTTGACAGCCAATTTAATAGGTTGTTATGTTGCAATAATAATAAATACCAAAGCAAGTTCATCCTCTATAAAAAGTTGAATGTTCAATTTAGAGGGATGAACATTTTCTGGCACAGCTTTTTAAGTTATGTGCAAATTAAAAATTAATATTAACAAAACGAAAGCTATGGTTATTAATGGAGATGTAAATGAGGACATATATGTGGATAGTGACCAAATTGAAATAGTAGATGAAATTAAATATTTGGGAATAATTATATATAGAAAACTAAATTTTAAAAGTCATTACATTTGTAAAAAAATTGGAAAAAAATACGATTTTTTTAGAAGAAATGGAAATAATTTGTTTATCTACTATATGTGCAATAAATGTTTATAATTCAATTATTAAGCCACATTTTGAATATTGCTCAACAATTATAAATGTTTGTGTACAAAAAATAGCATTTAGCGGCTACAAAAGCTCCAAAATCGTGAAATGAAAATTATTCTAAAATGTAGCAGGTTCACGTCGGTAAGAGTTATGTGAAACCTTAAATTATTTAAAAAATATTGTATTACAGATATTAAAAACAGATCTTTAAATTTGTGATGAAATTATAATATTTTAATTGTATATTCAATGTATATAAATGCTAATAAAGTTACTTACTTACTTACTTACTTATAAAAGCATTCGAGCATTATGAACAAACTGTCGGAATTAGTGGTAAAATGTGAAAAATTATATTTACGGTAATACCGTAAATGATTCATGAAACGATTTATCGGTATTGCACTCCATATTTCGGATCTTAACTGTAACAAAAATATCTATACTTTACAAATTATATTTATTATATGTCTGTTATTACATTACAAACTATATCTGTATTATATAATAAATGTATTAAGGAAATTTGTAAAATATCCTTTTCAGTTAACAAACACAAGAAAAAATAAATAAAAATAAAATAAAATAACTATACTAAACGAACAATGAAATAAAAATTTGTCCAAGCTTGATTGGATAGTTGATTTCTATAACAAATTTTTATTTGATTATACATTTTTTTTAATATATCTAAATCCAATAAATATATGATTCTTATTTTTTGATATTGAGCATGAAAATGTGTATTTGTGTATAATCAAAATAGTATGAAATGCCCTTTGTTTAGTATATTACAATATTATTTAATTTATTAAATTTAAGTACTGTATTAGCAATATTTTTTGGGGCTTATTTTGTTAGTCAATCCAATTTCAATTATTGCTAGTTAGAAACTACTTAATACATAGAATACAAAATGCGACAATAATTGTGCTAAAAATGCTAGATTGTTTTAGGGAACAGCCAACATCTAATTTAACCTTCTGAATGCACATTATGTTATTTTTTAAAACGTTAAGTACACACATGTACCATTTCTGCCCTACAAAATTTTAATTACAAATATATATAAGAAATTTATTGAATATTATATTGAATTCAAATATTGAGTTGTTTCGATAAAAAAAAATAAATAAATGAAAAATATTTTTATTTGTTTTGTTTTATCCCTTTTCACAAAAAATTTATACTTTATTACAAAAATAATAATAAAACTAATACTTTTTTAAAAACAAAAGCAGTTTTTTTTTGTTTCTGCAAACACAAATCTATAAAAATAATGCAAAGAAAAAAAAAGTCTAGCTTAGGCACTGCGATCAATACTCCATTACAAAAATAACAAAAACTATCACACATATTCCCTTAGACCCATCGTTGACGAGAAGAAAAATCGATCTCGTCTCGTCTCGCTGAATATGCATTTCTGTTAGACACTGTAAGCGGCATGATAGAACATTTTATTTGTTGGTAGTACTGATCATTTTTTAGTGTCAAAAAACATTATTGGTATATAAACAAAATATGGTTTAAAAATTTTTTGGAAAGTATAAACCCCAACCCGTGGGGCTTAGTTTTAAAATATTTTTTAAATAAAAAATACATATAAATGCATTTATGTTTTAAATATTTTTTATAGTACATAAACAGTAGTAAAACAGTAATGGTAAAGATGGTCCTTTTTTTCCAAAACAAAAACACAATTTTGATGATAATGCAAAAAAAATAATGAAAAATTGTTTATTTATCTTTACTTAACCATTTTATCTATTTTATTTATTTATTTAATTCAATTTTTTGATAAAAAAAAAACAAAATACTTTGGCGTGTGTGGTGTCTAACAGAATACAAAACTATCTCTTCAGAGATATTTTCACGCGATCTCGCGAGATGGGTCTAACCGAATATGGGTAATAGTGATAAAAGTTTAAATAAACCGTGATTCACTTGGTTTTGTTTTTAAAGTACTTTACATGCTAATAAAAACAATAAAAATATAAAAAATATTAATATAATTAACATTTTAACTTTCTGAGTAATCTTCTGATAATATATGGTCAGATTCTGTGCCAGAATCAACTCGAAAAGCGCTAGTATCATTATCAATTAAATTATCAAGGACCACTGTAATTTGGTTCATATTTATAAATTGTCATGCCTCTTCATTTTACATTTAAAAACGAAAATAAATTAAACTAAAAGATAATAAAATGTAAAAGAATAGAAACAAAAACAAACAAAAAATTACGAAAATTTTAAAAATTACAAAAATTTAAATAGTTCCGTTCAATGCACACATGTATCATTTTTGTCCTAAGAAATTAATATACTTACAATCTACCTTCCTCTGATTTTTTGTGAATATTTATTCTTTCATAATTCGAGTAATGCTGAATACTGAATTTACATTTAAAATTTTTTTAAATTTATTTTTGCTTTATTATGTGTTAACAAATTATTAAATTTTTACTGGACAAACTTTTGAATGGAAAAAACTGGCTGATGCTGGAGATTTCGTCATAGCAGTATTTTTAGACCTAAAGCGTGCATTTGAGACATTATTGTCAAAACTCAAACAATATGGGATGAAAAACAAAGAGCTAAATTGGTTTAAAACATATTTAGTATGAAGAAAGCAGGTTACAATGTTAAATATATCGAAATAAAATGAAAAGGTGTCTACAGGTCCCTAAATGCTTGTCAATTATAATTATGGATAATATGAAGAGCTTTTGTGAACACTTGGACTACGTATGCAAACAAATTAACAAAAATTAACAAAATTGGCTTTCTACGTCGAATTCGAAGCAGTATTTTTTTTGCAACAGTGAAAATGGTGTATAATACGATTATTTTACCTCATTTTGATTATTGTGCAACAGTCATGTTTTCCGGGTCATCAGAACATCAAGGATTGAATTTATGTTTCAAACTCTAAATTGGATTAGCATAAACCAAAGAATACATTTTAAGGTTTTAATTTTTGTTTTTAAGTTGAAGTACAACTTACTCTCACTATATATCACAAGAAACTTACAGCTCGTTAGTGAATGGCAGCCGTATAATTTGAGAGGAGGGGAAAGATTTAGTATTAAATAGCTATAACAGCAGGTCAAAACCAGTTACTGTATATAGCTATTTAACTCCCTGCCGAATGAGATGAAATGTATCAGGAAAATCAATCGATTTAAAAGACTATTTCAAAGTATATTATAGAAATTTTTTTAGAATATTAGTTTTGAAGTTATTTTGTTTTTTTTTTTTTTTTTTTATTGGTAATTTTAAAGTTCACATACAATTCAGAGTACTAATGCAATGCTTAATTCTATAAATGTATTTAAATTTGTGTTATAAATTTTGTTTTAAGTGTGACCGTATCATAGGCTGTCTGGTCTTATAACTTTTAAAATTGGTTTTTTTTTTTTTTATTTAAATTTATTTTTTTTTGTTTTTTTTTTTTGTTATTTAATTTCTATTCTATCTCTATAATTATATTTCAAATATCAAAAATCAATCTAAGTTATGTTTAACTTTAATTTTGCTATATATTAGATTATAAAAATTAAAAAGGAGTAAAAAAAAAAATAAGAAACTAAAAACTAAAAACAAACCATATTATTATCGAATCAACATCTCCCTTATTTTCCTTTTAAAAACACCAATGCTGTTGATCTCTTTTAATTCCATTGGCAATTCATTAAAGATGTTCAGACAATTATTGTTCTGATACTCGGTTCTAAATAAACTTAAATAGAAGTTAGATCTGCTTCTAGTATTGTGCCTGTGGATATAATCCTTCTATTTAAAATAAAATTGTGTTTTATTAGGTTGTTAACAATTTTAAAAGCCATCATATAAAGCTCGTGTTTGCAAATGTTTAGAAAAACTTAAATACTTTCCGGAGTATAATAAATTTGTTGGGTGTAACCTTGGATAGAAATTGATATATTTAATTGATTTTTTGTTTAAAATTTCAAGTTTAATAATGTAAGTTTTTATTTTGCTGATAAATTTTAATTGCTAATTTTTTTTTTTTGTTGATTTTTGGAAGTGATATTATTTGATTATTTGATTTTTTGATGTATTGAATTAATTGAATTGAATTTACTTAATCCATTACTGCCTATTGGGTATTTAAATACCCAAAAACCTCAGTGCATTAAAATAGCTATATCTGCTGTTGGGTAATAGATATTGAGCTAGTTTTGATTTTATTAGAGAGAAAAAAGGCGGACCATAATTCGTTGTCAGTGAGCTTATCAAAATTCTCAAGAACTGCCGTTGTTAGTGGGACTTAAAAACTAAGAATTTTTTAAGCCCCGAAAATTTCCATAAAAAGTGGTTTTTGGGAAATTGGAAAATGTAAAAGTCGTGAAAATTTCTAAAGATCACTTAGCCTCAAACTTTCTCAATCTAATAAAAAATTTTTGTTGGATTGGAGTACTTACCTCGTCTCTAGAGATATTTACCTCTATGTGTATTTAAATACCCAACCGTCTATGGAGTATGAAAAAATTCTTATAAAAATTAGTGAAAAAAAAAATTTCTATTTTTATGAAAATAAGGCACAATTCACAGTGTTTTTTTGAAGAAATCTAAAAAAGTAAAGTATTTAAATAATAATATTGTTAAATTAAATTTTAAAAGTTATTTCGCTTTCTGGCTTTTTAATTTTTATTTTGTTCGTGGTACATCATTGTGAAAGTCAAAAAAGCATTTGGGTTGCAAAGTAGTCGAACACTTTTTGCAACCAAATTGTGTTTTAATACCGCATTGTCTACAACGACTGCATTTAGTCATTTTTTCCACTATATGGTCGACACAATCTGTGCGTTTTGCCATTTGTTGGGCATTAACAAATACACGCCCACATGGACGACTGACTGCTTGTGGTAGTGTTACTAGTGCTTCCATCACATTTAATTTAATTAAATATACCCATAGAAGTCACACCTTCATACCTTGCGCAGAAAACATGAAACTTCCATGCATTCACCATTACGGCATCAAATGCATTTGTGAGCAATGGCCAATACCATTTTTTACCACGAACTTTAATTCGATAATTGTTCATAGCAATATCAAACAGATCAACAGTATCCATCCGTTTATTATACTCATGAATGACCAGTGGCTGGTCAATTGTTATCTTACGATTTTTTCGATTGTACTGCTTTGTATGGAACATTGAGCCATGTCTCAAAAAGTTGAACATTATAGTAATTTAAACAAAATTATATAAATCTTAGCCTACTAATTAGTTTTACATCTTAAACTGTATAACTGTATAATTTACTTTTGAATTTCTAAAACCTGAAAACACAACGGTCAAACTTCAAACCATGAGATAATTTGAAAAAGTTAAAAAACATTTTAAATCTTACAATACAGAACAATTATATATTTTGTCATATAATCCACTATCCATCAATAGAAATCAGATGGATTTTTTATTTCATGTAGATTATTTCTACTTGAAATAATAGATCTATGAAATTTTAATTTTTTTAAAAAAAAAACAAAAAAATTTATATAAAATGTAGTAACGTCGATTGGGTATTTAAATACCCATTCCAAATCTTAGGCGTGGCAAAAGCTAGAGGTCCAAATTTTTTACAGGCAACTTCTATGACCTCTATGACCATCTTTAGAAAATTTAATAATGATTGTACGACGGGATCTACGAGCCGGCTTTAATGGGTTAAATTAGTATTAAATTATTGTTAATGTATTGTTAATTATATAAAGTTTGAAACAAAACTAATAAAACAAAAAAAAAAAAAAAATTGGTTCATGGTGCACTCGAAACAATAACTATAATACAAATTTGTCTTGAATACAAAAGTAAAAAACCTTTTCTTTATTTAAATATAAACTCCAATATATATATTTTTTTTGATTTTAATATAAATTACAATTCGTTTGAGTTTGTACTCTACAATTGGTTTGCGTTTGTACTAACTAATCTTAGATTAAAAACTGATTCAGTTTTTGTTTAAACCGAACTGCTATATCTTCAATGGTGCATTATTCTAATCGACAGTATTGGATATCAACATCACCTATAAAATTCAATCATTCTATCTTCATAATAATACCAAAACTTCTAAAATTAATTTCAGTAAAAGTCCATAATATTGCATCAATGATATTACAATCCTTCATCCTCTTTAAAAATCATTCACCCAACTTCCACAACAATATTCTATTTTCAAGTTTAGATAATTTACAACAATTCAAACAATACAAATCTTGATATTATCCGGTTTCAAGTACAATAAGCATAATATAACAAAAGAAATAAAAAAAAACGTCACGTGGCATATACGTTGGTCAATTTTACTTACGTATTAACCCTCTATTACCAATGCAAAAAAAAAATCCACATTATTTAATTCAATTGCATCAAATACGTTAATTTATTTAAATTTTGACCTTACAACAATATTAAACAACATCCTTGTAAAATAATCAATTTAAATTTGTATTCATTTTATATATAATATTATCCTGAACATCCTTTTTTATTCTCATTTTAAACATTTCATTATAACAATAATTATGAAATAGAAAAATGACAACAACAATAACAAGAAAAATTTAATGAATTAAAATATTTTTTAATATCAATTTTTTTCGGAACTTCCGACGTTATGTTCCTGATATCCTTTTATACAAATAGAATTAATTTCTTCAATATTCTTTTGAATTTTACTTTATCTATAGTATTATTATATAGTAGGCGGGTGTGAGTTTAAGAATTAAAACAACCCCAGTCTAAAAAGTTTATTTAAAAAAAATTGTTAAACCAAAAGAACAATAAAATTGACATAATATTTAAAATTTCCATATCTTTCTTCTTTATAGATAGAATCTGAACTTAAACTATAACGGTATATAATATTATTTATTATATTGATATAATAAATCTAAATTTGTATATGTGTGTATGTTTGTGTTAGACCACCAGCATCCGTCCAAAACCAGATTAACATTTTAGTTTTTTTTTTATTTTACTGTTATTATTATTGCTATTTGTGATTGTGATTGTGAAGTTCAAGTGCTTTTATTGTTTATAATTATTGTGATAATCATATACACACACACATAGGTACGTATATATACAAATTATTATATTTTGAACATAAATCAAGGATATATCACAAATACATTTATATACATAAAGAGAAATCCTGTATGTTAACTTAATTCAAATGTCTAAAAAGTTTAGTTATTGTTTGCATTTCCCGTTAACAATTTTACAACCTAATATATAAGTATATGTTTTTATAGGAGTGTACATAATAGTTATGATAATAATATAAAACTATTGAACAAGGTGGCCGATAATGAGTAGGCGATTGATTGGAGAATATGAAACAGAAAAATATTGCTGTATGGGAAAAAGAAGAAGGTGTACTGTATTGATCGACTTTTTGATCAACTTTTTGATCGACTTTTTGATCGAATTTTTCATCGACTTATAGACAAAATTATAGATAAAATTATAGGACAGACTTTTTCCTCGACTTTTTGATCGACTTATAGATAAACTTTTTGATAGTACTGTAAGGATTTATGTTTGAAATGGAATGTGTGTCTTCATTTAGGAATGACAAGGCCTATGGCACACTTTAACTAAATCTTGAAACTAAACTGCGATAAAACGATTTAATTGAATTATTCAATTTTATTTTCTAAAACTAATTACTTAAATAATTTGATTGAGGTCAGGTTTCAGTTCACAAATAATTGTTTTAATATTTGATTGTAAATATCAATATTTGGGAAGCAACATACTTACTTCAAATTATCACTAAAAATAAAAATCCGATTAATAAATGAAAAAAAAATAATTAATTAAATTAAAGATTTTTGAATTTATTGAATTGTTGGTTATAATTTTTTAAAATAATGCTTATATGTAATTTGAATACTGTCTCTGCACCAGTGATTATATTCCTAGCACTCCTACTACAGGTTAGTAAGCGACAATTTAAAAATAAAATTTACCGATTTATAAAGCTCATGAATAACAATTTATTTTCTGTCCAACACATTATTGGTTATTTGCAATGATGTAGAGAGCTCTCTTTGACTTCATTAAACAGGTACAATCAAATTCTAATTGGCTTTCCAGAAACAGTTGAAGCACTTTCAATTTCCCCGACTTATTTGTTGTGAAATAAATTCACCTATAGTTTTCTAATATTATTTACTTGCTTATCATACTATTTATTCTAAATTAAAACTACGAATGTTCGGATGCAGAGCTATACAATCAATAATACAATCTACATTTCAATTGTTAAAGGGGTAGGAAAGAGGTAGGAAAATTACCAATTGCTTGAAAAAATAAAATATTTTTTAATTAAACCAGATTAGATGGTTTTTTTTATTACTTATTGTCGTTATTGATTTGATGTGTGTTAATGTTAAGAAATATTTCATGTTAGAACATTTTTTGTTGTTTTCACGAGATAATTGGTGCCCTTTTGAAGGGATAGTAACATATAATAAACTACATTTAATTATCCTTTCTAAAGATCAAATGATTTTTTTTAAATTAAAAAACCATCTCTCTGCTTTTCTTATACAGTAAAATGATCAGTATAGACAATAAGGCCAACTAGGTGATTATATATTGAAAATGTGGGAATCTAGGTTAATTATTCTTCACCTGCAGCTCACATACTTTTTTATATGGAACCAAATTATGGAACCAATCCCGTGCGGAATTTATTTCAAATTATCTATTTTTGATATTTATTATATAACCGCCTCTAGACCACTAGACTTCGACAATACATTATAAACATACATTTTATACATTTTCTCCTACAAATTAAATTTTATTTAATGGTAATATTGTTTTAAATCACGAGAGAGAGAATTTAAAAAATCAAAAATGTTTAGTGATTCTTCTGTAGTTATTTACAAATACAAAAAAATATATAGCAATATTTTTAAATTTTTTTCATGACATACATAGGTACTGATACACGTTTATACAATCAAATTTCAATACACCATTTTAAATAAAAAAACATTAGTTCGCTTATGAACGCATAAAATTAAAACTGAAATTTTGACACACACATAGAATAATTACTGCCTCAAGAATCAAATGTGGGCGTAAGTGTAATCGGAAACAGTAAATTATGGATACTAGTAGTAGATGATTTGATGTAGAAAATATGCTTATTTTTTTACTATTTTATTACACAAATTAATATACAAATAGCTAATCCTAATACTATTGTTAACTTTTTACTGGAATTCGGTACTTCAAATGTATATTTTGATCAATACAATCTAAATCATCCACAAAATTAATAATTTAAATTTTTACTGATTTTCGCTGTTGACCTACAATACAAAATTTATTTTATTTTTCTGAACATCCTGTCACATTTAGAGTTTCTTAAAACCCGATCTTTTTTAGATTCGCTTTTCGGATTGGATTGAGATCCGCCTAATACGATTCCGATTCTATGATTCAAATTTATACGTGTATTTTTATTTTATATTTTAAAAGTTAAACTGGAACTAAAATAATTGAGAATTCTAAAATGTCAATGCAGTTTTCGCTATCATGACATTCTATCCAAAGAACAGAACCTACTAAGCTTTATTTTTTTTTTTTAAATTTGATCGATCACTTGTCAAGCTCTCACTTTTAGTTAACTAAAATTTCTAACGGATCGAACAATTAATATTGTATTTTTTGTTATAATATAGATTATAATATAGGAATTGGGACTCGGCGAATTTCAGAAACGGATTCCAAATCCGAATACCAGAGGTAAGGTTCACTGAATCCGATTCTGAGTAACTCGGTATGAGAAACTCTAGTCACATTTATAAGTAGAAAAATAGGTCGAATGCGGTAGATTGCGATTACATATTACTATTATTCTATTTGGACATCAAAATACTGCTTGTCTTCATCTTTTTTTTTTTTCTTACGTCTAAAAAGTGATATAAGCCATTACAAATTTTAATCGTTTATTTGATTGTCATCTCCACATTAAATCCTTTCCATTCGGTTGAAATAATAACATAACTGATTTGAAGCTGTCAAAAAATTGGTGAAATATTTGAATGAGGGATATTTTCTAGAAAATTATTTCATCATTTTCCAGTTTTCCGACTTTTCATAAATTCATAGACATTAAAAGTTTTTACAAGGTATAAAAAGTGTGATAAATGCTTTTAGACTTACTTTTAATCCATACATTAAAATTCAGTAGTTAATTGTAATTTTTTTTATATATTTCCAAGTCTATGGGATAAACACCCTAACTGCTTTTACACAGAGATTTGGAATGTACGATCACATACAATAGCTTTTTCTGCAGAATTTTTATTGTATACCTACTAATTTAAATATGGCAAACTATATCTACTGTAGAGTACTTCGCCTTCATAATAGCATAGTTTAGATTTTATTTTTAGTGATAACCAAAACTCTCAACTGTTTATCATTAATTTTATCCCAATGATAAAGAGTACTGGACCAGGTCGAAAAATTCAGAAAGCATATTTTGCCTTCATAGGGAATCGAACTTGGGACCTTTCGGTTGAAAGGCAGGCATTCTACCTACTGCACCACCCAGCTTTAAAACTAAAATAACAAACTAAATTTGAACTTTATTTTTTTAAAAGTCTCTTTTTGGTTCCCACTTTTAAGTTACAACTTACCTCTAGAAACTCAATATGTATTTAACAAACAAACAACAGAAGTTTTGATTAGTTATTTATTAATATTAATACAGAGTAATTTTTTAAGTAAAATTAACAGAAATGAAAACGATAAACAATATTGTTTAGTAAAGATTATAATTTGCGGTTAAAATTTTGGTTAGACGCTTAAAATGTGAAAGATATCCTGTTAAATGGCTAATTCAAGAATAATCGAATAATACGGGTTAACTACAATACAATTATAATATGTGAAATTACTATCTTCTGATATTGACCACTGATCCTCAAATACTTTTAATATACATATATAAAAAATTGTATAATATAATTTATTATTAAGAGAAAATGAGATAAGAATAGAGAAAGAGAAACAATTAATGATATTTACATAATAATGAATGTTATACTTAAAGTAAATTTATAATTTTGTTTTTATTGTTTTTTTTACAAGGATTTGAAAAACATATATTAAACGAAGGAAATTTTCCTAGAATCCTTTTTAATATTTTAGTTTTTATATCATTTTCTAATATTCATATAATATAATATATATATATATATATAATATATATATACAATATTATATACGTATATAAAAGTTATAATTATGTCTTTATTTAGTTAATATAATTGGTATTGTTATTTAAATAAAGTTACATATTATACATAAATAATATTATATAAATTGTAAATAAGTTCTAAATTCTAAAAATTTAAAGTTATTTATTTTAATTTTTGGGGAGATTCATTTTATAATAGAAAATTTTCAATTATCAAAATTAAATTTATGATAAATTAACAAAAATTCTAAAACTCTTATTTAAATAGCATAATTTATTTGTTATACTCGTTATATTATGCATTTACGATTATTTTTAGTATATTCAAATATTGATTATAATTATATTAAATTAAGGTAATATTATATTTAAATAAGTAAATTTTACTTTTTCAGATTAATTTGGAATTATTTTCAGAAATTTTGAAAATATATGCATATATATAATAATGTACTGGTATAGATAAAATTAATATTTGATTTGAATAAAATAATACATAAATATAAGAAAATTAATTTTAAAATTATTGTTTAATAATAATTTAAATTAATAATAATTGAATTTGAATAAAATGAGTTGTATATAATATAAATGACTATTATATTATATAAAATCAAATTTATTTATTCAATCAAAATTTTTTTTAAAACTGTTCGACTTGGAACTATGTTTAAAAAATTTAATTTATTTTGGTTTAGGATTTCATGTAAAAAATATTATGGAAATAAGCCAGAATTAGAATTCTAATTATTTTACTGTATATTTTTGTTATTCAATATATTTATTTTTCTTTATTTGATCTAATACTATTTATATAAATTGGTTTCAAAAAGCCTGAATGTGTTGATTTACACAACACACAGCCCAACAAGCCCCTAGAAGATCGCCTAGATGAATGTATTTGTTCGTCGCTAATTCATTTTTTATTCTTCTGCGATTCAATTGTATTATGAAAAGGTTTAAGAATTAGCTTAAGTTAGTTTATATAGGGTTAATTATTAGGTTAAGTTAGATTAGCTAGGTATAGGTTAGGTTTTATTTAAAATAACAAGACATAATATTGATTTTTCAGCCTTTTTTTAACAATATATTATACATATAAGAAAGTAGTATATTATACATATAAGAAAGCATAAAATAATAATGATGAATGTACAAAAAAACAAATTATTAAGCAATTAGCATTAACATACAAATTTAAAATTAATTTAAATGTTAATAGTATCTATTTCTATTATAGCCGTTTTTCTTCAACTTTTTATAGGCTAAGATAGTTAGTTTTAAGTTTGTATATTAAAGGCACATAATAAAAGTTTAATTAAAAAAAAAAAAAAAAAGGTTGATATCACCGCGACAACCGTAAATTGAATCGCATTATCTTCTCCGGGAAGAAGAAAATATAAATGTTTTGAAGAATAAATAGCGAATTTTAAGAAGAAGATAATATGAGTTCAAGGGATTTAATAATTTCAGGGCTAATAATTTCCAATAAAATTCATCAAAATTTAATTATTAATTTATTTATTATAAATATTTAAGGCTACTTTTCACTTTTTTATGTAGGGCATACATTAAAAAATTTTTAAATTTATACTTAACATGTACACTTTAAAAAAATAACTGAAAATATTTTCATATACATTATATGAAAAATAGATACAAAATGCAGAAAACAAAAATAAACATTCTTTTAATGAAACGTAATTAATTCACTTTTAATTCTTCCAGACGAACAGTCGTCTAAAGTTCTCTTATTACATTCGTCTGTTTTTCTTCTAAGAGAACATTCGTTTAAAATTATTTTAAAGTATTCGCGTGAAGTTCTTCCAGGCGAACTTCCGTCTAAGATTCTTTTATTTCATTCGCCATTTGTTCTTCTAAGAGAACATTATTTTAATGATACCTAATTAATTCGCTTTTAATTCTTTCAGGCGCACATTCGCATAAAGTTCACCCATGGGATTTATATATATTTCTTCTTAAAGAACACATTCTTCCTATGGTTTGTTGGCAATAATAATATTAGAGTAGAATACACATTCTGTGTGCATTCATCTTATATATATACAATTTCCTTTTTACAAGAACCCTGATACGCGTTTGTATTGTACATATTCCCTTTGGGTATCTATACTCATTTTATTTTAATGCATTTTGTGTGGATCAAAATAAATTTTTATTTTATGTTTGCATGATGTTTGTCCACTATACACTTTGTATCCTATTTATACCTATTTCATCCAAATTTCAGTGTTTTACTCTGTTTCTTCAATATTTCCGTTACTATAAACAATTTTCATTTTCACTTTACTCATTCCAACTGATTATCGTAAATAAAAAAAAAAATACATGATACTTATAGAAAAAAAAAAAACAATTTTTCAAATAAATTGTTTATCCTTTTCGAATATCCTTAATTTTTTCCTTTTTATAATATTTAATTTTTTACTATTGTTTTTTTTTTAAACCAGAAAAAAACCTAAGCGAAAATCTTTAAAACTCCTTAAGAGAAAACTCTTAACTCAATATTTTTTTTCTTTTGTTTTATTCAGTAATATTGAAGGATTATAACAAGACAATGTTGAAGAAGATGACAAAATTTTTGCAAAAAATTTATATCCTTAATAGTTAAACTCAGTTTATTTTTTGTTAACAAAAAAAAAATTCTGATTCTGTGCAATTGTCTTGGGTCCGTCTTTTAATGAAAATAAAACACAATTCAAATAACAGTAAATTTTACACATTTTTAACTCCTGATCCTTTTTAATTCGTACTAAAAGGATTTAATAATTTTTATTTTTGTTGCTTTTATTAAAACACTTTAGTGTTTTATTTTTTGCATTTTATTTATAATCTGTTAAAAGATTTTTCAATCGTTGGCGCGCTAATATAGTTTTGAATAATAATTGTACTTTTTAATTTGAAAATATTTTGATTTAGAGTTTTAAATTTTATTTTCAATATTGAAAACAAAGCAGTTCAGTTGTCCCATACTTAAAGTTAAGTATATAGTTATTATTTTGTAGTTTCGGTATTATTTACGGGACAATTGAATATTGTGCTTACTATCTACCAATATAATTTTTTGCTTATTAGAATATACATCTCTCAATTAGCGCAAGGCTTGCAGACTTGCTGCACTGTTTCCAGTACAAATTTCACTGCTTCCAGTAATTTTCAAGTTATTTAAAAAATTACTTCTTAAAAGATTACGATCAATAATAGGAAATAGAAATAACATATACCAAATCACTAATTCGGGTCTAAGAAACAATATTCAACTGTTGAACAAGAAAACTGAAACCATTGATTTCATCGAAAAGACACTAAAAGAAAAATGTATCTACTCTTCAGTGTTCCCTGATGTTTCACAAGCCTTTGGAAAGTATGGCACAAGGGACTTACTTGAAACCTGCACCGTATTTTTTTATATGAATAAAGTTGAAATGTATCAAGCACATTCCACAAATATTACTCTACCCAAAATCTATGTCAAAATAATCACATATTACTTATCAAAAACAGTATTCCATATCAGGCAAAGGGAGGCTTATTCTACGCGAAACAGTATACATGCAGGAGTACCACAAAGGGTCACATTCTCTATTTACTCAATATCCCAGCGATATTTCAAATATGGAAGATACAACGATGGCAACTTTTGCAGATGATACCGCGGAATTAGCAGTTGGTAATACTATAAACGAAACCACAAAAATAAACTGCAGCAAACAACAAAATATTCTTATAGTAAAAAGTAGAGAATTAAACTAAACGAGCCAAAATTCACACATAGATTCGCCAATTCAAAACACAATTATTAACCATGTAGCTCGTATGTCGTTAATGTCCATCTGAACTTTGCATCATATCAAGGTATTCGTCATACTTTTGCATCATACCAGTGTCATATCAAAGTATTTTGGAGAATTTTGATATGACACTGGTATGATGCAAAAGTATGATAAATGTACCTTGGTATGATGCAAAGCTCAGATGGAAAGAATACGTTAAGAAAAAAAAAATATTTAAAACTGAAATACAATCAGCTGTATTGGCTCATTCGGCAAACACCTATACGCTTTCAACGTACAACAGAGTTTTGATTTACAATAAGTTTTTAAAGCCAGTCTAAATATACTGTATGGGGTGATGCTAAACAACTTCAAAATATCCAAACGTTCCAAAACATAAGTTCGTGTGTTCGCAATGGTGATACTCATAGTGGTTTCAAGATTCCTATCATAAAAGACAAAATAAAGAAACTGCCACAAAATTCGTTAATAATGAGGTTTTACGCTTAGCTGATAGTCAAACTTTAAAAAGACATAAACGGATACGCCTTTCATAGTGCCAAATCCATTTTGAGGGATTCCCATGAGCACAGCTAAGATCCAGTTGACTGTTTGAGTGGAGCAAAAAGCTGAGGATTTCTAGGTTAACATTCCTCAAAAACGTCAAGCAAAAATGGTGATGCCAAAACGCTCGGCAAAGAAATCAAATCCTGAATGTGATTACTACATCAAGTGTCCTTAAGGACTCAAACGATTAATAACACTAACTAATACGAATAATCACAATAAGCCCATTTTCGGATGCGGTGATATAGGGGACAGATCTCTTATGAAATTAGATTATCTAATCTAATCTAAATGGATGAACCCGTTCGAATTTAATTTAAACAACATGATAGAAGTTTTTTAAACAACATGATATGAGTTTTTAAAGTTGACACAATCCTTAACTTCGCTCTCCTCCGGAAAAACGAATGATAAATGAAAGCTCTTATGCTATTCTTCTATCTGAAAAAAATAATATTAGAGCATATTCTATATAAAACATGCTGTATACAAAAAAAGAACTGCTTGTTAAATGTGTCAAAATCTAGGTCTAGTACTTGTAGTAGATATTTTACTACCATTTTATTCGTAATTTAAGACACTATAAAATTTTTATACAAAGTTAAATTGTTTCACTTAACTGTATTACAAACCAGTAAGCTTAGTTTTCTCTGTACCCTTTTGTATCCGACCTGTGCCTGTACACCACTATCTACATTTCACTACAAAAAAAATTAATCCTCTATCAAATTGCATATTTTCAGATTCTTGAGCTGACAAGAACAAAGAATCTTCAAACGAAAACAAAAATAAAATAGTTAAAAAAAATTTTTTTTTAAACTAACCTCTTACCATATTGGTCTCACAAAAACAAAAACAAAAATAAATAAATAAATAAAAATAATCGAATAAACTAAAAATCTAGAATTCTGATTCTAAAAAAATCCGTTAAGTATTTTATCTTTTGCAATTTTTTTACTTTTTTTTTGTTTTGTTTTTTTTTCAACTTCAAGGATATTAAATTGAGAAAATACTATATAGCTAATAATAATAACAACACTCTAAAAAATAGTTAGTCTCATCGACCTTTTTATATTGAACTTTATTTAAGCGACGAGACCATTTCCTTTTGTGTATGTCTGTGAAATTCTTAATTCCTCAATAATCGTAAAAGATTTTCGTAAAAGAATGTTGGCTTCACTCTCTTACCACACAACCTAATAACTCTGATGCTCTTGAAAAATATTTCCTTTTCAATGGAAAAAAAAGATTAAAAAAAAATACATATAAACTAAAATAAAGAGGTGAAAATGAAAAGTTTATCATCTGGAAAAAGGAAAACACACAAAAAAAAGAAAAGAAAAAAGCGTCTGATTTTTTTTTCTTGTCTTGCAGATTAAATAATGTTTGTATATGTGGTACAGTGAAGAATGTATTTTTTTTAAGTATGTTACAAACGTATTTTGTTCTTAAATTGTAGCTCGGATGTTCTAAGCACTTGTATGCAATTCTGCAATCTTCTTGTATATCAATTCTGCATAATACTTCAATATAAGTCGTGTTCGTAGTTGCATTGAAACATGCTTCGGTGTTTTGCAGATTTTTTTCTCTGTCACTATGAACAAAAATACTTTCACAGGCGCGCAGAAAACTGTTTAGCAGTCATTCTTGTTCATAGAAGCATCACATGCACAATTCATTTATATTATATTATATTAGTTATATTATATTACTTATAATTATATTATTATATATTCTTAGATATATTTAATATATTTTAGTATTATTTTATAAATATTTTTTTTAAATATATTTTATTTTAAATATTTAATATATTATAATATATATACATATATTAATTATATATCAAAATATATGAAAATTATTATATATTTTTTCCATATATTTATTTTATTATTTTTATATTTTTATATATTATCATTATACACACATATATTTTATTTTAATGATTAATTTTTATTTTTTACTTAAATATATTCTGACGACATTCTTATTTATTACATGTTAAATGACATGCACTTTAAAAACCATTCTAAAGCAGGCGCTCTAAAATATTTGCAAAATCTGCACGTCGCTGACGCGACACCGATTATTATGAACACAAGCGCCTGCTTTTTATCTGCGCAGAATTTTTGATGATATGCAACTACGAACAAAAAATATTTTTTGTTGCGCAGGCGCGACCACTACGAACGCGCCTATAATCTGCACTGTGTTAGTCAAATTTTGATTATAAATTCATCAATAATGGATTCCGCATTTTGCCACAAAATTCAATATTTATGTAAATCCAAATAAGATTTGAATCAACACTCAACACACAACATCGACATGTATCTTCAATCTCCAATTTACGAAACTGTATTTTTTTTTATTTCGTGGATTGATGGAATAAGCACAATGAAGCCGGTAGTTAATATTGCGAGTCAGGTTATTACTGAGTAAAGCTCCCATTAAAACTAGTCCGACGGACTAACCATTAATTTATTGTTAGTTTTATTTTGTTAAAAAAAAGTTTACGCAATTCTATTGTATTAAATCTAATGGCTTAGTTCCTTTAAGCCTTCTGGTATCATTGTGATTTTCCAGCAGTTTTCAACAACGTTAACATGGCTCTTTAGACGAATCAAATACTTTGTTGCATATCTTATTATTTCATT
Organism: Argyra leucocephala; assembly: GCA_963942445.1. Taxonomy (NCBI): domain Eukaryota; kingdom Metazoa; phylum Arthropoda; class Insecta; order Diptera; family Dolichopodidae; genus Argyra; species Argyra leucocephala. Next base: position 44,363,857 of record OZ012681.1, on the reverse strand, counting down.
TGACATGTTTTTATGATGATTTTTTTTTACCCCTTGTAAGCTGTACATTTTGCTTCTAATGGAGACATTAAGTAGTTTGTATGATTTTTTGTTTTTATGTTTAACATATCCGGGTGAAAAAGCCAATGTATCTAAGTCATACATTTTTTTTCAGATAGAAGGAAATCATCAAAAGAGTCTTCTACTTCTGTTCTTGTAAAGGGGAAGAATGAAGGGAAGGACTGTGAATTTAACTCACTAAAAACTCTCATCCTTTCGTTAAAATTAAAACTAGTATTTTAGAATAACCATTAAAACAATTTTGGCACTTCTGATTTCCCCATTTATAATTTTAATCTGTATAACTTGATGTAAAATATCGTTACTTACGAACCGTTGTGCGCGTGCTATTAGTCTTAATACTTTTGACTGAAATCGCTGCAATATTTCATTTAAATTGCTGGATACTCCCCACAGTTGAATTCCGTATGTCCAAATCAACTTTAAACCAGCTTTATAAATCAGAAGCTTGTACTCCAGCAACATTGATGAGTCCTATCATCCTATACATTTAATTTAATTTTAATCCCAGTTGTTTTCTTTTGCTTTGGATATGCATTTTCCATGTAAGAGCCTTCTATGCAATATGCAAGCGCAAGTTTTTTTTTCTTACTCCTCGTGCGAGCATTGGGCTTCTACTTGACATTTCCATCGTACTCGATTTCTAGCTGCTAATTTCTATTGTATTTCCGAGGCAAGGTTTAATTTCATTTTTAATCTGTTTTTACTGTCTAAGTAGGGGATTGGCTTACTGTAAAAGACCACTTTGATAACTCTATCTGCGCCTACGTTGTAAAACGACGTCATATTTTTCTGTAAGTTGTCGCTGCGATTTTATCCATTTTTGATCGAACACCATGAATCGAACCCGTGACTACCACATCGTAATACAAACACATTTATGTGATTCAACCAATTAGGTCACGGAAGGGATAGTACAAGCGCAAGTACTTGAATCATAAATTAACATATTACTATATTAAGTCTTTGGTTAATTACAAATCCGGAGGCAAAATTTGTTCAGTTGTAACTCGAAATTGATTTTATATTTTACAATAATATAATATCCTCTTAGTGAGTATTTAACGGTGTGGAACGTTCCAATGGTCTTGAATTCAAATTTTCGATAATTAGATTGTCCGAAGCCAAATACTGCATTATACCAGTTAACTCTCAATTTGCTTCGTTACACAAATTACTCCTCAACTATGTTTCATAACATCATTACTTATTTAATACTTAGTATGTCATTCTAGACATACAATTAATAGCGGTGGATTTTAAGTTATTGCAATTATTCTAAAAATTGATTGAGGGAAAAAATATCTAATTAAAAAATGTTGAAGGTGGGGTTTTGGATATCAGTTTAACAAAATTAATCTGGAAAATTGCTCCCGGCATCAAGCTGTGTGGATACATGCTCCAATAATTGTTCTTAATACAATTCAGCTTATTATGTTTCTTACCCAGTTTTCTGCCGATTTTCGCTTAACTTTGATTCTTCCTTCGATAACTAATTGGAACAGTTGTCATTAATTATGTGATCAAAAACGCTTGTCTTTCAGCGTTTGATGAGTTGGAGTAGTTTGCTAACATATTTTATTATTCTGAGAAACTCAGCGTTTGTGATTCTGTCTACGTAAGATATTTTCAGGAGGTAGAACCACATTTAAGCATCTAAATATAGAGGTTCGTAGTTATGTTTTTTGTCATCTGACTGTACGAATCAAATAATCAGAATGTTCATGGATGAAAAATGATGTAGATATTTTTTATTTATCTTTTATTGAAAATTCAAATTAGTTGGAAATACGCTTCAGGCATTATATAAATAAATAAAATATAACTTTTCTGAAGGCTATTTAGAAATTTATTGTGTATGCAATTTATTGGTATGCCAAATGCCAATTAATTCAAAAAATTTGCCAATTATCGTAAATAAAACATTCTTGATAATATACTTTTTCTTCTTGTCGTTTTAAGACCACAATCAAAATAAATTGAAGCACAGAATTTGAATACGTCACTTTAAAAAAAAGAGCTGATGGTATTTATAGTCGAGACACATTTTTTGTTATAATCTTTAGCTTTCCACCACTGTAGATATATACACTGTAGTAGATATATATTTGATTGTAAGAGGACTTCTTAAATTTATTTTTCTAGATTGCAAAACTACTTAAAACCGTTAAAATAAACATTATATTAGAATTGTATTTCTAGATATTGGGACCAAAATCCAATCCCTTATCCTTATAGATAGATAGATACATATCTACAGATAGTTTATTTGAAAATTGCATAAAATACCAATAAAAGAGTGAAAAAATAATAAAAATCGTGAAATAAAAATAATTTTGATATTTTTGTTTTCTGTTTTCTTATTAGGTTTTAATGGACATTGGAACCCAACAACAAAATACATAAATATAGCTACAGTATGATATTGATAGATAATGATAATGCTAATGATGAAATAAATGATGAAAATCGTAATTCGTAAAACAAATAACCTTGCCTTTATTCCAAGATACGAAAATGATTTTCTTATTTTTTTTTTCTTTACTATGAAGTGAAAATTCATTTCCAATGTTGTGAAAGTTTTATTTTTTTTTACTATAAGGGCTAATTGAAGGCGCATTACCAAAGAATTGAATTTTCTGTTTTTATTTTTTTTTTTTTTAATAGTTTAGAAACTGTGAAATGTGAAAGGATATCATTATTTTTTTTTCATACTTTATTTAGCACTAAAGTCAATCGATAATACTTAATAATAAAAAAAAAAAAAAAAAAATTAAATGGTTGAACAATTTAAAAGGATTTAACTGAGAATCGAGTGAAAATGAAAGTATCATTTTATTTTTAAATATAAAATTAATTTTATAAAAAACAAAAATTTTGTAAATGTACAATTATTGCTTTCATTGCATTGCAACCACTTCTTCCCACCACATCTACTTCCTATTTAATACCTTTTTTCTACCATATTGATGGTGGGTTAATGTTTTTTACTACTCTACATTGAATCAATTAGTTTTTCGGTCCATGACTCATTAATACAATTTAAATATCTGTAAGATTGTTCGGGGAAGTACAAACGATTTTAAAGGGTTGCGTTTACATAGACCGCCGCATCACAAAACAAACAAAAAATACAATTTTATAAAGCTAACCTATTCTAAAATTCAACAAATCGTTGAAATTAAGAATTCAGATATATTTTGAATTTTGGTACATTATTTTCTATATATATATATATTACTAGCGAATCTAATGTGCTTAGTTAATTCATCTTCAATATCGACAGACTGTTGTTGTTCAAGCTGATGTTATGGATAATATGTTCAAGAAAGAACTTATTTGATCATAGAGTTGGTGTAGATATATTTCTTGAAACAGATTACCTATATATAGGATTAGGTTTTCTACATAAATAGTCAAATATTTTATTGGAAATATTATGCAATATATAATTTATTATTCAATGACAGTGGGACGAGAGAATCAAGAAAATGGCTAATGCGTTTTGAAGCGTTGAAGTATAATTATTACAGTGATAGCGTTCCATTATGCTATATAAACTAACCATTTTTACACAATTTTGAACACAGCTACCTCTTGTTATTGTGTAGAAAATAGTTAGTAACGATCTCCTTTCCGCTAGGTGCTGAATAAAATTTTTTTGTGCTGAATAATTATTTAGTGTCATATTTATAATTTGAGGTTTGATATTGACATTTAAATAAACAAAAATAAATAAACAAAAATTTAAATAAAAATTTAAGGTTTAAACTACATAGACAGTTAAGCTTTCTTATTATAAGATTTCTTATTATAAGCTTCTTATATATAGACAGTTAGTCTTCTACCATTCCCTACCACAAAATATTCAGAGAGTATAGCTTTAAATTACTATTTAGAAGAGAACAATATAATGAAGATTTACTAAAATAGTGGAGACAATATTGTTTTAATTGATTATATTGTGAAAAAATTTAAATTTTTATTTTTCTAATTTTTATAAACAACTAATTAAATTCCATTATTTCGATAAATATTACACACCTTTCTTTTGCAACCTTTTATGAACTGATATAAATTTAATGAAAATTATAGGTAAAAATAAATTATTTTAATTATATATCTATCAATAATATTCTACGTCCTCTAATTTATTTATTTATTTATCTAAATCGTTCATTAACACTAATTACAAATTTTAAATATATAAATTGTAAAAATTACAACAAAAAACAAAAAAAAATTTTTTTTTTTTTTTTTTAATTTGTTCAAAAATTATAAAATTTACCTCAACTAATTCAATTTATAAAACAGATCTCTATATATATTTCTTTTTCAATTTTCTATTTTCAGGTAAGCGAAATTTTCCTAATTTTATTAACATTTTAATTGTACATTAATTAAGTGAGTATAATCAGGTTTCACAATCAGGTAAGTACATTTTACAATTAAACCCAGGTGTAATTATAAAGAGAATAAAATTTTCTTTTCTTTTTTTTTTTTTGTTTTTCCTTTATTTTTATTCTTTATTGTGATTTTTTTTTTTTTTCATTTTTCTCTCTACAATTTCTATTGTTGAATGAATATAGGTACAAATCATTGATATAATTATAAAGTCTATGATTGTATAATGATATTTACCGTTTTACAATTACTAGCTATACTATTTATATTTATGCCTATCTATATACAAAAAATATAAATCATTTGAAGGAAATTCAACTACGAATTTACTATTTTTATAACATTAGACAAATTTTCGATTTTACTGAGTGAATTTTATTCACCACACTTGATTCTAAAAATTTAATCACCTCAACATCACAATACAAAATAATAAATAATTTTTTGTTATAGAAAAGAAAATAGTTTTTTATTTTCAATTCTCTTTCGATTTCAGTTTTTAAAACCTAATATAGATAGACTAGAGAGAGTAGAAAAATAAAAGAGAAAAAGTTCATCTATTGGTCGTTGTGTGACGCTTTAGCCGATTAAAATAAAAATTATATTTTTAAATACTAAACAATTTTTTTTACTAAACAACTGTTATAAGTGTTGTGTGTGTACGTTTAAAGAAATTTTCTGTAGTTAGAGAATAAAAATAAAATTTATTTAAAAATAATTTTAATATAAAAACTTTGAAATCCTAAGTATATTAATTAAATTAATTTAAAAAATAGCAATAATGGAATTCAGAATTTTATAAAAAGCATTTTTTTATATGCATATTTATATTGCCTATACATATATATCTACTTAAATATTATTTTAAAATTAATAATAGATATTAAGAGCCCGACAAAACCCAGGAGGTTGATGAGCCCATAATAAAACTCTATAAATTAAAATTAAATTAATATCGTTTATTATTTTTGTATGTAATGCACGTCTATATCAACACTATAACTTAAATTTATTTGTATGATATCATCCTACTTCCATTTGGGTTGAGATAAATCAAATATGTACACAGTAAATGATTAAATTAAATTAGATTTAAATAATATAATATGACGGTTAGTAATCTATCTCCACTATCACTGCAGCTGCAATTGGACTAATTGTAAATAACTGTGTTAATGTAATTATTCATCTGAGTCATTAAAGATACCTAATTTAATCATTATTACACTCAGAATATTTGTGACTAGTATGATGGGCAGCTACCATTGTTCGGATGCCCCAAATATAATAACTGAGTCCCATAACTCTAATTAATTATTAATTTATTTTAAATTACCAGTTCTAGCAACTTGAACTTAACACAATTCCTTATATTTATATTATGATGATATTTTTTTAAAATTGTAATTTGAAATTATTTGTAAATGATATTAAATGAAATAATAAATAGAAAAATGTGTCGTTCTTAGCTGCCGAAATTTGTTACGAATGAGCACTCAACATTGACAAATGTTTGACAACACATTCTTCCTATACTAAACATATTTATTTTTTGCATTGGGCAGTTATTACCAAATAACAAATTTTACGCAATAATTATTGTATACTACATTAATTTTTCAATTCACATGTTTACTCATATTATTGTCATAGTAAACTAATGTTTTGAAATAATATATTATTCATAATACAACAGACCAGATGGGAATTTTATCTTGCTATAAGTTTAAACCTTCCAAATCTTGCTTATTTCAATCAAATTTTTAAATTTTTCTCATGCTAAAATTAAAAATTATTTTTAAAAAAATTGATTAAGTTTATGTTTTACCAAAGTATCAGTATAAAAGTACAGCTTAACCATTATAACTACAATATGAAATCGCTAAATACAGCATTAAATTTTAATCAAAAAATTCACTTAAATATACAAATATAATTTTAACACTATCACCTACATCACAACAATTTTTTTTTTTTTTTGTTTTCAATAACAATGTCAATGTCCTTTTTTCATAATAATTTCATCATCATAGTTATTTTCCATGATCCTATCATAATGAAAACATTTTTATTTCCTTGTTTTACATATTTTTTCCCCACACACACAGCTCTTATAATATAAATTGGTTTATTAAAACTTAAAACGAGAAAACAACAACCAAATTATTGTCATAAATAGAAAAAAAACCACTCTTATATTTTAAATTTTGGTGAATAAACTGTAAGTTCTCTTAAAAATAATATTTCACCGTAAAATAATGATAAGCACACTTAAAATGAAAAATAATAATAAAACTTATGTTTAAAAATATATTAAACTAATTAGCTGTGCTATGCTACTACTATGATAGTCCAGTCCAGTTCATGCAATTTCCATACTCCAAACACCATAGAAATTGGTTTGTTTTGAAAATTTTTAAATTCACCATATTAACGTTATTTTATATTATATCGTGCCATGGTGAATTAAAATTGAAATTTTAGAGCTTCCTTATACTGTTATTTTATTCAATACTGTACTGATACTACTAAAATATGTATATGATAGCACATTTTGAACTATTAAATGGCACATTTTTGCAATATGAGAATGTGTCATTAACAATATTCTAGTTAGAAAAAAAAATTTAAGAGATATTATTTTGTAGCTCCTGTTATGACAATTTGACAAGGTAATACTTTTTATCAATATTTAGAATATAAATTTCCCTTTAGATAAAAATCCAGAAATATTACTACAGGAATTTCTAAAAAGTATCAATTTTTTTTAAGAGAAAATTTATGTTATCAGACTACAGTAGAACGCATGTCATTTTCATTCTACTCAATATATTTTTTATTTCTCTCAATTTATGAAAAGACAAGATTCTTACGAATATGTTGACGCCGTTGACGATGTTTTGCTTGTGATTTTAATATTTTATGTAATTTGTGATTTTTCTTTAATTACACATGAAGCTGGAATTTTTGAGAGAATTCCTCTTAACTATAAAAAATCTATATGCATATGTGTGTGTATGTTGTATTGTATGTATTATAATTTTTTGCTGAAATATTGGTTCTTTTTTGTAATGTTCCGGGAATTTTCGCATCTATCTATATTCTCAGTTCGGCTGAAATTATTTCACTTTTTCTTGTGCTGAGGAGAACCAAAATAATTTCACTATATATATATATATATCTATATCAATATCATCAACACTATTATTATCAATATTAGGGAAGAAAAAAATAATAATATAATATGTATTTTGTGTTTCACCATTCACCATTCACCGAACGAAAGCAAAAATAATGACAAAAACAATAATTCAAATTAGGAATACAGAATACAGCATAAATAAAGAGAAAATACTATGGGTATATTTTTGAGGGAATAATTTTTTTTGTATTCCCTCTTTTCAAATTGAAAAAAGAAAAACACAAAAATATAATAAAAAAATCACAATGAAAATAAAGAAAATTAAAAAAGAAAATAAAACAAAAAAAAAGGAAAAAATACGAGAAAGTAGAAAGAATCCATTAACAATTTAGTCCATTGATAGCTAGCATTGCGGTTAGCTGGGAATTTTAATGTAATCTCGGGCGGATTCGAAATAATTTTTTTTTTACTGAATTTCGTTAAATATAGATATTATTATGATTGTTTTTTTTTTGTGCTTTGATTACTTTGAGTGTATGTATTTATTTTCACACTAAAAACAAATTTAATAAAAGCTAAAAAAAAATTTAATTTAAAGGATATTAAATAAGTATATTAAAATTATCCTTTTTAAATGTTAGAAAAATAAAATAAAAAATATATATTATTTAAATATAATAACTAAATTAAAATGAGTTATAATAAAATTTTCCGCGCTTTATCGGTTCGTTGAAAATTTATAAAAGTATAAAAATTGTCGTGAAAAAATACAAGTGAAAAGATTAAAAATAATTATTTTAAATTAAAAAATAATGCATTTAAGTGTTAAATAAAAAAAAAAAAAAAGATTTGAAAAATTCAAAATAATAAACAGGTGAAATTACTAGTAAATAACAAAAAAAAAAGTAAAAAAAAAAAATTATAGTAATTTATTTTTAAATTTTAAAAATGTTAAAAAATATATTATAAAGTTAATAATTTCTTAGTTTAAAAATTTAAAGAGAATATTATATTATAGAATAATAATATAATTTAATTAATTTATGAATATTTATATAAAAACAAAAAAAACTTTAGTTAATAATAATAAAAAAAGCCAAAATATAAAAATAACAAAAAAAATATTCGGATACCACTAATTATTACAACAACAACAACAACAACAACAGTAACCATCATCAGATATTCGAAATGGATTCAATTAAATTAAATTAATTTACTTATTTATTTACATTAAAAATAATTTTTCTTGACTCCTACAGGAAAATATTTTTTTAAAGAAAATTATAAAAAAAGATATTCTTGAAGTTAAATTAATTAATTAAAATATTTTATGCATAATAATAATATTTTAATTAATAATAATTTAAATTAATAAGTTTAAGAATATAAGTATTAATATTTTGTAGGTAATTCAGTATCCTTCAAAAGGATTAAAAATATTTAATTAATAGATAGGTACTGATATAATTAAGAAGTCAATGAAATTTTGAGAACAGTTATTGTTTATGTTTATTTTTGTATGTGAACAATTTGTGCCATGTTTTAATTAATTCAATTCTAGAATTATATATATATTTGTTATATTAATTAGTTCTATATTCTTTGATCATGTTAATAATTTAAAATAATATTATTTACTATAAAAAGAGTCTTAAATGGAACTGAGATTATTTGTTTTTTTTTTTCTTGATGTTTTTGTTTCCTTTTTTCTCAATATGGTCTGAAATTTTGAAATTCAATTTAGAACTTAATTAAGTAAATAATTGGCAATAATAATTTATATAAAAATGAAATAATATATTAAGACAAAAAAAAATGTTCAAAACAACACTATAAAATTTATTAAAAATAATATTAATATACAATATACAAAATATATACCAAATATTACTATATAAAAAATTAGCCTGCAGATTTATTTGTAGATTTACTGATTTATAAATAAATAAATGAACCAACGAAAATATCCTACACAGTACACATCAATTCATCAAATGTGGCAAACTACTACTAACTACTACTTTTCTTTGTTGGCATTGGCATGAGTTCAGTCTTCTTTAATAGACATTTTTTTGTTATCACTTAAATTTGATATTGAAATTTTCTTTTAAGTTATTATTTTGGTATTAATTTTTGTGATAATTAATTAATCATATTCAATATAATGTACTCGTTTTGATACTGATCATCATTTGATAGAATATAATAATCATTGATGTTGCTAAAACAATACTATTAGGCTGTAATTTTATTAAAATACAATATTTTAGATATGTTTTATATGTTGGGAAAATAATTGAGAAAACTGGTTTTTAGTTATTTACAAAATAACTATATTTAGAGATTATTAAGGAGTATGAGCTTAGTAAACCAACGTCATGTTATGGTAGACCCAATCATTTATAGTCTTTCAAGCCAATCATTTATAGTCTTTGTCAACACTTTAGTATATACTTTGGATTACGTTGCTGAATATTGTTGAGAGTATTTCAGACAAAAATCTTAGTTATTCAATTAAGTAATATATTTTTTTGTACATTAATTTTTGATTAATTTATTTGTTTTATTTATTTGGTTTTGGTATAAATTTAATTGTTTAACCCAAATAGCAATAATGGTTTTTGGCCAACTTTAGGTCCTTTTCCCTTTCGGAAAGCTGGCATATTTAACAAATTTAATATTAATTTTAATCGTTATTGAATTTTGTTAATTTTTTAAGTTTAAGTTTTTTATTTTTATTTAATTTGTTTTCTTTTGAAATATTAGAGTAAATTGTGTCTAAAACAATAATTGTTGTACAATAATTATTGTATAGACGTACTAATCGTGTCATGAGTATTGAAATTTGAATTAAATTGAAATTAAATTGAAATCGAATTCAACACATGCAGCTATATGTAATTTCAATTCATGAATGTTGATTAAGTACTTAAAAACTATAGGAAGTAAATTAAATTCAGGACTTTAATGAATTTTGAATTTCATTAAGGTTTTTTAAAAACAATATTTTAATTGATTAGTTAATATGTATATATTTGCTGAATATCAAATTACGATAAAAACTAAACTGTCTGAATATGTAAATCTGATAACTAGAACTACAAGTAAAAATTAATAAATTAGTATCAAAAACATAAAAAAAGAAAAACAAATCAAATTAATATTTAAAATTATTGTAAATATCGTATACATAGTAATAATGTTACTTAACAAACATCAATTTAGCCCCATTAACTATAATTAATTAATTATTTTAAAATTACAATATGATTATTTTTTTTTATATTCTTGACATTAACTTAGGTTTCAATTAAGTACGGTACTCCAATTTTTTACTAAACATATTTTTACTAAAATGTTTTTCGAGTACATATTTTCATTTATCAATATTTTCTGGCTTGATATAAATAAACTCAATAAATGTGGAAAAGTACTACTTTTCTTCTCGTCTTCCCCTTCTTAAATAATGTAACTCCATTGTATTTAAATTGTTATCATATTATATTCTCAATTATTTTTTGTCATTTATTTTATATTAGTTGAAAAACCCATAAAGTATTTTTTGGCTTCGTACAGGTTTCGGTTGAAAGACTCTATCTACTGTGCCACCCAGTGTGTATTATTTAAACGTATATTAAGTATATTGAAAATTATACGTAAAACTGTTAACATACAAATTATTGTTACTCTAAAAATTATTTCCAAATTTTATAATTTAATTTTTTAATTATTAGGTGGGGATAATGATAATAATTACAACGCACTGTCACAATCTTAATATTTAGCTTTAATTATCATTTATTTAATTTGTTCTATAATTATAATAAACTGTAGATTTTTAACGTTTAATTAACATTTCTTTATATTATTAATTGTCACCTTGGTTTGTTAATATATTCTGAAGGTTAAGTCAACTATGCCTGCATAAATATGCAAAACTAAAGAATTATTTATAAAGATTATAATTTATTTATAAACTGATGTCAGGGTATAAATAAAGATATTATAAAAAAAAATGTAATTTAAAATGCAATGTCAAAAGAGTTATAATAAAATAATTCCGAATATTTTATATCTTCAACAAAAAGTGACATAATAAGATTTTTTAGAATAGTAGAGAATTTTTTTTCATTTTCAAATTTCATAATTTATCACAATTGCAACAATCATCAAAATTTTAGAAAATATTTTAAAGTAACAAAACGTTCAAAATTATTAGTTGACTAGATTTCAATGATTTTGTTGGAAAATAATTATTATTAGTATAATGACCAGCACAATCGTTTTTAGACCTTGAGATATTCTACAATTTGATGCTCTTGAGACAATTTTATTTATATTCTTGAGACAATTTGAAAACTTTGATATTAATTTATGTCATGTTGTTTTTAACAAACTTTAACAAATAAAGAAATTATATACATAGTAGAATTGATAAATCAAGTTGGTAGAAAAATGAACTGCAAGTTTTGATTAAAAAGTTGATAAGTTGTGAATGTTGACAAATTTTTATTTATTTATTTACTTATTGATCAGCATACCTACAGATAAACCGGCAGGCGAAACTTCAGGTCCTTTTTTCGTTCGAGATATATAGGCCTTTTTAACAAGTACATAAACTAAATACATTTCATTCAATCATTTGTTGTAGACATATTTTTTAAATTGTTTTTGATAATCAGATTTATTTTTAGTGATATATTTAAATTATGGAATAAAAGTCTAGTTTCGTTTCACTAATCCTTTATATTTTTATTTTGCAAAAATATCGATATCCTTCATTAGTGCTTGCGACTAATTAAAATTTTACATTAATACTTTTACTAATATTTTTACTAATATAATTTGAACCCTTAATAATATGTTTTTATTGTGTACAATAGTAATTCCTTAAAAGTGCTACCTGGTCTACAACGTTTTTTTTTTTTTTTTTTGTTAGTTTATAATTATTTTTTATTAAATTTAAACTAATCTATAATTAATTATGTAATAGCCCTTATGCTAATATTTATTATTTTAATTTTACCTGAAGCTGATTTTAATTTTGAAGTAATCTAAATAATGGTGAGAATCCACCACTTACATCATTATTAAGTATGTTGTTAAGGTGTTCTCTAGATATCGCTAAATATATTTTAAACCTAACTCTTCTGTGGGACCTTCTATAATATAATTTGTATTTTTAATAATGCCCTTTTTAACACTTTTCGATTTTCGAAGGTCTAACGACAAATATATTTTTAATAAACCAAAATTGTTAGAAACAAAGCTATAACTATACTTTCAATATTATCTCTTCTACTGTAGATACTACTTACTTAAAGGTCACCATATCATAATGATATAATATATTTTTTTCTTAATAATTTTGGATACCTATTGTTTTGTACAACACGTGATATATTCCTTAGTTTTATTAACAAACTTAGATTATACATAATATGGTATAGACTGTTTCTAAATAAATAAATAAATAAAAATTTGTATAAATTTTGAATAGCTGTTCGTATGGCTTCGAAATAACCTTAACACTTTGAATATATTTTATAGAATATGCTGTAGTTCTAGGTGAAACAATTATTGAAATTAAATAAAGATTATAGCTCTAGGTATGTTTCACTAATTTTATTCCGTCTTCTGGATGATGGTGCAATAACCGAAGTCGATTAATGTATTTAATAAAATTAGTTGAACCTATACCTAAAGTTTTAATCTTTATTTAATATCTAACACTTTGGTCTATAACCAAAACAATATTGTACATTTGATAACGTGTCCTGTGTGTGTGTGTTATTGGAATAAACCATTTTGTACATTTTATATGAAAAATTAAAATAACAAAATTTTGTTGCCAATAATCTTTCGTAATATTTTTACGAATTTTTGAGTTACATACAGTTTTGATTAGAATATTATTTTTACTTTTGATGTATTTTACATTTAGTTTTCATACAATTACATAATTTTATTGTGTTACTGTCTGTACTTCTTTGTATTTTTATTATAAATATTTCTATAAAACTTACAGAGAACTATATTATTTTCATTTATATATAAAAATTTGACAACATTATATGGTGTTGGTTGTGATATCAATGACATTTTTTTTAATCGCTTTATATATACGCAAAATAAAATGTACAACATAAATACCTTGTTTATCAAAAAATTATAAAATAATAATATATTAGGATGTATAGGCTCTAGATGCTAGATGTTGAAGAACATTCTAATCACTCAGACTCTAATTTGACATTCAAATCCGTCTCAGATGACTGGAAAATTCAATCTTTTGTTATACCTATATTTTTTAAACATAATCAATTTTTAAAAATATTCTCTTCAGAATAATGGTGTAACTAATAACCGAAATCGATTATGGTATTAATTAAACCAAAGTTTCTATTTTTTATTAAATAAAAGTCTAACTTTAGAACAGCTAAAGCCTTCATGGATTTGGAGAAAATTAAAAAATAATCTTCAATGAAATTTGCAATACAAACACTTGCAATGAAATTTGCCCCAGCATGTAATTATAAACAGAATAAAATTTCTATATGGTATGACCAAAATAATATAATCATACCATATTATTTTGGTTACAACTAAAAAATAAACAACTTAGGCTAACCTAGATAAACCAACTTAATCTATCTAAAAAATGCTTAACCTAATTAAAAAAAAAAATTTTTTTTCAACCACCAATAGTTTAATTTAATTAGTTTGTCTGCTTACTTGTTATCTGCTTGCTATGGCAATCTCGAATATGTACTATTGTATATTAGTTTTACATGTAGGTCTATATTATAAAGATATACAATAGAGGGACATGATTACGGTTTTGAATATAATCATTTTTATGTAAAAAGATAAAATGCTCAGGACCTATAAAACCCGTGAGCAAGTTCGTTTCAATATTCTCCTCATTGTGGTAAAATATATGCTATATTAAACGATTTTACGATTTGCCTTATCATATGTTCTCTAATAAATAAAATTATCGATTCTAATAATGTTTGCCTCCTTATACAAGTATTTATTATTATATTCGGAATCGAATGCCTGAATTTGGAATCGGATTTTCTATATATATATATATTATTACAAACTCTTGCACTTTTTTTCAAATTTATGAATAGTTGCACTGATGTTGCACCATATTGGTGTACCATATATAGATAAGCGTTGGTTTTATTAATATTTTCTAACATTATTATTTTAACTCTTTTACTAATGATTTTGTTGTAGAAAAGTTTTTTTGGAGCTATATGAAAGCTTTGTCAAACTATTTGCTATGCTATTTTATTGATTTGTTCTATATAATTTAATTTACGATGTAATTGTACCCTTATTTAACTACCTTTTATTGTTTAAGGTGACATCTGATTTTATTTAAAAAAATTTTCAGTGTTTTTTGATATCTAAGTATCCTGGTTTTATCAAATGTGTTACAAAACAAAATTGTCTCGCATTTGTTGATGTTGATTTTCAGAAGCCATACTTAGTAGTAGTAACGAGTAGTATTATACATTTTGTAATGTAATGCATTGGTACCACAACTATTGATACATTC
The DNA here is from genome assembly GCA_963942445.1 of Argyra leucocephala. Lineage (NCBI taxonomy): Eukaryota > Metazoa > Arthropoda > Insecta > Diptera > Dolichopodidae > Argyra > Argyra leucocephala. The sequence continues at coordinate 44,348,675 of OZ012681.1, read as the reverse complement.
ATACCATTTATCTAAAACAATATTTTTTTGTTAATTATACACAAGCTAACGCGTACTAATACAGGGTCTCAAATTGTTCAGTTCTCAGTGTTAAGAAGGTACTAATAAGTTCTGGTTTTCAACTGGAATAGAGATTGAATTATACAAGAAATTGACAACTTTACAATGTAATACTAATTAAATATTTCTGTATTGTGACTTATTTCGATTTGAAGTTTTTAAAATTCTTGCACCAGTGCAACAATCGAAATTATCTAATCTATATTAACGCCATACACTTTCAAATAATAAATCTGATATTTCTATATTCCACTCTATATAGACCTCAAAATAAATTTTAAATCACAATTTAATTATCCTAAATTTTCCAAATAAGAACTCATACCATCACTATTTAGTAGATATAATATTATTAATTTAATTTAAATTGCTCAAAAATTATTTTGGAAAAAACCAAATTTTATCTTTAAATTTGTTATTAGTTTAACATGTGCAACATGAAACCTCAAAAAGCAAAAAATCAAAAAATAAAATAATAAAAAAAATAAAACAATAATGCACATGTCCTTAAATAAATATCCTGTGGTGTGATGTGCACATATGATAACATCCTAATTTTAATTTTTTATTATTTCTATATTTGAAAACCTACATAAATAATTTTTCCAAAATTTCAAAAAAAAACCAGACAATACAAATGAGACAATTTTTGAAATAATGAAATAAATAAAAAAAACAAGAAGTAGGCCACCTAATTTTAAAGCAAATATAAATTAAATAACCAGAATCTTTTTAACACAAAAAAAAAAATAATAAAACAAAATTTTACAATGTCAAACTGTAATAAAATCCAAAAATAAATGCAGATGGTATCCTTATAGCAATTATAGTAGATATATATATACTCTCATTCCGAAAATTTCAAATTATTTTTTATATTACATATGAGTGAGCATAGCGTGTTTTTTTTTTGGATTTTTTTTTTTTTTTTTTTGCATATTCTTACCATGGCCAAAGGATAATCATTCATTTTTTATTTTCATCTTATGTCTTTCTTATTTTTGACAGGTTTATGACACTTCCTTCATCCACATTTTCTATCATTAATTTTTCATTTATGTTTTTTTTTCCAAAATAAAACAATATGGATTGAGGATAGGGAAGTAAACGGTAGTGGAAATAGACAAAATAAAGAGACGAGAATTAAAATTTAACGACTAAAATACTACTTTAAGGATATGTTCCAGTTTTCTCATTTTCTTATTTTTATATATTTTTTTATTTCGGTTACTTAAGTTCGCATGTTTCTAAATTGAGATTGTATTTATAGATGTATATATCTTTGGATTTTTTTCTATAATCTATCAAGTGTCATAATAATTATTCAATGGCAAAAGAGATGAAAAAAAAATTTATTTTTTGTCTGTTCAATGTTTAGTAATCTGCTATCTCTATCTTATTTGATATTTCACTATTGAATAATTGAGCTTCTTAAAAAGGAATTAATTATGAAACAAAAACGAATAAATGACTTTCATAACTTTTCAAATTTAAAAGGATAAAGTTAAGACAGGTCGCTGTACAAAAATAAGAGCAACAACAAAAAAAAACCGAACAAAAATTCGTTCGAACTCAAATAATTTGAATTTTTATAGCCTTGATTTGAATTTTTAGATCCTTATTAATGATGAAAGCAAAAAATAAAAAATAAAAATAAATCTTAGTAAATTTTGAAAATATGATAGGAGGTATAGTCTGCAAAAGAAAAAAAAACTTTTAATATAATCTGATAAGTCTTAACTCGGACACAAATTGTTTATTTTTTATTATTGGATATAACTTTTTTTGCTTTTCAAATATTTAAATTACCAATGCAGGATATTTTTTTTTCCTTTAAGTAAAATAGGAAGAATCAAAGTGGGCTTTTTTTAAGAGTAAACTAATCAGTAATTAAAGCTGGAAAATTACTGTTGTGCATACTTAAAAAGATTTATGGAAATATCAAACTGACTTAATGGGCATGTGAAATTTTAATATTGAATAATCATGATGGACTGAAATAGGTTGAATAGGGTAAAATACTACCAACATCAGATGTCTATGATAATTTTATTCACTTCTCTAAATAATCACAATGGGCTGAAATATGTTGCAGTAAATAAATTTAGAGTATTATTTATTCTTAGTTTTGATAATAGAGTAAAACTACCAATAACAAGCATCAATGATCATTTTATGTACTTCTTTTTATCAATAAGGATAATTACAGTTGTTTTATAAGAACAAGTTAGAGTATAGTACAATGAAAACAAAAATTCTGTTAGTTAAAATTGATTAAATGTTTTTAGGTAGTGGAGGTATATAACATATATATAACTAATATATATAATTTATAATTTATTAAATTATATTGTATTTCTTAGCTTATATTCCGAAGTTACTAAAAAAGAAGCAGATTTCGCGTAATGAGCGCTAAAATTTGTAGTAAAATTGATTTTTTTTTGCCTATCTGATAAACCTATAATTAATAGATATGTACTTATCATCAGTATAGAGTAGTTTTATTCAATTCAATTTATTTACCCAAATATTTACATTTATGTATATATACAAATGCTTAATTTTACAGAGATCAGATACTTATACTATGCCTTACACTAATTAATCTACAACATAAAGTATGATTTTTTGTATTAATATTTCATTCTGCATCTTAGTTTTATAAAATCAAAACACTATTCTTACAACTCGTTTAAGTTGGGTACTTATATTAATGTTGTGCATTGTCTGACAATAGTAAATAATCTACAAATTTAAAATTCATTTGATCCAATTCTAAGCTTATCAAATGTTATGTTTATCAAAGTCTAAATAATTTTATTAGCGAATTATAGTCCTTCATATAGTTAGATAGGTGATTATTTATTTATTAAATTATTTTTTAATCTTTAAATAATAATTAAATAATTTTATAGTTTTCGATTAGTCTATTTTAGGGGGATTTGAATCAAAAATAAATACAAAAATATCCTATAATGCTACCTAGCGACTCTTCCTTGTCATACAAAAACTCTTACCATTTCCAAAAACATTTGTGATGTTTTGAAAATGTAGTACTAAGTACAAAGCAGTTACTTTTGACATTTTCGAACATTATTCAATTAAATTATAACATTTTAAAACATTTTGGGTTTGGTGATTATACTTTAATGTCGTCTTATAATAATTATTTCATAGATTTCTATTCATTCTTTTATCAAATTTCAATTGATTTACTTTTCAATAAAATTGACATTATCATTTTCATCTTCATCACTATTGATTTTAAAACTCGAAAGTGAGCCTTAAAATCGTTAAAGATCTGTCTTCCGTTCTGGTTTATATTATAGACAGCTGTCATCTATTCGTTAAGTCTTATCTTTGAACAATTGTCCTCGATTTCGTTCAGTTATCTTGATCTTTGTCTGCCTCTTACTCTTATAGTATGTGTTAATGCTTCGAATATTTATTTAATATACTTTATTTATTTCAGCCTCATCACCTTTCTCTGCCAATCTTAGTCTATGTGTCTTAATAAATTTTACAATGTTGTGTGTTCTTCAATTAGTATTTCTATCTCATTGTTTGTTCTAATTTGATATTCACCATCTTAATTTATTTTTGAACCAAATATTAATTATATTATAAAATATAATTATTAAAAATATTCTGTTTTCGGTTATGTCGTCTCTGTGCTGCAACTGTAAAAAACAATCAATTGTCATCGTGCTTTAGAGATTATGCAGTTGACGAAAATTGACGGTCGTAATGTTTCCGGTTATGTAAAATTGCAGTCATTTTGTAAGTCAATTTGAACATACAAAATAGCAAATTATTTCATGATTAGTTGTTGATCGTTATATTATTCTGTTTTAGTTTGTTGTGATAAATGGTAAAAAAACATGAGAGTATGCGTAGCATCGAAAATTTTGCAAAAAATGTTGCAACCCGATGCAGTATAACACTAACACAAATGTAAAATTTATGAGGTCAATCGCATTACAATACTGGATAACAATCAACACAATGTATCTGAAATAATTGTGAAATCATATGTGTTTTTTATATTTGAGATAATATAATCATATTTTTTTGACCTTCTTTAATAAAAAAAATACACAAAATAAACCTCAATTCACAAATGTATGTCAAAAGTATGAAAATGTCTATTTGATAGCTGATTAGTTGAATCTTAAAAGTTGATTGATTGATCGTCAATTCAGCATTACCGAACGCAGAGGTTTTTTCGAGTATATTTAATTTATTTTCGTCACTACGTAATTGTCATTGTTTATGTTTCACAGCTATAGGTTAAAACAGGTTGTATCATGGTCTTATACATCACAATAAGTCAATTATCCAGTTTAACACCTAATATTTGACAATTATTAATTATTAAACAAGTCATTTTATCCATTTAAGCTCTGAAATTATTTTTCATCTCTCTGCAAAATTTCAAATTATAACTATATCCTGTAGCTAGTCCTGGACATTATATAACTATGAAAATATTTTATACAACTTTCCATTATATTGTATTGCTTTTATCTTTTTAAGCTTATATTTGTTTTGCATTGTGAACAGGTTACTACTTAAATTACGTTTGTTAACTATGGTTGAAATAAAGTGTTCGCACTATACAAATTATAGTTAAGTTTGACGTTTTGTGCGTTTATCAAAATAAAAAAAAAATAATGGAGAATACTTTTTAAAAAAATTTTAAAAATAATTTGAGTTGATTTTGTAAGTAATGCAAAAAGACAAAATGCTATTAAAAATAAGCAAAAAGAGATTAAATATTAAAAATTTTAAAAATAAATTAAATCAACATTATATTCATTTGTACATCTGGCATTGTAAATATCTGGAAAAAAAATTTTTGTTTAATAATTTTTGGTTTATGTCTTGTTTTTATTAAAACAAATATAATATACGTACTTATATATATTTCTTTAGTATATTTTAGTTTTTTTTTAATTGCACAAATTTATTAACAAATAATAAAGATTAATTTATTTAACAAATTTATTTTATTAAATTATGTTTATACTATAGTTAGGGACTCAATCATAGTTAACTCGGTAAATACGAACATAGTATTACTGTTTGACATTTTTTTACATCTATATAAACGCTTTTAAAAATTCAAAACGAATCAAACGAAATATAAAAATAATCACGTAACTGTTTCTTAAAGCTAGTTGACTAGAAAATAACTAACTAGTTACTAATTATAGAAAGCAAACTAAGCAATTAAAATATTATCGGAATAATAATATCAGCTTTAATTATTTTAAATTAGAAAAAAACATTTTTTTTTCACATCTATATAAACTTAAACACTAACAATATTCTTCTGTTATCCTTTAATAACCTATTAATCCTTTTTTCAATATTATAATAACAAAGAAATTCAATGACAAGGTGTCATTAGTAATCTTAATATTTTACAGGTATTTAAAATTAATAATAACACTGTCATCTTAATATTTTCAAATTACCGCTAATTAAGCTTCCCCACCCACCATATTATAATAGTACCAATCACCGTTAAATGTATACTCGATTAAATTTATTTAATTTTCGATTAATTTTGCGTTTAACCAAATTGATGACATCAATTTTTACGTGTTATAATTAATATTTATATACACACGTAACTAATAAAATATCGTTAAAAGGATTAATAAAAGGATTACTTATCATTTTTTTTATTATTATTATATTTTTACATTTTATTAAAACCATTCGATTTAATAACACTGTATTTATAGAATTTTAAATTAAGTAAGTGTACATTACTACTGGTGTATATGAAAATTATGTTTTACATTTATGAATACTTAATAAATCGATTATATTGATGTACACACACAGAGATATTAAACTTTAAAATAAAAGGATATTAAAGAAAACTGCAAAAATTGGAATGAGAAAGGATAATAGAATAATTTTATTTTGTAGAATTGACATTTTGACAGAATTACTTAGTTGCAAATGTATTAAATGCATATTAAAAAGAATTCTCAGCAAAATAATTAAAATTAAAACAAAGAGTAAAGAAGTGAATAAGATCAATATAGTAAATAGAAGGGGTGGTATATAAAGTGATATACGCTTTGAAAGTTGTAAAAGAAGAGAGATAAAGAGGAAAGGTAGTAATAAAAATTTAATTGTTACAAGAATTCAATTAAAATTTAAATATGTTATAGAAAATATGTCAATGTGGTGTGTCAGCGAAATTGCTTGTACTTTTTTTTTTGTTTTTCTCAATTTTAATTGTCATCTTATTTAAAATTTAAATGTCATATTCAGGATTATTGATGTCAGTTATTGAAAATTCCTAAAAAATATTTTATTTTTGTTTATTCATATTTTTTATTTTTATATATTTTCAGAAATAATTATTTCACATTTTTACTATATTTTAAGATTTTTAAAATATAATTTCGGTTTGGAAGATTTAATAAATTGTTAAATGAAAGCTATTTAGGTATGAAATATTAATTGGTAATGGCAAAAATTTCCCAGTTAAAGGTTTTGTTAATTAGAATTGAAAAATTCATATTATTTCATTTCATTTTCGTTTTGTTGATCAAATTGTTAGATTGGTCTCTATAAAGTAGTCTACAGAATTGGTGAGGTTAAGTTCAGTAAAAAACATATTAACGAAAAAAAAAAATTTAATTATACTCTGTACGAGGTATAACTGAACTTTATTGAGATGAATATAAAATAAAATAAAATAAATGATTAAGTATTAAATATTCAAACATATATATAGAAATTATTAAGTATTAAAAATTCAAACAACATTTTCTTGTAAAGGTAGTCGACTACGAAATGAATAGTATTCAATATTTTTCCCTTATCAATTTATTTACATTGAAACCTGTTCTTTTACACCTTTTTTTTTGTGCTTTTTGGCAGAATTAACTTTTTTTTTATGTAAATCTTAATTAAAATATATATTTTTTTTTTATTAAAGACAAGTTAACAAATAAATGTAAGTAATTTAAAAAACATTTTTTTTAAAAATTAAATCAGTTACAATAATTAACATAAAACATAAATTGATATCAACTTTAAACCAAACAGTTAATGGCTGAAAGTATACTCTTGAATAGCAAATCCATACATTATTATCTCTCTCCTGGAAATAATTCCATTGCATCTGGCCATATCTTAGATGATCCTAATGATAACATTGACTTAAAAGCATTTCCTAGTTCAGTTTTCACTACCATAAATCACGATTATATAATGGAAGTAGTGGATTACGATGCTCATATTGACCAGATTTTATATACATACATCGATACATCTCTATAAAATTGAATTGAATTATAAATTAAACAAAATATCTTAAATATTCAACATCAGCTGGAACATGATATTATTTAGCTGGGGCACCAAAATCATTTTCAAAACATTTTACTGGCGTATGGTAAATTTTGATACTTCTTTAAATTATCATTTTCTGAACTTTCAATGTTTGCAATTCATATATATTTGATTTTTAGTTTTTTTTTTATCATAGTAAAGCCTGAAATGCAATGAAAATGTCGACCCGACATTGTCGTCGACAAAATATGTCAAATTATGTTTTGAACAAATGTGTTTAAGTGACATCATTGCACGTACTAGTTGTACCTACACTATAAAGTCGACAACAAAATATTTGCTCAAAGCTCAAAATATGTCGTTATTGCACTACGGTATTTTGTTTTGACAGTTCTGAATTATTAAATTAAAAATGTTCTGCTTGTTGTATTTGAAATGTTGATTGAACATGAAAATGCTACATTCATTGGACTTGTTATGCGACATTCTATATCGACAATCTAAAACAATAATGTCTTGTAGTTTTCATTGAGCTTCAGGCTTAACATTGTCAGAATGACTGAAGTTTATCTTTTCAAAGTTATTTCACAACAGTTATTGCAATTATTTTTAATGAGGAAATGGACTTTTTAAAACAAATAAAGTTAAAATAAAAAATTGTCCTAACTGTGAAATATTTTTGTATATCCAACATTTCCAAAATTAATTAAAACCCAATATTTTGTTATTATAATGAAAGTCTTGCTTACTCTTTGACGTTTGCTTCTACAAAACGCAGTCTATAAAATTTCAATAATTTTTTTTTTTTAATCATACAACCTAAAATCTTATTTTTATCTTAAAATTGATTTTTAATTATATTTATTCCATCAAAATATTGATTGCAATTTTTTTGCAAATTCGATCCTATCCGATATAAGTGTTTGAATAATAACTTATTGTGTTTTCAAGAAGCTGAGTAATTATAATTTCATTTAAAATAATTTATCATTATTACCTATATATATAAAATAATATGTTGAAATATAATATTTATTGATCATATCTCTATACTTTGATCTCTCTCTTCATCTCTTTTGAATTTTAATACAATATTTTAATTAAGCCATTTATATAATATGGTGTAATAAATCAGGATAATAGACATTATTTACTTCAGACATTTGAAATATTTTTTTATATGATTTTTCATATTTTAATCTAGATTATTAACCAGTTAATCAATCTACTGATATTATCATTATTATATAATTTCATTAATAATTGAATAAATAAAATTAATAGGTAGGACTTTACTAAAACCAAAAACAATGTATAAAAAAAAAATAAAATAAATCAAATTAAAATAAAAATAACTAGACTATTTAATTTAAATCCCAATTCATTCCTGAAAAAAAATGAAATAAAAAATTTTATTTTTCCTACAAATCAATTCAAATAACCTCATAATTTAAATAAAGGTGTTATTTTTTTATTGCAATTTTATTAATTGTAATAAATTTAATTTATAATTATTACTAGTCTTTTTTTTATTTAAATATTTATAATATTATGTTTTTATTAAATTAATAATTTATTTTATAGTAATTTAATTAAATTATGACCTATAGTAAACTATAAAGTACGTTTACAAAAGTTATGCATAGTTTATTTGGTGCAGGGTGTTTAGTAAACGCTTAATGTGTATAATAAAGCGTTGTTTAGGATGTTTGTAGGGAAATGTTGACGTTATTAGAAGTCGAAGCAGATTGAATTTGTCATCATGTTTGTCACCATGTTCATTTCCATCTACTACTACTCGCGTGCTCAGAAATTCATAAATAAGAATTTAAATAAACAAAAACTAGCAAAATTTGCTGTCAAATTTGTTTTGACGTTGTTCAACTAGTTTAAAATAGATAATTTAATAATTGAAAATCAAAAATTAAATGACTGTATCACTAAAAAAAAATCTGATTATCGAAAATAAAAAATAGATAGTACACAGTTTTATAACTTTGAATTATCAAATTTACAGAAATTTTTTTAATTTATTTTACTTCCCAGAATGAAATATTATGTTTTATTTCATTATTTATTATTAATTATCGAAATGTTGCCATCAAGTGCGTACCTCATTGACGAGTGTGGTTTTCTAATTTGAATTTCTATTTTGACAATTTCCAAACTAGTTCTTATCCAAAAATTCCTTGCACAAACTAGCTTCTTCTCGTGCCCTTTCATGTGTCCTTTCTTGTGTTTTTTGAGTTCCAATCAATTTTACGTATAGAGGAATAAACAAAAATATATCAAATAACTACAACAATTGATGACAATATTGATAAACTATAACAATAAGTATTAACTATATATTAATAAAATAAATAAATAAAATTATTTTAATAAATAAAATAAAACACTTGTTAATATTTCACTGATTAAGAAAATATATGTAAATTTTCTTATATATTTTATTTTAATTTAATATTTTAATAAAAATAAAAAATAAAAATATGAGCCGACATGTTTCGTCCTTCTAAGACATTATCAAGACATATTAATAAAAATTTATGATGATGTTTATTTATCAGAAGGGACAGTTATAGTAAACAAATTACAAATTCAATACACTGACATTTTGTTATTCATTTGTCAATAATTCAAATTTTCCAATTGATTGTAGACGATTGTAGACAACCTGTATATTGTATTAAATTAATTTGCTATTTTCGTTCAGAGAAATAAAATTTTACAACAAAATCATAAAAAATAATTAATTTTGATTGTTTTTTCTTATTTTTTTTTTTTTTTACCTTTCATATTAATATTTTTTAATAATTTCATATCAACTATCAATAAATCAATTTCAAAAACATTCAGAATATGGATATTTTTATTGTTTTGTTCATTCATGGATTATGTCCTGAAAAATTACCAATTGTCGTATAAGAAGACTATTGAAAGTAATTTAATTTAAATTGAACAAAAGAATTAAATCTATTGAAATTAATTATTATAATAATAATAATAATAATAATTGCTGTAATAAAATAAATAAAATAATTAATACAGGTTGTTTACAGAGAAAAATAGATAATAAAAAATTGTGCCAAATTGTTATTATCATTTCTAGTAAACTTTAAAACTACAACTACAATTACAATTCAATACAATTTATGTGTAGTGAATTATGTATTGTACTATGATTATGTAATATACCACTCACATTTAGGTACATAGCTTCTCTAAATATATTCTAGATTGGATTCCTAATTCCCAAAACCAAACCCCCATCGATCAAATCAAATGAAATATTTGTTCTCAACTTTTGAAAAGCTACAAATTTGCTTTTTTGATATGTAACAGTAAATATTTTTTGTCAATTCGAGAATAAACATCCAATTTCATTTTTCTATCCAATAGTTATTTATCCAATATTGTATACATAATAAATACATAATAGGGACTAAATTAAATCCTAGCTTTGGGAAGAAATAGAATTCCCATTTTTTTAAGATTACACTTTTCCCGACCTTTTAAAAAAATACTTATTTTTGACATTTATTCGGCAGTTATTTCTTTCACTCTCTAAATCTATGTATTTTTTGTATATTTCAATTTTCACAGCTGATATTTGCTAAAAATTTTAATTTTGAAAATTCTGTCTTTATGAATTTTAGTTGTAAGGGTTTCGTACTTATGCTTTTTTTTGTGGATTTTGTAATCCCGAAAATATTTTAATCTCTCAAAGGATCGATTAAAAGCATTTCTTCAAAATATTTTCATATACAAGTATTTCTACTTCAATATTTATTCTTGATTCAACATTGAATGGCAGAATGGCAGAAATCAGCTCAGAAATTAGGCGACCTACTGAAATATCAATTTCCATATTTATTAGATTCCTTACAATAGCTCTTTACAAAGTACATTCTTCATTGAGCAGTACTTATTTGATTTGAAGTATATAATCTATTTTTTCGTTGTAATTATTTTATCGAAAAAATTTAATTATGTCAATCCATAATAAGATCCCATTTTAACAATAAATAATAAAATTATGTTAGGATTAATTAATAATAAATATTATTATATAATTTTCATTATTATTAAATTATAATATTATTATTATTATTAAACTATATAATAATAATAAAAAAAAATTAAATTTTTATAATATATTCAATAAATTAATATAATTATTAAAATATATAAATATATTTATTAAAATTTACATCACACCATATAATAATTTTATTGAAAAAGACAATTTTATAATAATATTTTACAATAATTGTATACACAAACATAAAAATAATAATTATAATTAATCATGTAACTTAAATAATTTTAAAATCCCAATTTAAATAGTAATATTATTTAAGAAACCAAAATTAATAAATTTAATAAATAAATCAATAATTGGAATAAAACAACAATAACAATAATTGGCAAAAAAAAATAAATAAATAAATAAATAAAATAAAACTTGGGTAATAAAGTAAATAACACTAATTTAATGAAAATGATACATATCCTTTATTTCAAAAGTGTTGAAAATTAAATAATAAATAAATAAAAAAAAATATTAAGTATTACAGAATTAAATAAATCAGAAAATTTAATGTAAAAATGAATTAATATAAATTCTCATTGTAAATATATGAATATTAAGCATACATAGTTTACACATTTACTTTTAAATAGACTTTGTACAACAGTATTCACAATTTACTGTTTCATTTGGAATATAGCTACCTATTTAAAAAATATAATTAAAAAATTATTAATTCATAAATGAGTTACATAAATTCATGTTGGTAATTTTTATATTAAATTAAATATAGTTAGGAAACAAATGCTCAGTAAACCTATGTCTCAATTAGCCTCCTTAGATAAAAATGTTGGATCTATGTTATTCAAGCATAATAATTCAAACTCACAACAAAATTTGAATTATACCCAACATAATATTCAAATGTTTGCTATATGAAAGAGTATTTTGTAGAAACCATGTTTAAAAATTCGGTTCATAAATAAAATTGAAGCAAATACTTAATAAATTATTTTCTTAAAATATATTTAATTTTTCACTGTTTAATTTTGTTCATTTCATGTATTTAATTTTTTTACTATTATTTATTTCACCAGAAAAAACAATCCTGATGCTATTGTAACCAAAATTACAACCAATTTGACTGAACAATTTTTCTAATCGCTCATAGTAACTAACAACAAAATATTTTTTCACTGTTACATTTTTACGTGTATTAGTTAGCCTGATCACTATAAGCACAACCTTATTTATAGTTAATATATTTTAGTAAAGTTCATAATTTTGAATTTTGATTAAAAAATATCCTAGACTTGTCTAGGATATTAGAAATATTAACTTTCATATTGAATTTAAATTCAATTATTATTAAAATACATAAAAATATGATGGAAAAAAATACGTTTACATATTTATTTAATTTATTAAAATAATAATAAAAACAAAAAATAACAAAAACAAGAAAGAAAAGCTATAAAGAATAAATTTAAACATTCAGATTCAATAATATTCAATAAATAATAATAATAATAATAAAAATAATATCCTCATTATACTTAATACTCTTATTTCATTTATTTATTTATTTATTTATTCATTTATTTATTTATTTAATAATATTGAATAACATATAAATACTCAATTATAATAATAAAAATTAATGTTTAATTTAACATCAAGAATTTATTTTTATATAAATCTAACTAAAAATAGAAAATTATAAAAATAGCATTGTGTGTCTGTGTATATAGAGTGAAGTTATATATATATAAAAATCTTATATTAATAAAATTATTTTGAATCCTTTTTATTTATTCTAATAATATCTTTAAAAAAAAAATTGGAAAAAAAAAACAAAAAAAAAAAATAAATAAATATCCTTTGTCAGATATCACACAATGAGAGAGTATAAATTATTTAATTAAAAATAGAAAAATACTAGAAAAAAAACAAAAAAAAAATTGAAAAACATACAAAGTGTAATCAACAGTTTTTATTGAATCATTTATTAATTTTGCAAATACATTATTCTATCACATTATGGTATTTAAATACACATAAATGAATGTTTATTTATATTCCACAAAAATATATTACACACATATATATATATATACATATATACATAAATAAATAAATAAATGAATGAATAAATAAGTAAAATAAATAAAAAAAAATTATTTTTTACTTAACAAATTTATCCTTTTTGGAATTTTACTGAACTTAAACAAAAGTTACTAATATATATTAGTTATACTATATTATTAGACTTAGAGATTATATTATTATACAGAACAAAAGTTATATAAATAGCCATACAAACAAATCATATATAATTATATTATTCATAATGTATAATATAAAAGGATTACAAAACACAATACGTATAAATATACGTACGCACACAATAAAAGGAATTTATTATAATTTTGAATAATAATATTAAATTTTATTATAATATTAAAATAATATTTTAATAACTTATTATAAAAATCAAAACAAATTATATAGAACTTTTCTTTGTTATTTGATTTTAGAATAAACAATTATTATATTATTATAAAAGTTCAAATTTGAACTTGCATTATTATTACTTTCTGAAAATTTTCCTTAAATTGAATATTATTTTGACTTTCAATATTATTATGTTAGTATATATTTTTTTTTATACTTTTTTACGACATAGTTCAGTTTGCGGTTCTGAAGCTTTGCTTTAATTTTCAATTGCCATTATTTTCACCAGGTAGTTGGTTAGTCAACTATTATACTACACTATGTCATTTGTGTCACTTATCTAGTCTAGTAGATAAGCCGAACTTTATGGCCCAGGATTATCACCCCTATCACAATAGACTAACCGATGCGATTCACATGAGTAAAATCGTGTTACTTGAGTATGAAATTTGTATTATTGTTTTTTTTTTTTTGTTTTTTTATACACAATCTGTATGTTAATTAAAAATAATACAAAAAGTGAATATGTTTTTAACTGACTTAATTAATAAAAGGCATTGATATTACAGTCCAATAAAAGTAATTTTCCTAATTTATCTATAATATTTATTTATTTCCTAAAATATTTAATAATATTTATCTATCATAATAGACTTAAGATACAATAAATAAATTGAACTGGCAGCACTTTTAGTATAAATTTGTTTTAGTTTTTCTATTCGGTATTTCTTTACATTCTGGATTGCATTTTTTAAATTTTATAAGTAAAGTTAATAAAATTAAAGCATAAGATTAAAATTTTAACAATATACTTAAATAAATGCTACATAGTTGTATTTATTTATTTATAAAATTTCAAGTTTTATTATTTTAAAAATTTTATTTTTGTATTTAGGTATAACAACAAAGAACAATAATTTTAATATTTTAATTTTTGTTTACAAAACTTAGCAATAATTTATTTTTAATAACACTTTTGTTTTTTAAAATTAGCACAAAATTATTTGAAAACGCATAACTGTCGCCTAATAATTGAACACGATTGAAAATATGATAATTTTCTCATGTAATGTCAAAATTTTTGTACTAGATTTTTTCTTAGGCGGAATTATTCGAAAAAAATATATAATGTTATAATGATAAAATATGATAAAATATATGTATATGTATATATATGTATATAATATACGTATAATATATATATATAAAATGTTGCATTTAAGACTGATATAAAATTTATAAAAATAAATTGGTTAGAAGATATTTAACAAAACCAACTCCCTGTGTAAAATCTATCTACATTTACACTTAACTGAACAACCAATCTACAAAATTTCAAAATAACATTTTACGGTTATGATTTCGATTTTTATATAATTAAAAGGTAACATTTTAATTAATAAAATTTTTAATTTATTTATGTTCAAATAAAAATAATTTGTAATTTAAAAATTAAACAAAAATTTTTTATTTTATTATTTTATTTATTGCCTTAATGTATTTGTACAGTAGGTTATTTTCATATATTTTAATTCTATATTTCAAGAGCTTATATTATTAGAATTTTTACACCTTTGTCTATCGATTATAGTATTTTTTAATTTTTTAATTTTCGCTATATGAATTTATAAAATTTATTGACAACATTATTTTTGATACCGTAGGAGTTATGACAGTTAACGAAATATAAAAAAGCTAACTTGCGTTTATAAAATAGAAGTGTCAGCTAAATTTTGTAATGTTGTTTATTCTTGATGTATACTCGTAGTATAAAAATGGCTTCTGGTTTAACTAAAAATTGTTTTTTGATAAGCATCTTAATAAAATTAGTGCCACAGAAGTTATTGAATTATATTATGATGCTTTAAATACTACCTATAATAGAATATATAATTATAAATAAAAACTATTTTATAACTAGTCAATATTATATCTATAGATAATAAAATCTTAAGTCAAAACAATCGAATTTTTTATTAATTATGTTCGAAAAATTTAGATATATATATATACATACTTAAGACTTATTTTTAAAAACGAAAATATTTTTGAGTAAAATTATGATTATTATTTACGAAATCCATAAGCTAAAGTAAAAAGTAGGAAATTATATATTGATTATATTAGTCAGTAGTAACGTGACATTTATGATGTTATTTCTTATTTCGGTATTATAAATACTGAATACCTTAAGTTGACATAATATGATTTGACACAAATTTATGTGTTTATATTGTGAAGTGTCAGTTACTTGTAAATATCTGAGAAGTGTCAGCAGATATTCAAAATCGGTGTTGAGATTATCAGTTGTCAGCAGACTACTAATAATTTGTAAATACTCACAAAAATTTATATTGTGTTGTGAATGTCAGTAAGAGACAGTTTTTCCGACATTTTAATGCAATTTTTTTCAATTCTAAATTTTAGTATGAAAAAATAAATTGTGTTAACGAACATTTTTTTTTACAAATTCTTGTACGTTTTTATTAAAATTTTAAGTATTTTTAATTTTATATGTTTTTTTAATGGTATAAAAAATATATACCTTTATTTAGTTAAATAGCGAAAACTTACAGAAATAAAATTTAGTTAAAGCGATTAATTGAATTAATAGACAAATTATTATACAAAAAAAAAAAAATTTTAATTGAAATTTATTCGAAATAAATTTTCTTTTCTAAAAAACTTTAAAACACACTTCAATTTATTTTTTCTTTATTTTATTATAAATATTACATTTTGATTAATAATTCATATATATATATATATATATCAAATAATAAATTACTAAATTTAGTTTTATTTATCATATTTTAAGTTTTAGCTTACTTATAGTTTTGCTATTATAATTCAATTTATTTATTTTAAATAAGCTGACTAATTTTTTTAAAAAAAACGAAAATAAAAAATAAAAATATAAAATTAATATAAAAAAAAAAACAAATTTGTAAATAAATTTATAATTGCAAAATTAAATTTAAATTAAAAAATTATAGTTGTCAAAAAAAATAAAATTTTCTCAGTATTCACAATAGAACAAAATTTTGTTAGTCAGTATCACTTCATAATACCAAATGAAATATCAACTGACTGAAATTGCTCAAATGTGAGCCGACTGTAAACTGAACATCACAATAAGGCCATATTGTGTTTCTTAGCAAAACATCTTATGTCGACATTTTGCTGCTAAATTTAGTTAACAAATCAGCTATAACAGTTTATCAGTTAATCAAATTAGCTATAACTTTTTAGCCTCAATTTTTTAGTGTATAAGTTAATTACTATCAAAAATTAAAACAAAAAAAAAATTAATTTAAAAAATATTTACTTACTGAAAAAATTTAATTATTCCACATAAATCAAGTTTTTAGTATTTTCCATTAAAATTTCATAAATAAATTCAAAGTTAGGTACTTACCAATAAATAAATGAACGAATTTATAGTAAATTTAAAAAAAACTAATTTAAACAAACAGTTAAAATATTAATTAAGTTTAATAGTCAAATCGACTAAAAATAATTACTGTAAAAATATTATTATTATAATGGTCCAGCAAATGTAACTTCGGACAATATCTTATATATACTAATATTTTTGTTGTCTGAAGCTTTTATAACGACAAAAATAATAATCAAAAAACAGTTAATTATTATGAATGAAAGAATAAATAAAATTTTTTTAATATATTATGGAAGTAGAGTAGGTGTAGGTAGAAATAAAATGTAAAGAGAATATAATATTAATGCATTATGATGAGAGGTGATATTTATTTATTTATTTAGTTATTTATTCGTCTACGAAAAAAATTCTAAGACAAGTATATTCTAAATATATGATACATATTTACTGTATATTGTTGTTGGTGTTTTGAGTTGTAATGTGCATACTTTTTTGAATTGCACCCAAACTTTACTAGATTATCAATGGCATTAAATACTAACTTAATAGAATAAAAATATATGTCGAAATCAATCTGATTAAAATTTTTTTGCTTAGTCAAAAATCTAAACATTATTCATATAATAAAAATAATTTGTAATTTACAGTTAAAAATTATTACAGTTATTTTAATAATTTCTTTTTATTCATTTTAGAAAATTAAATTTTTTTTTAAATTTTTTTTAAAATTATATAATAAATTAATAATTAGCAGTATATATTATGTAAATAAGGCTTATTACAAAAAAATATACAAAAATAAAGTGAAATTTAATTAAAATAAAAAAGTGAATAAAAATGAAATGAAATGTGAAATACAACATCATAAAATTCAATTAAAATAAGTGTAAATATAAATTATATAATATATAAAATTAATATCAATTAAAATAAGTGTAAAGTGAATTCATAATATGAAAAGTAAATAATAATAATTATAAAATATTTAGAAGACAGTATAACAACAACAAAAATATAAATTACAAAAACATCATCCATAACATTATTGTTTTACCTTTGTAATGTCATAAAATAATAACAATAATCAAAAAAATAATACAAAAACTTTTCTAAGCTATAAAAATATTATACCAACAAAACTTTCTTCATTAGTTTTTGCAAATTATTTTTGTAAAACAATATAAACGACAGTAGGATATAATGTTACTAACAACTTGTTTTTTTAATATAACTATAACTACTACTATCTTTAAACAATTAAAAGCTAGTAACAAAATAATGACAACAATTTATTTTTGACCAAACTTTAACTAAATTGAAAGTTATTATATACCTACACAACAACAAATACAATTTGTAGGGATGGCTTTGATTTCAATATAAATGAAACACTTATGTAATGTAATAAAGAAATAAAGAAAAATAAACAAAAAAATAAAAACTTAAGTATAAACAAAAAACTTTAGAGTTTGCGAAGAAACTAAAAAGAAGAAAAATAAAATTCTAACTGATCATAACCAAGTGACAACAAAAACAAATTTTTTACAAAAAAAAAAAAAAAAAAAAAACTTTGAAAAAGTACAAAAATGAAAACCAGGGGGATAATTCTGTAATAGCTTTGGGCTATTTGAAATTAACTAGAAAAAAAAGCTTTCTTTCTTGTTTCTTTACTGCTATTATCCAGTGTTTTGGCCACCGCCCCCCCCCCCCCCCCCGCTTGATTGGCAGCAACAAAATTAAATGAAAATAAAAACTTTTATTATTTTATAATATTTAGTTTTATATTATGTAAATGGAATGTTTGCGGCACCCTACCTACTATAGTTGTCCATTTGTTATTGTTTATTTTTCTGCAATAATAGTTCTAGTGAACTCAAATTAAAAATGTAACAAACATACGGGGGAAAAAAATTATAACAACAAATCATCAGCAAAAACAAACACTAGTTACCTAAGATTTTCACTCATACTAAATAAGGAGTTTTTGTTTTATAATTTTTTTTTTTTATTTTTTTTTTTTAAGTTTCTCCTTAAAATATAAAAAGCAAAAAAAAAAAAAAATTAAAAAAATATATAACATAATAATAAAAGAGTGAAAACACGAGCAAAAACAACTCGAAGTACAACTATTACAAAAAAAATAAAGAAAAAAGTAAATAAATAAATAAAGGACAATGGTAGACATAAGTTCAATTATTGAAGGAACTGTTAAGTTTCGTGATGGAAAAAAGGTAAGTTATAAAAAAAAAATATATAAATTTTTTTATTCTAAACTAGTAACAAAATAATAATAGAAAAAAAAAATTAGATAATAAAAAGTTGGAAAATGTCAGTGTCTATGTCACAACATCGGGGAAATTACACAAAACTAAAAAAATTAAAACAGAACCTATTTGTAAAGGATAATACAGTTGACAACATGAGGATTTTTATATAAAAAAAAAGAAAAAAAAAAACAAAAAAAAGTAAAACTTTATATTTAGTAAGTTCATATTATTATATAATATAAGTGTGTTGTCTCAAAACTATATCAGTGACATCCTTTTCTAGACTTTATTTAATATTTTTTCTTTGATTTTGTTTTTGCTAAGTTTTTCTTTACATGTACTTTACTTAGTTTATATTTTTTTTCTTTTTATCCTTTTCTAAGAGTTTCATCTTGTTTTTTTTTTGTTTCTTTTTTTTTTAAACTTATATACCACCCTATTCAATATAATGATATTAACTAAACAAAAGTTAACAACATATATGAGATTTTGTGTCAGAAAATATTATCATTGTATAATTCTGTTGGAAAATTGCAATATTGTAAACCTAGTGTAAATATTTACAAAAAAAAAAAAAATTAAATAAGTACAAAACAAACAAAATTCAAGTACAAATTCAAAACAAACAAAATTCATTTTGTTAAAAAAAAAAAAGAAAATAAAGTTTTTATGAAGTCATAATGGTTTTTATAATATTATTAAAAGATAGAATGCAATTTTTTATGATTATATAATATTATTAAAGCTTATACTCGTACACGTATTGAAAAATTTTGTTAAGACATATTTTTTTAATAATGGAGAAAAATAAAATTAGTTTGAAAAGATAAGTCTTAGAACTTATCTTTGGTTGTGTACAATCTAAAATCAAAAACATATGCAACTCGATTTACGTGATTTTAACTATAAAATTGTTGTGATAAGCTGCAATTTATGATTTTCTATTTATTTATTAATATTTTATTTATTTATTTAAGTAATCGTTTCGACTATAAAATACGATCCTGTCTACTTTATTTAAGAATAAAAAAAACTAATTTTGAATTTACATTTTAAAGAGAAGAATATTGTATTTTTTTTATGATTAATTAACGTAAGTTTACTCATCACCAACCATGCAATTTACTACAAAGCTTTATTTTGTTACAATAAGCCAGAAAAAAAATTTTAAGTGCACCATTTACGTATTAAATTTTACTTGTGTCAAATCAATCCATATGATTTTTTTCCTTGAGTCTGAAAGGGTTAATAAAATCATAAATACTTACATATGTGAATTGCAAATACGTTTAAAAAACGGGATTCCGTACATCTGGGGGCGGAACTAGCTCAGATAAATAAATTTCAAACGAAAATACGTAATACGTATATTATTTTTTTCCTTGGGTCTGAAAGGGTTAATAAAATCATAAATACGTACATATGTAAATCGCAAACATGTTTACAAGATTAGATACATCTGTCGGTGGAATTAGCTCAGATTAAAATTTTCTAACGAAAATACGCATCTACAGCTCAATTTTGCCGGTTTAATCTAAATATTTTATTATTTAGTTATTTAGGAAAAATTGAATTATAATTGAATTAAAATAATGTAATTGTAATTAAAAATATACTAATGTTATTTAAAAAAAAAAATTAAAAAGAACTTGTGGTTGTTTTCTTTTTTTCCGAACTTAAACGTAATTTCTCCTTACGGAGAGCGGCATTTACGTTATGTTCTTCACCCTTTAATTTATAAGAAAACATATATGGCTTTTTGAAATGATCAACAAGTTTTGTTATGTTTAATTATACATATATAATTACAAACAAAAATGTTTAATTATGGCTTCGTATGAAGTAAAGGGATAATATTTTTTTTATATTATGTATTTCTCTGTCCAAAATGCATAACATCTTAAGTCGACTTAAGTAAAAAATTAGATAAGCGGTGATATTGAATATACAAATTACAAAAAGTACGACACAAATATCTGAACCATTTCAAAACTGATTTTCAATATTACTCTTGTAAATGATAGATATTTCAAAGGAGACGTGGCGAAATCAAATATTTTTTAAAATTTTCATTAATTTTCAATTAGAAATCTCTATATTTCACTACATACATACGTACATAAGTCATTTTGACATATACATAAGTAGACTTATACTATAAGTCATTTTAACATATATAAATATTTGAATTTATCATATTGCCGCAACAATCGATTTAAATTGAATTTTTTTTTTTTAAATAATTACGAATGAGGTTGTGTTTAAGATAAATCAATAAAAAAACATAGTGTTAAACAATATTCATAACGAAATATTGAATACGGTTTTTTATCATTACCTACTCGAATGTCGAGGTGCGGGCGAATACTAGTTTTACATTATTATTATAAACAAAATTAATATTTTTTCCGAATATATGTGTCAAGAGAACAAACTGATATGGGATGGTTTGCTATAAATTGAACATCAACTAAAAATTAAATCATGGGCTTAAGGGTAGTAGGTTACATCTAAATAACATCTACTTAAAAATAAAACAAAATTATGCGAATTTTGGGTAATATAAGTTCGAACTTCACTTGCATTTTGCTCAAATTTTTTTAAAACAGTTTGGCACAAATACGTTACTCATCGTGCAACGATATGTAAAACTGAAACTATAATAATTAGATGTATGTGTATAATGACTAAATATTTTGTTATTTATAATCACTGAGACCACGATACGATACGACTGTAAAAAGCATTATACTTCTTTGACACATTGAATGACTAGTTCATTTTGACTATACGATTAAATGACTGTACGATTAAATCGTACGTTCAGAGGATCAATATAATACGATATAATAATTAAATCTTACACTATAGAATAGTTAAATATTATAAATTCAAAAGAACATAAAATAATAGATTTTTGCTTTAAAATGTGCTAAAGTATATTTTCCTGATAAAGCGCAACAAATATACATAATACTTGAACCTAATAGAATAATCATTAGACTGTTATCATATTGACGGGAATTCGACAGTTTAATTCATATTATATTTCATAAAAAATGGGAATTAATCTTCTATATATTACTTAATTTTTTCTTGTTCAGTTGCAGTTGTGAAGCTCTCTCTATCCTGCGCTGCGTGTATTAGTTCTCTCATCTTTTGGAGGCTCGTCAATATTACTTATTACGTCAATATTATGTCAATATTATAATAGTCATGACATTTGTTTTTTTGCCATCACTCCTTGCACCTTTAATTTTACCTGGAAGAATCATTAATTGTAGAATATGATATTTGTCATTTAGCATCATATGATCCAGATAAGTTGTTTTTCTTCATTCGATTTTTTTTTTTTTGTTTTACGTTCTTGACAGTAACTTAGGTAGGAATCATTTTTTCGTGCTTAATTAAGTACGGTACTGCAATTTTACACTACAATATCTACAATATTTCTATTTTTATTTAACAACTTACTGGCTCTACTCATTAAATCTCGAAAAACTACTGCTATTGTCAGGAACTAAGCCTTCTTAAATAGAATAGTTTCATTTTATTTAATTTGTTACCAGATTATACTCTCAATTATTTTTTATCATTTATTATATCCCAATGACAAAGGGTACTAGACCAGCGTGTAATTGTTAATAACAATTAGCGGTGTTTACCTATTCTACTTACCTGCTCAACCAATTTGTTCAATGCCATGATATCTTCAGTATTCTACGGTATACCTACATTTCAAAAGCTTCAAGCTCATTCATGGTCGTTATGTTCAGTGTTTTCAGTTTATTGAAATTCAAATATTATAAAAGTTATTTCAATAATTCAATATGACAAAATCTCCTGGAATGTCAAGCTTCAATATTGTTCTCTTTTAAGGTTGAAATGAACTACCCTAGTTTGTTTTTGAAATATACTTTTAAACTATCAAATACGTATAATATTGCATTAAGTACATTCTTCGATTTCCAACTTCCGGCTTCAATTTCCGACTTAATGTCGCTTGTCCCATTTTCCGCTTTCCGACTTCGATTTTCGGACTTAATGTCGCTTGTCCCATTCAAAATTGCAGTTATTATAAAATCCCAATTAAAAAACAATAGCTAGATTAAAGATGGTTCAGTAGAAAATATAAAATAACTGAAACAAATTAGAATATGGGTATAGGTACTGAATTATTGACAAATTAAGCAAAATAACTACTTTATTAAAAAATTACGTTTTCCAGTTATCACAATCTTGCAGAGATATGTATTATTTACTTACTCTCACTTGGATTCGTTAAGTTTATTTCAAAACTATTTCAGATTTCAGATTGCAAAAGTTTATTTCACATTAAATGTATAGAAAATTTTCCAAAACCGGAAGTTGACCACATTAGTTAAGTCATCAGAGCTGTATTAAGATGTGTTAATTCTAGTTTCTGTCAAGTACTTCTTTACTTCATTGATACAGAAAATTTTACCTGCACTATAAAATAAACAACACAATTCAATCTTTCGGCTTAGGTCATTTAATATTTTTTTTTTTTTAATTATTTTAACAAATTTACCTTAGACCCTTATTTTTATTATATTCAAAAAATTTCAATTTTCATTAATTTTCAATAAATTCCAACTTAATTTGCACCACAAATAAATTCCACTTTAATCATTAAAAATATGTATAAGAAATATAGTGGACACCCTCTACTGAAATTAACAATAAAAAAAAATTCTTTTATTTTTTTGCTTCAATTAATTCTAGAAATTTTAACTTTTTTGCTCATTTTCTATGTAGATTTACATTTATAGCAGGTCGCTTTAGATAAGGCTAAATTATTTTCTTAGATTGTTTTGCTCATTTACGTAAATTATCATACCTTTTAATTGCTATTTTCATTTGGCAACTAATAGCAATATGAATTTCATTTGTAATGTTAGTTCTCTCTCTCTCTGTTTTTTTTTGTATTATTATTTTTCCTATACCTAAGAATTTACAAATTACAATACAAATATCGATTTCCTTTGTTATAATAAGAATAATAGCAAAACTCATTGCAAATGAGTCGGTTCGGTATATAAGAGAGACGAACATCAGAAACAGAATTTTTATTATTTTATTTTTTATTTTTAATGACCATGACTAATAACACCTGTAATTGGAATTTATATGTATAGTATAGATGTGTGTATGGTAAGTGTATTCTTCATACAAACATTTTATTTTTTGTTATGGTTATGTTTACAACTTGGAAAGAAAAAAAAAATCAAAAACAAAAATGTATTAATGTGTTACAAGCAACCTTGTAGTATACTCATTAATGTTAATTGTTCATATATATATTTGTATGTACCTGTATCAGGTATTTAAATAGCGAAAATTATATTTTACAAATTATTTAACACCTGAATAATGAAATTAAGAAACAAAAACTGAAAAAATAAAAACAATTAAAAATGCAAAAAAAAATAAAAAGAAATATTAAAAGTACAGTGAACTGACTATGATGGTGGACAGGACGTGGTCAATAGAATTATTGATCGATAAATAACTTATATTTCTCTGTAGAGTAAAATATAACAAAAAAAGGTTTATTTTTGCTGTTCATTTTGGTGTGATATTTTTCGTGAATGCAACACTTTACAACAAAAAAAAAACAATAACTTAAACTTAAAATTACTTTTACGAAGGTGGGTGGAAAAGTTTGTGGAAGTAAATTTAAAAATAATAAATTCGTTTAAATTTAATTAAGCATGTTGGTTATTTTTTTATCTTTTTATCTATTTTTTTATCTTTTATACTTATATTTGAGTACAGATTTTTAATTATTGCCTTTCGTCGGTCTTTGTATTATTATAACTAATCTTTGACTTTTCATTTGAATTAACTTTCAAGTATCTAAAAATTGCAATTTGATGAACTAGTCAAATGTAATTAAATCGATGACAGTTCCGTGGTACTATCCTCTATTGTGTAGTGTATAGGTTATACATTTTTTATTGCGAAAATATTTTTTTTTTATTCATTTACTTTTATGTATGTTATACAATGAGAGGATTAGTCTCTTCAATGTGTATAATCAAGTTAGGTGAATAGCAAATAATTGAAATATTATAACTAAAAAGAAATTAAATACAATAGAAAATAGAAACTTAAACTAAAATATACAAAATATAACTAAGATGAAAAACATAATAAGCAAATCTGAGAATAAAATTACAATATGTCAAAAATTAAATTACTTGTTACAAACTCTTAAAATACTCGAAGCAGAGTCGACTAAATGAACAGGAGCACGCCTTATAGCAATCGAAAGTGAATTCCACAAAGATACTACCTTAATAAAAAAAGATAAGTAAAATCTACAATGATGACGAGGGATATTTATTGAAATAGACCTCAGCGATCTACCGTAAGTCAAGTTTATTATAATTATATAAGAAGGAAACCCTGAATAGAAACATTGAATAGAAAGTAGACATATTTAAAATTTAAGTAATTATTAAATATGCAATCTAGAATACACTTAGGGACATCAGAGATGCTGACATATCTACAACGGGTAGTGACATACCTCGTACATGCATTGCAGATAACATTTAATCTTGAACTATCATTAGCATTTATTGACACTCACACAACATCACAATACAAAAATATAATTACAAATATTTTTTTATTTCTTAGAACCAAATTTAGTCGTTTTTGTTTGTTGAGAGGTCATTCAATTTTATTGTTAAAAATTAACGTAAAATCATTGGTTTTAATTAAAATATGTACCGTACTGTACTGTATTTAATTACTCTTATCATTATTGATTAACTGCGCCCGAGCTAATCCTTTTCCAAGTAGAATCAATAGAAAGAAAAATATGTTTTTTGTGTAAGTTCTTTATTTCTTATAATTAATGATGCTAATTTTTATGGTAAATTCATGTTTCCTGGGTATTTCCAAATATTATATAATATATAAAATATAAAACATTATATAATATATAATAAATAGATATTGCTGAGAAGTTATTCCTATGGGTCCACGTTATAGAAGAAAGAAAAATTTTGTAGGAAGTTACCTTGAACCCACATTTTCCATTTGCTTTGTCGTGTTATTTGTTGTGGTGTTGCCTGACGCCTGCCTGGTATATCTTCCTAGTGCGTATGATGCCACCTCTGTGTCAAATTTGGAAGATATACCTGAAGTTGAAGTAACATCAAACAATTATTACGATTTCCAACATCAAATTGCCACCACATACATCCCTTTAAATTAAATATACAAGATAAATCACAAATACACTATATAGGGACATCTGAAATTCATATTTTCAATATTTTGTTTATTATTTTTTCTGTAATATTTTGTCAATCAGTGTTTTCAAGATTGTGTTTAACTTAGGTAGATGATATTAAAAAATAATTTATTAACCTTGTGAACATCTCCAAATATTATAAATCGTGTAAGACCTCAGGCGTCGTCCTGCTAGCACTTAAACCATAAATATTTTTGTAACTATAATAAGGGGGTAGTTTTTTTCCAAAACAAGATATCCAAAACAAATTTAATCATTAAAAAAATTAATTTTTCACCCTTACCACTGCAAAGTAATAAAAAAAAAAACAAAAAAAATATACAAGAAAACAATTAAGCACTAAAAATACCTGATGGGAAATTTTAATTTAACAAATTTCACATAATAACCGTTTAATTATTTTTTTTTTTGTTTCCATCCTTAATTATCTTCAAGGATTTTAATTAATCTGTTTATCATTTACAAATAAATACAATTTTTTTTTATAAAGAACAAGGATAAATTCTTAAAATAAGGCAAGTTTTAATAACAAGTTACAATGTAGGTGTATATATATACAAAAAAAAAAAATTTTTTTAAATATCCAACTCAGTTCAGGGCTATTTTTAATAACCTCATTAAATAGCATTTTAAATTCAATTCTCTGACCAATAAACAGAAAACAAAAACAATCCAAAAATCAGAAATCCTTTCATTCAGAAAATGTTTATCGTTTGTTTGTGTATGTAAAATATACAAAATTTTAAATAGAAATTTTGATTATTTTGGTGTCCTCGTAAATACCATTTAAAATTTAGATGAATAAATATTGAAGAAAACAAAAAAAAATTTTTTACTTTAAAAACGCGCCTTCACTAAAAAGAAATTGTTGTTTTTTTTTCCCCGGATACAATTTACAAAAAAAAAAAAATCAAATGTTTCCACAAAGAAAATAATAATAGAAAAACCAACAAAAAAAAGAGAGAAAGGATAACATGAGTTCGCAAAAAAATTTATCTCAATGAACAGTTATTTAAGGATAATATTATTTACCATAAAATATCTTAATTTAATAAACTTTCTACTGATAGTAGACTCTATATACCTATCTAGTTAAATTAAAAAAATATATTGTTTAAAGGATATTTTTAGAGGATATTAAGGTAAGATATTATAAAATATAATACGTATCTATAAAAATACAGTTCTTAGTGAAAGTAATATGATATAATAAGTGTAACTGGATAGAATGGTCGTTTTTAGTTGTTGGTTCTGTCTTGTAGTTCATTACAGTTACGTTAAAAGTCCTTGAATACTAATGCAGTTTTTCAAAGAAGATTAAGTTGGGCTTAATTTGTTTCAATGCCGAAAATTAATTTTTTCATCAATTTATCAAGACGGGAGGGGGGGGGGGGGGGTGGCATTTCATCTGCTTGTGGAGATTTTACAATACTAACCGTCATAATAAGCTTGTTTTCGAATCTAAGGTACACTAAGTGGCAGACGAAATTCGAAAAAAAATCTATGGAGAACTAAGGAAGATTTGGTCTATGCGGATTTTGTCTTTTGGGGACTTAGTTTTTTGAGGACTTTGTCTTTTAGGGATTTTGTGTTTTGGGTATTTTGTCTTTTAAGGATTTTGTACCCAACACTGAAAAAACACATTTGGAGAAACAAATAAGGTATTTTCTCATAGGGATTTTGTATTTTGGGGATTTGGTCTTTTAGGGATTCTGTCTTTTGGGGATATTGGCTTTTAAGGATTTTGTACCCAACACTGAAAAAGCATATATGGAGAAACAAATAAGCTATTTTCTCATGGGGATTTTGTCGTTTGGGGAGCTTACAAATGTACCCAAAATGGAGATTTAGTACCCAACACTACACTAAGGTATTGTAGTGTTGGAAATTCATTAATGAAATTAAAAGTTGAATTACAGTTGCAACACAAAATTCAAGAAATAAAGAAAAAAACTATTACGACATCCATGAGATAAACGGAATAAAATGTTAAATGATAAAATCATTTGGCTATATCATAATTATTGTCGATTTACTTATTTTATAAACTAAGTTTTATTTAAATTTTGCCATAAACACATCATTTAGGTCTTAAGCACAAACAATTTTTTTCGTTAATTAATATGTAATTACTGTAAATCGTTTAAATATGAGATAAATGGTCTCTGTTATCCTTATCATATCCACTGTGATAAAAAATTTTTGGGATGAAACAAAAATCTATCTATAAAGTTAGTCTGCTACATACTTAAGGTTCGAAAATATTGTTTTCTTGGGTAAAAGTTTTTTTCACAGCTTGTTTTGATACTCAATTACTTACGCTATTCCATTCCAATGAAATTTTATAAGGCACTGGTTCCAATACCGATAAGATAGACTCATTCAAATTGTTTAGTACATACTTTAGTATCAATTTATTTTGTTGAGATAACAGTCCGAACAATAAATCTTACTCTAACTCTGTTTTTAATCTAACTGGGATATTTCAAGTGATCATGTATGTGTCTTATTAGTATAGTAAATGAACTGAATTATTTATATTATCAGTTGAATAATGTAGAGAACGTCTTTCATTTTTAACTAATTTATTATTTAAATATATTCACATAAAACATTATTGTAAAAATATTTTATGTAGTTATGTAGGAAATAATTCTGTGGCAACAAGTTATAACCGCTTATGTCTGTATTCTACTATTGTTTGTATACCGCTTATTCAAGTAAAATCTAACTTATTGTTTCAAGTAAAATCAATTTTAAAGCTTATAAGTAGAAGTATTTATGGCTAATTGCAGGAATATTATTTGAAACATTTTAAATTACATAAGCGATTAGGACAAAAACATTTTTAGGTTATAAGCGACCCTACAAAAATGTGATTTATAGGTCAGAATCAAAGCAAATTTTGACAGGAAATACTTTCGAAAATTCTGAATATGCTGGTTATCTCAATTTTTACTTATGTTGACATAAGCGTTTATGATTTGTTGCCAGAATTATTATAACCCTTTTCAAACCTACCTTAAGTAATTGTCCGATTTTGATGACCCGTCCACCTTAAGTAAACGGACGATGGAAAAAAGCATAAAAACCTTGTTTAGTTATGCCATGTGTAGCACCGGTTATGTAACAAATTGTGTAAAACCAATCGAAACGAAATAATTTTCTTCAGTATTAATGGGATAATGAATCTTATTTGAATACAACTTATTCAGCTTTTTACAATTTCCACTAAAAAATACGCTACAGTATGCTGTAAAATATAATTTACCACTCATATATGCTTCAAGCAATCTTAAACAAATACAACCCACCAACTAAAACTTTTAACATATTGTATAAATACTTTTTGTAAATAACTGTGTACAAGTTTGTATGATAGGGGTGGATTAATTTGTGGAAGAGATAACTTTAATAATATAAAAGGGAAAAAATATTTTAATTAACCTATGTTTTTTGTTACTTTTTTTTTTGTTTTTGTTATTTTTTATAACCTACAGGTATACGTATAAAGAACTTCTCTGCTCCACCACTAATTCAATCAAAAAGATAGAGAGAGAGAGAGAAATCTTTAAATTACACTAAAATATTACTTTTGTTTATAGAAAGAACATTTTAAAATTCAAGCCAAAAATATCTCAGAAATTAAATCGTTTTAATATTTTTTTTTTTTTTGGGATTCCATCCCAGCGAAATCGTTTGTTTTCAAAATAATATCAATATCCTTTGGCGAAATTTTACAAATTTTTCCATATTTTCGGTAAGTTTTAATTTTTTTTCTTTTCTGTTGTTGTTGTTGTTATTTGGAAAATATTGTACTTTAATTCACGTAGGACGGCTTTTTTTGTTTTGTTTTCGTTATTTTTTTTTTCTTTTTCTAAATACCCTTAAGGTTGATTGAATTTTTTGTTATCCTATTAATATAAATTTAAAAATACTAAAAAAAGATATAATTAATAAAACGAAAGGAAAATAAATTTTTTTTTTTTTTTGTTTTGTTGGAATTCAGGAAATTCTTCTAAAATACCTACATAAATTTTTATTTTTATTAAAAAATATTGTTTTAAAGTTTTCAAAATTCAATAAATTAATAATTTTTTTATTAAATAAAAATTTAAGAAATGAAACAAAAATCAGTGGAGCAAAAATAAAAATTTGATACCAAATGTTGAATGGGTTTGGAGAAAACATTATTCTTCTTAAATAATTAATAAGTTTTTCCGATGAAAGTAAGTGTTACAGGACATTATTAATATAACAGGTTAGGTCGATTTGCTTCATTCGATTTTTTCGTTATTGATATCCTGAAGCGTATCCTATTCTATCCTATTATTACAATATAATATACTATTATAAATGGCATTTTATGTTTTTGATTGAAACCAAGGCGAGTAAATTTAATGATGTGTCAGAGAAAATACAATAACAGAGAGATAATGGTGTGTTATTTTCAATTTCAACACATTTATCAGATCAAACATGAAACATATTCAAAATTTTATTTATGTTTTAGTAGATTAACACTTTCACAGCTTTTTTACATATGAAAAATTATAAATAAATAAAATAAACACAAAATGAATGTGGAAATCTTTAAATTGTAAAATTTCAATAAATTAGAACCCTCTCTATTGAATGAAGCAGTAGTCTTTGATAATCAAAATTTCTATGAATTAGAATCCTATCTCTATTATTGGATGAAGTAGGGTCTTAAATCAAATAAAAAAATATATTTCTCGAATCTATCAAATTATAGGTGAGCTTTGAAGTGTTTATATCTATCAAACCAAATAAACCTAACAACCCAAATAAATTAATATAATCTACGTAGATCTACTTTCTTCTGTACCTTACCCTACTATTATTGAAAGTTTTTAATTTACAGTAATCGTGTTTATTGTTATTAATTTGTACAATGTATCATAAATTTTGAATTAACAAGATTTGTCTACAAATTCAAATAACTACCATCTTCCGCCAATTATTTATTTTTCATTTTTATTATTGTCTAGTAAATTCTTATATCTATATGCAATATACATGTCTGTTAATTTGATTTGAAAATTATATCTAACAATAGTAAAAATACAAAAAAAAGCTAGCAAAAATATCTCTATTTTTAATTTAATAGTTTTCCACAGTGTGAGTAAAAAATATTTGTGTAAAATTGAACGAGATGGAAAAATTCAAATTTTCATTTCCAATGGTTATTCAAACACTGATTGTAAAGAAGTTTTTATTTATTTTCTCAAAATTAATATAAATATTTACTAGAGGATATAAAAGACCTATAATATAACGAACGCCTTTAGATACGAGGCCTACAATATAATAAACAACACAAATAAATATCACATATTGAATTGAAATCATATTGGGTTTGAGCCTGCACTTCCTGGGTTTGTACGTTCTATAAACGATTGCATTGACTGATGGGTTCTTGGCTTTTATTTCAATTTCAAAGTATTAAATGAGTTTAGGAAGAAAAAAAGTCTTCCCGTATTTTGGCAAGTTTTTCCATTAAATCTAATTCAAATAGGAGAAAATTTTGAAAGCAAACAATTAATTACTACAGTCTACGTAGATCGGATTACCGCTATTACTTTATCCCACTATTATTGAAAGTTATAAAACAAATGATTATAAAAAAAAATCACTATTAAGAATTCCTCTTCTTTTATAATTCTGAAAATTACGTAACATAAAAAATTCAGGCAGTTGGAAATGTCAAAATCAACGTGCAAAGACTATTAAGAGATCGGATACTATAAAATATTAAATTTACAGTACGTTACAAGTTCAGTTGAATGAATTGTAAAAAAATATTTTAGCTAAGAATATTTTTTTTAAATTAGGTTAGGTTTTATCTTAAAATAGTATAAAATCATAGGTAGAAAATATTATTATTAAAGAGAGAGAGAGAGCGAGGGAGCTATAAAACACTAGTAATTGAAAAACTACAACAAAATTCAAAATTGCGCCTAACTAGCCAAACTTTTTGAAGTCGAACTCATGTACGCTGTTATGGGTTTGTCTATAACTGTACTCAAGTGCTAACTATAATGACATAGAACTACACATTATGTGTCATATGTCATATGTTATCGTGTCATATGTCATATTCCGTATATGGAAAATACATGTAACTGCCCATAATCGACATATGCGGCAATTATGTAGAATTTGACATTTCGTTAAGTTTTCGTTAAACATGGAATTCTTATGTTACATTCCATTCAAACCGAATTCGACATATGTAATTTTTTGTTGTTGTCGTTTTTCTAAGAAATATTTTCTTATGTTACTGTGTCATTATGGGTCGACATATGCTTTGACAAATACTTATGTCAGTTTCGTTAGGCAATTTGACATTTACATATGTAGTTCTAAATGTCATTATAGTTAGCGCATTAAGTTAAAAGTTTTAGTTTTTTTAAAAAAAATTATTTCCGTTCAACTTAGGCTGGTACGATTCAGGTCGTAGGTTATTTAAGTAAAATGACGTTTGAATGAAATGGCATTCGATTTGTGGATAAAAATAATATAAATAAAATTCAAAATGGTGTTCACAATCTTCTTGCAAAATGTCAAATCAAAATAAAGTGTTACGAGGTGTAATTTAAGTTGGTTAATCATAAATTTAATCTTGAATAGCGTTAAGTTTTGACTTAAATTCAACAAAAAGTAATAAGTTAACATAAGTACGCCTTGTCACGCATTTAGGTTTACAAAACTGAAAAGTCGACATCGTACAACATCGCTATACCTATTATAACTGTGTTTAAAAATTTATTACCAATTTTGTTGCCAATTACTGTAGTATACAAACGCAACTACATACTTAAATTTAATTTGCAATGAACTCTTTTAAAAATAAGTAAAAACAAATTTATTTTTTTTAAAAAAAATGAAATGCCTTGATACAAGTACATCATACATTGTAAATAATTGAACCCTTCTCATTTAAATTGAGATATGGATAGAAATACTGTTAATAAGTTATCATCGTTAAAAAATGCATATATATATATATATATATATACATTTCATTTAGGCACTTGAAAATTATAACTTACATTTTTATATTTTAACAAAAAAAAAAAAACAAAAAAAATAATAATGCATACAAAAAGCAAATAATAAAAATTTACGCTTACTTTATTTAGCTACCTTCATTATCCTTGTTCGACTCAAAATCATGTTTATTTTTTGCTTGTTTTTGTTTTTTATTTCTTCGTATATTCATAAAAAAACATTTCATTTTTTTTCTCTTTTATTTATTTATTTATTTTATGCTTGTTATAATATGACAAGAACTCTCATTTTCAAGGATTTAAATATGTATGTATATTATGGTACTAACAAAATATCAAATTGATATTTAACAGTATTATAACAATAACAATAATAAATAACAGTATATAAAAGTAATATTAACATTATAACTTTTCTTTATTATTATTGTTAACCCTTTACTGTTTGTAATTTAATATATAGTATATTATAATTGGTATAAAATAAATGAAAAAAAGCAACGGTATTCTATTACTTTAATTTTACTAATTATTTCTGATTTTACAATATACAAGTTATTATTGAGTCGATGTAGTGTTGAGTTCCAATATAGAAGTCTGAAAGGCACAACGGATTGATAATGTTCGGCAACAAGTGCTTCGATGTTATATTGTATTTATTTAATGAAATTGAAAATTAGTGGTTTTAGTTGATTTATAATTAAATCAATAAATATACAGTCAGGGACACATACTTAGACCAACTTTTAACTATTTTTATGTTGTTGCATTGTCATTCGAAAATAATTTTTCTTTCCATTAACTTGAAAGCATAACATACAATTTTTTTAAGAGAAGTGTACTATCTACTAATTTGATTCAATTAAACCTTACTACTTACATCTATCTACTCTAAAATAATTACAAATTTTCTCTAAATAACTGTTACGAACTGTCTGTAAGTGGAAAAAGATAATATATCAAAATAAAAATGTAACAACGTCAGTAGTTAGGGAACGTAACGAAATCTCGTCCCTTAAAAATTCGCTTTTTATGTGAATACCTGTTTTAATCAGAATATTTACAACGGGATATTTTTTTCAGAATTTTTATATAATTTAAGAAAAACAGTCAAATTTTGAAAAATGGTATATATTTTGAAAAAACGATATTTTGAAAAAAAACATTTTGAAAAGCGAGATTTCGGAACCGACCACAATAGTTATTCTATAATATGCCAGGTAGATTAAATAGAATAGAATAGAAGAAAGTTGTAAACAAGGTTAAACTCACCCATAGCTGGGGAATCAATAGATGATGATTACATCAGTAGTTAAAGAAACCGGGGGAAACAAAAATTTGTTCAAATGAAGGAAACTAGTCAGCACAAATATTTCACAAAGCAACTATAATATAGAAAATATGTATTTAGTTTTTGAGTACTTGTTTTATTTTTTGATTGAGACCGAAAAAACAAAACAATTTTTTAAGTAGTAAATCTGTAAAACTATTCGATCTACACATTGAAAAAAGCCTAACAACTAAAAACGAAGGTTTTGACTTGCTTGATAGTGGACAAAAAAATATATTATAAATGTCAACATTTTTTTTTTGTTGTTCGGAGGTTGAAATCTTGAAAGTAAAACAACTGATACTCTTAGGTTGAGCTTCGAAACCTCTGAAATACTGTAAAACTTTAACCCACTAACGACTTCAAACATAATTAAATTTTATAAATAATTTTTTTTGTAAGAACAAATATAATTTAAGTGTACAAGCTTATAAGACTAAAATTGTAAGAGGACTCGGTTCTCCAAATAAACATACTTCTAATTTAAAAATTTATATAAGAAATCAATAATATTAAAACAATATTTTGATACCTACTTGAAAAAAATAAGTGGCGAACTCTACACTAAAAGGAAAAATTAATTACTACTGCTTTGTGAACATTTAACGCTTGAAGTAAACGTTTCAAGTCATAACTCTGCCAAGAACAGGACGGACAGTACCATCAACAAAAAAATAAAAATAGGTAATATCAGCTTCAGTTTATCACTTTTCATATTTCAATTTTTGATTTTCAATTTCTCTCTCTCTCTCTCTTTCTCACTCTTATTACAATTTTGTAAAGGATTAATACATTTATTTTTATCGTTAAGGATATGAAAATTTATAAAGTGAAAAAATATAAATTTTAATTTTAAAATAAATTATCCTGTATGTTATTTAGTTACCTGGTAAATTACGACTTCATAAAATCGTACAAGTATGCAATAATTTTATTTCCATTGAATTATTTTAAAAAATTTCCTTTTTTTTTTATAGTTTTTCACCCCATTTGTATATATATACAAGTATGTTACATTAAAATAAATATCTATAATAGTATGTCACATTATAATAATATGATAATTAAGCATTCGTTAGTCGTATGTCATTCGTTATGCTTCGAAAAGGATAATAATAATAATAATAATGAACGCGTGAATGAATTTATGTACGCATGATATTATAATATTGAGCTCAGATTCATTTAAGTTACAAGTCGTATGTTAGTATTCTCTATGTTTAAAAGGAGTTATTGATTTATTTTAATTTATTTGAAATATTTATGAGAGTGAAATTATGTCACTAGTACATTATATAATTTGTATATATATATATATATATATATATATATTGAAGAAAATAATGAAACAAAAGTAGATGTAAAAGGGTTAAATAAAATCATATAAAAAATAATATCATATAAAATATAATAAAAATTTAAATGGAATTATAATTTTTGTTTTTTAAATTAGAAAAATCGAATTCACTTGTTTGCAAGAACGCATTCCAAATCAAAGAGGCGTTAACTAATAAAAAAAAATTTTGTTTATATTTTTGACAATTATTTGCCAATTTTTCATTCATTTATAATTTTTTTGGTTTTTTTTACATATTATATTATTGACAAATTATAATTCTAGTCTGTATTTGGCTCGATTACAACTATGCTTATATCAACAATAATTATTAAAGGAACGGGGTCGTTGACATAACATTACTTGAACTGATCACTATGTATTTATAGTGTTACACTACCTATACAAATTTTAATTTTTACTTTGATTGATTTTATAACTTATTACAAGATGTTATAAATACAACTGTGAGTTATAAAAATCAAACAAAATTTAAATGTAAAATCTATTATAAGTTTTTTTTTATACATAGCCAGCACAATAGGTGGATCCCATTTGTGCCGATTGGTACGTTTAGCTAGAAAAAGAAAGGAAAGTTAGTTAGGTGGAGGGTAAGAGTGAAGGAGGGCAATTACAAACGAAGATGTTAATGTTCATCCTAAATTTATGTAAGTCATATTATATAAAATTGATCGTGTTCGTGGAACACATTAGATGAACTTGATTGGGTTCTGTGTCATATGAAAGTTTTATAAATTTGCAAGAGGTTGCTGAAGAAGAAATATACCTTATTGCGACTAAAAAAACCCAAAAACTTGGCTTCGTTTTTTGCAACATCATATATTCGATCAACCCAGATCATTTTCCGATTTAAGCGTATACCTAATATGTATTAGTTTTCAAACCGCTCAAGTTTATCGTCTTGAAACAAAATATCATGCTCAAAAATAACCTTTTTATGGGTTTATTACCAGCTCTGGGTTTTGTAAAGTATTAAACTCGAACATAAGTTATATTTCATTATGCAAGTTGTATTTTCAATATTGATTACAATTTAATTACAGAATACATGCAAAACCAATTCGTAAAATTTGTTGAACATTTTATTTCATATTGACGAAATCTTATTTGTCGATAAATTGCCTACCAACTGAAAAAGTTAAAATTTTCTGAATTGGAAGAATACACCAATCATGTTATGGTGTATTGCAATGAATTCAAACTGATTATGTTGTTTTATAAACTTAAAAGTGTAATTAGCAGTAAACAGTATAATACTGACATGAGAGAATATCTACAAAAATTGAAAGCTAATTGCAAAAAATTAAAATTAAAATTAATTTAGAATAAAAATATTTCAAGTGCGGTGGCGGAGTAGGCAATATTTCATTAAATGTGAAATTAAAACATAGCTAAGTGAACATTTAATTTTTATTTACTTACATATATTGTACCTAATTAATTTTATTTCTATCTTTTTGACAAACAACGCTAACAATATTTTAATAAATACGTCTATAAAAACAGTCTGATCATAGCAGATTCCGTAACTAATCTGAATATCATATTTTAGCTTTAACATACGTCTTGAACTTATCTTCCGAATCTACTCTTTCATCTCATTTCCCCCCTAATCCTGTTCTGTTTATCAGAACCGACAATAGTTTTGTATATAAAGGAATCCTTTTTTAGGGTAGTGTTTAATAAAAAAAATATCCCACAACAAATTCTAATTTCTATTTTAAATAAAATAAATTTTAACTATAAATTAGGGATTTTCATAAACACAAACTGCAAAAACAAAATATTGCAGAATTTTTTTTTGGACAGAGTTGTTAAAATTTTAATTTTCTATATTATTACAGTTTTGTGTTGTTAATAAAAACACCAACAAAACTGATTGTCATGGTATAACTACTATAATTTATCTGTTTTCCTGCTAAGTTAGAAATGTTTATGAACAAAATTTATTTGCAACATTATTGTTTATAAACAAAGTACTTTGTCAGTATAGGCAATAATGCCAATATGGCTTGTTTATGAAAACAACTATTACTCTAAGTTTGCACTCCTACTTATTTGATTCAAACAATTTGTCTTTTAAATTAAAATATCGAAAGATATAACCTACTCATTTTTCACATCCTGTACGAGTACTAAATTTTTGTCTTTTGTGTACCACTAAAATATAATAAACGTAAAATCTATAACATAACACATACCCATATAATATAAATAATAAAGCATTATTTGATTTGCAAAATATCTTGAAAATTCACATACTTACTTAAAATTATTTTATTAATATTTTATATATGTACATTTCAATTTTAATTATAATTTTATTTGATAAATTAAAATTTGTTTTACAAAAATTTTCTAAGCCACTCTCACTCACACATCATTCAAATACCAACCTAAATATTCTAAATATTATTATTGTAATAAAAATCTCATTAAAGGTTTATGAACTGTTATAATAATAATTATTATTATTATTATAATTATCTGAAACATTAAAATTTAAAAGTTTGTAAAATATATTTACAAAGTTGTAAGTCCTTAAGATTGTTTTACAAAGAATCCTTGAATTTTATGTTGAATATAAAATTATTTATTTACCTTTGTTTGTACATCATATTTTTTGTTTTATTTATTCAAGTTATTTAGATTATAACGTGATATTAACCTACCAGTTTACATTACTTAAAAATTAACATAATATATTCTTTAATATTATAATTCATATACAAAGCAAATAAAAATTGTAGCATTATTGTAATTTTATTTGAATTTTAAGAAAAATTTTGAATTAAAAAAAGTGTAATACTTTTATCAAAGATAATTTTATCACAGAGAAAATGTCAGCGGCGTGTAAAAGCAATGTTTTGATTAACAGGGTTATTTTTATATATCTATCTTGTTTCACTTTTAATTTTGCATAACGAATGTTGTGCTACATAATAGTTACTTACATTTACATACTTTGATAACGCAATAAAACTCAAACAGGTCTGGCAGATTGTTATTTTACTTCGGCTGCTTTCGCCACTGAGAACACGCAAATACCATTCTTACCGGACAGTTATATTTCATGCATTCATTGCACTCGAATACAACTCACGTTTCTATCTTTATTTCTTTAGATATATAGCCCCACGTAGCATTTGATTGTTATAAAAACAAAACCAGTGCTATAAGACTCCTATATGACTCCCGATAAACACTAAATGTTGTTATGGGAATAATGGTAATATTACAATAAGAATGTTCTTATAGCAATTGCGGGAGTTGCTATAATGGGATTTTCAACAAATGCTACAGCAATGTTGTTATAAGTCTAAAAGTGCGTAATCCTATAACAAGAAGTGTTGTTATAGGAATAAAATTGTTAGAATAGCCGTAATAGTCTTATTATTTTACTGTATTCCTATGATGTTACTAATAAACTTACTGTAGCTTTTCAGTAAATATTTTGCGACGGCCATTAATTTTTACAAACATTTTAATATTTTTTTAAATAAACAAAAACTGAAAAGCTTTTTTTTGCATTATTTTCGCTATTTTTGCCAATTCATTTAAAATTCATTAATTTTTATTTAAGAGAATAATTATTTAAATACCAAACTTGATGTTATGCATTAACTAACGTACATTATTTAACATTTTAAAAATATATTTTCTTTTATTTATTCAAAAAAATTGTATTTTTGAAAGACAATATATTTTTACGAAATATTATTATTATAAATGTCAATGATATTTCTTTCTCAGCCAAATTTTGTCATTTGGTAACAATAATTATAAATATTAAAATAATTATTCTTAACAAGAAAAATTATTATTTATTAGTTAAACATTTTTTATATTACATATAAATCATTTACATACAAATATAAAAATATGTAATTAAATTCTATCTCTCTTTCTCGTGAAAAAAATCCATAAAAACTCCATAAAATTATTATTTTAAAATAAAAAATAATACCTATCTCACTCTCACATAGCATAAATTATTTCAATATAAAAACATATACACTAATGCATATGTATACCAATCCTACAACAATATTGATGCAATTGCTCCGGTTCCTTATAGAATTCTCCATTTTAGTGCTATAACGTATTTACAACGTTTCGCAACAATTGCAGAGCATTCAAATTAACCCAGATACTTATATAAGAATGTTTATAATAATGCTATAAGAGTGCACAAGAGTTTTATAGAAATAAAACTGTTATGTTTATAGGGTGAAAGATTTTTGTATCTCCTTGTTCCTTATTGATAGTTTGATTCATAATACAGTCCTTGATAGATACCGGATCGATGAGCTATTATGCTATTTTTTTCTTGATTGGATTAGATTATGTAATTTCAGGAGGGGATCTCTCTCCTGTAGCGGTGAATCGCCGCCTGCGCGGCAACTGAATGGGTAATTGATCATTGGGACATTATTATTATTATTAATATTATTACCATAGCAGCCGCAAATTCGATTATTGTGATTACCCGTGTTGGTTAGTGCTAATTAGTCCTCTGAGTCCTTAAAACTAAGCAATTTGATATTTATAGCTTGATTAGTATTTAAAGTAACATTGTTAGACAGTACTTAAAATTTTTAAAATAATTTCATCAATTTATTATACTACCACGATGTACACAAAAATTTTGATACTGGAATGATGAGCATGATACCATGCAAATGCATTATATTTTTCTTTCTGCTAAGCAATCTAATCTTCACTGCTTGGCTAGTATTTACAGTAGCATCAATTAGCCAGTACAATTCCATTTTTAATTATTATACTACCTTCACAAATTTTTCATCATCTCAAAATTTTATTCATCCACAATAATGTTCTGACCAACTCTGTAAACTATGGCTTCATTATCGCCACTTCTAATCGCCATACATTATTTCTGTCAGATGATATTTCGTACAGTGTATTTCGTACAATGTCCGGCATCAACTTCTCGGAGATAAATTTAACACTCACCAAGCCAACCAATGTGATTCAACCCAAAAATTATCAAACTAAAGAACACAAACAAGACCCTGTCAACATCTGGTCAAAATCTAACAGAATATAACTTAACACAAATTGAAAAACTCAAAAAAAAATACTGTTTTTTTTTAAACTTGTATTTATTTTAAACAGCATATCCATCTCACTAACTTTCATCCCTATTCCCTTATTTCTAATTAAAATAAATCCTTAAATTATCTACTTACCTTAGATTAAAAGAAACTTTGTAAACGTTTTTTTAGCAAATTAACGAAATATTTTTCTGTTTTTATTTATTTACTTACAAACATTTTTTTAATAACAAAATATGCTGTTAGAAAATTTAAATTCATATGTGTATATGTATATAATATATGTATAAGTATATATACAGATATAATAAATTATAAATGACATACTTTTCAGGATCAATGAACAATAAATTTAACCAAATTTCTATATTATTACATAATTACATAATATATAGTATGTATATAATATACAAGTAAATAAATATTAAATTTCTTAACTTTTTGAAATAATTAAAAAAACATTTTTTCTTCGTTTTTTTTTTTTTTTTTTTTTTGTTCAAGTGACAAAAATACAATTTTTCTACGTTTTTCTTTTCTATTTTCAAGGATCTATGACACACTGACTGTGTGTGTTTATATTAATATTCAAAAAACAAAAAACAAATTATTTTTTAATTTTATTTTTGTTATTGTTTTTTTTTTAATATTTACTCATTAAATTGTAATGAGTATATCTCTCCGGTAATATTCTCTTCGGTTCAATGATAAAATCATAAATTAAATGGTAACGGTAATGTTGTTGTCTATACTATACTCTGCATAGTATAGTAGAGTTGCAGAGACAGAGTTTTTTTTGTTCAAAATAAACATTAAAGTTAGCAATTAAGTGACAAAACGAGATATAAAGAGCCGTTCTATACATACAAACATATATATACAATACAGTAGGACAGAGATTACAAAGTTAGAGAGAGAAAAGAAAATAATATAGAATAATATTCAAATCAAATAAAGAAAATTTACAATAAAATTTCTCTGATGGCTGAATGGATGAACGAAGAAGTACTGTGGAGGGTGATGAAGTGGAGAATGAATAAAAAAGGTAGGGTGAATTTTTCTTTCGATGGCAAAAAATGTTTATTATTAAATAAAGTCAAGTTTTTTTTTTTTTAATGTAATTATCATTAGTCATTATAGAAAAGGATGCTGTTATTATAATATATAGTACATAGTACAAGCTATATAGAATGTAGGATACCCAAATAATATATTCATATAAGGAATAACAGACATAACTTTTAAATTTTGTTTTTTTTGTTCGTTTTTGTTTTTATACAAAAAAAAAAAAAAGAAGTTGGTGGTAGCGTAAAATGAAATATTTTCCAGAATATGAAGTGAAAAGTTTATGAGCACATTAAATTCAAAGTTTTAAAATTTATTTTATTTTTTTTTTGTGTTCTTGTTTTTTTTTTTTTTTATTTCTATTTATTTATTTTGTTTGTCTGATATATAAAAATCATTAGTGGGTTGCTGTTCTACTTATAAAAGAAATATTATGTACAAAAAATAAAATTGAATTGTAGAATAACAAAGAATATAAATTATAATGGAATTTTAAATGGGAATACAATTAGATGGGTGCTTCTATTGTAAAATGAATTCATTACTATGCTATAATAATAATAATAATAATAATTATTGCATTGGTTAAGAGATTAATTTTAACTTCATTTGTCTCGATGTAAGAAAACTGATTCATTTTTTTAAAAATAAAGTAAGTAATGTAAAAAAAATATTTTTGTTTTTTACAATATTGAAAAGATAAATGTACCAACACCCTAGCTGCTTGCGCACAGTTTTAAAATACAACGCACAGTTCAAAATTATGAAATTTGCCAATGTACAAACCTTATCAAAAATTCAATAATTTAGAAATTTTTATTGGTTTAATTTATAATCCGAAAGTTCGGGTAAATTTGAATCATTTATTAAAATTTCGTTTAGGGGTTAGCGATTAAGCTGAGAAGCCTATATTGGTTAATGAATAAAGGTTTAGAATTGTTTTTGGAAAACAAGGTGATGCTGTACAAAGCTTTTCTTAAACGTATATGGTCGTACGGAATTCAACTCTGGGGTGCTGCAGCTAAAACCAAAATTGATGTAATTCAAAAATTTCAGAACAAAGTCCTGAGAATGGTGGTCGATGCTCCGTGGTTCGTGTCAAATAGTTTAATCCACAACGATTTGCAGGTTCCTTCAGTACATGATGAAATATGAAAATACTGCTCAAAGTACAAAAGTAAATTGGAAGTACATCCAAACATCATTTCGTTTTCTTTTTATGGCACCAATTTAAAGGGTCTTACTTTCTTCAGCCTTTATGTCAAGTTGGTAATCGACAAGAGCTGTAGCACCTCGGTGTTGACGTGTTAGAGTAATGAACTGATTTT
The DNA here is from genome assembly GCA_963942445.1 of Argyra leucocephala. Classification (NCBI taxonomy): domain Eukaryota; kingdom Metazoa; phylum Arthropoda; class Insecta; order Diptera; family Dolichopodidae; genus Argyra; species Argyra leucocephala. Next base: position 44,304,658 of record OZ012681.1, on the reverse strand, counting down.
TCCTTCATTTAGCTTTATACACCAGTCCCTTTTCCATTTGTGGACTCTATCGATTTCTCATTCAAGATTGTTTAATACTTCGTTTATATATTTCTCTATAGGCCCAATTACAGTTTTGTCAGGAAATATAGCTATTGCTACGTTCTATAATTTATGCAGATCACACGTATTATAATAAATAAAGTACAGGTAAAGTACGTATAAAAAGAAATAAATTATTCGTTTTGACTAAAATAAAGTCCTTTTTTAAGCTCTTTGGTGCATCATATGCAAATGAGTGTTACCCATTTTAACTAACGTTAAAATACCCTATAATTATAATTATTGAAAAAAAAAATACATTTTTAATAGAATAAGGTTAATTGGTTGGATAGATGTTTGACAAGTGTTTAACCTTCGCACTTAGACCTCACGGTCCGTTATACCTCTGATTAGTATAAGGTTATTTTTAGAAATTTTGAATGTGTATGAATATGAATTATCTGCTACTCCTTAGAAGTTAATGATTTAACAATGCAAAATTTAAGCTGAAATAATTAAAAATCTAATATTTAAAAATAAATGGATTAAATCAAATTTATCTCTCAAATAAATTTTTTTAAATTTGTTTCATGCACTATAATAACTAAGAAGGTATGCTTCTTACAAATATCTTATATATACTAATTTTGTTTTTGGCTGAAGCCTTTTATACTAACAACACTAATAATCAAAAAACAGTTAATTATTAATGAGAGAACGAGAATTATGAGAGAAAAACAATATTTTTCGAATCAATTAATGTATTATGGAAGTAGTTGTAGGTAGAAGTAAAATGTAGTGAGAAAATAGTGTTGACGCATTAGATGATGAGAGGTAACACATATTTACTTTACATTGTTGTTGTTGTTTTGAGTTGTAATGTGAATATTTTTTTAAACTGCACCTAAACTTCACTACATTAGCAATGACATTATACTAGTTATTATATATATATATATATATATCTAAAATGTACAACAAACTTTAGTCAGTGAAATAAAACTAAGATTTAATACAATAAAAAACACCATCAAAAAATTACCTTATTCCATGACACAATCGTGTTTTGTAAAATTTATAACCAGGTTTCAAGTATTAAAAAAAAAATATGTCAGTAATTTATAAATATAATTATTGTTAGTAATAAAATAATTAATACATTGCTTTGTATACTGTATCAGGCTTCCATATTAAATTTTTTTTCCGAACATTACATTTCGTATTATTTTCGTCTAAAATTACAGTAACAATTGAACGTTAATTTTTTACGATTTATTTTTTGTTCTTATATTTTCTCATATTACTTTTTGCTTGCTGTGTTCAACAAGTTTAATGTGCATTATGTTTGTTTTGTCAAATTAAACTTAATTGAACAAAGTAATCCTTGTGTGTGAGGAATTTTGTTTGAAATCAAAATAAAAAGATATTTTTTTTAGTCTTCTGATAGAAGTTGAAGTGAAAGCCTGTATGTAGAATAATTTTGCTTATTAATTTTTTTAATTTGTAAAATTATGAATGAAAACATTAACATTTTTTAATGCGGCTGTAGATATTAACAGTTTAAACACTCCACTTCCATATTGGTAAATTAAATTTAGTCCAGACTTTACCAGAAGTGATATCTTTTGAAAAGAAAAATGCCCATTTGATTTACACATAAACTGGATATTATTTTAACTCAAATTTTTTAATCTACTGGCCTGCTAACAATATACAAGGCAATGATTAATAAATCACTTATTTTGTTTTTTAGAATATTATTGTTATACTTTTTGTTAGTTACTTTTTTTAAATGTGTGCACTTCTAATGGGGTTTTGTCAGAGAATAATGGGCTATAAATAATGAGCTATAAATGATGCCCTTTATGTAGTTTCCCTTAGCAATCAAAACAACAATGAGAGCTCTCCAGCATGCCATTGAAGAATATCCTGAGTGTAATCACAAAATCAGGTATCCATGAGCCACGCGATGACTACTACTAACATTCACTGCCTACACCATCTATTCTAACAATTATATAATAAAATAATATTTATATATAGAATAAATAACATCGCCTTTGAAAAACCAAAAAAAAAAATCTTAATCTAAAATCCTAACATCAGTGTTAAACAAAACAATATAATATATTCTGACTGTCTCATCGCAAAATTTATATTGTAATTTGCTAAAAAAAAAACAACAGAGAATTTCTTTATTTTCATTCTTAGTTCATCCTTTAAAATAAATAACATATTTTATGAAAAATGAACGGGTTAAATTTAATGCTCTAATAATTATATGAAAATAAATAATTATTATAAAATTGTTATAGAAAAATGTTATTAAAAATGGTTATCGTACTTATATACTCATTAAAAGAGAGAATAAAAATGTTAAAGCAAAAACAAAAAAAAGAAAAATACAAAAAAAAAAACAAAAATATTAAATATTCAATTTTTTTTTTCTTTGTTTTCTTAAATTTTTCTATATTTATGTGGAACGTATGTAAATAATGTTCTATTTGTTCTTCTAGTCTGGGTCATATTTAAATATTAAATACTTTAATATTTAGAAAAAGAAAAAATTTAAATTAATATAAAAAATCAAGGATTTTCATTTAGCTTTAATTTAGTTCAGATTTTAATCGTGAAAACTTTAAAAATTTTTGTGTTATCCAAATACAAAAACTTCGCAGAGATAAAGAATTAGAAAAATAACTAATTTTAATAATTTTTTTTTTAATAATTCTGAAAAAGTTTAAAATTAAATTTTGAAGTTTTCATATGTTCTATTATTATATTTTTCTTTTCATAACTATTTAAACTGTGTTGTTTTTTTTTTTAAATTCGTATTAGCAAATTGTTTCGTTTTGTTTAGAATAAAAAATGTTTACTCCTGTGTCCTTGTATCCTTTATAAGATTTTAAAATTTATATGAAAGGTTTTTCATTATCTTAAATTTCGTTGTATAGGAATCCACAAAGGATCCTTCAAAAATAATATATCAATATCAATATTGTTTTAATGTTGCTTAAATGGTACAATTAGAAATTAATTTGATAATATCTAATATTCTATAGAAATAGACATTATAATATTATATATATAGATATTAGAATATTATTATTATAATATTATAGACAATTAAATATATTATTAAGGATTTATATCTATATTTTGTTTTTATTGAAACTGATGATCTTTCACTACTATTCTACTTATATTTTTATTATTTTTTTTATTTGATAGATTTAAAGTGATATTTAATTTTAAGTATCAAATTATGATTATTAATACTGTCAGATATTGTCAGAGCAAGCAAGTCGTCTATTGTAGACGAGAGCTTGCATCATGTTACTAAGCGGTGAGATCATCATCCAGTAATTAGAAACCATCAACGTGAGTAACCAATGTTAGTAAGAGATAAAAATAAATATTTAACATTATGTAGATAGAAAAATATGAAAAATTCAAATACAAGAAGAGAGTAGAAAAGAACAATAATATCAGTTTATCAATTATACCTCTTTATTTTTAGGCCTCTAACTAGTAATTATTTTTGACTATACTAATTAGTATATGTTAAGTTACATTTAGTCTTAATTAGAAAAAAATGATACAGGGTGTCTCAAAAGGATAAATATATGTATATCCATACCACGTAAATGCATGTATACATAAATGCATACATATACATAGAAGTATACATATTTTTTTTTTTTGAGTTGAAATGATAATATAATCAATCAATCAATATTATTTATTTAATGAATATTTGATGAATTTAATGATTTATTTAATTAATTATTTTAGAGATTTTTTACTTACTATTATATTACATGTAAAGAGAATAGATGTGTCACATCCATTCTATACTTTTCTTCCTGTAATATATTTTGAATTAAATTAATTTGTAATTCAATTAGTGAATAACTCATAATACACATTGTGCAGGTGCAGGTCATTGTGCAGGATTGTGCAGGTCATAATGTATCTGTCAAATTTACAGATCTACACCATTATAGTGTTGAATTTGGATATAATTAGTTCAAACAGTGAGCCGTCATTGATTATAATAATAATATTATACCTTAATATTATATTATATTATTATATTAATTATTTAATATTATACACAGCATATATAATATACACGCTTTTATTGAGTTGTATTTCTACAAAATTGATAAATTAATATAAAACATTGATTATCCATTTTCTAATACTTTATTTTTGTTTGTTATTTTTAAGAGGTAAAACAAAAAGTCATTTAGAACTGTAAGAGTGCAAAAAAATTCTGCAAACTGTTCATCAATCCAAAATAAACTATTCCGCACTATATTATAAATGAAAAAGTCAATGATTAACACAATCCAAAAGTCCTTTAAAAATTTTTTCTAATTTGTATACGGTAAAAATATACTTTTATTCTAAATTTCATTATTTTTAAATTAACATTACAAAATATTGAATTGAATTAAATAATTTATTTTTGTACAATAATAATCTTAAAATATTTCTACATAAATTTTTTAATTTTCTATAATAAAAATAAAATTTATTGATGTTAACATTCAAATACATTTTCCATTTTAAAATTATTATTATTACTATTATCTTTTTCTACTTTAAAGTATTTGCGTAAGTATGTGTGTATAAAAACATATCTAGTTACACAAATATTTAAAAAAAAAATTTGATTTATTATTTTCTTTTTCTGTTTTTTGTTTTTTTTTTTTGTAAGCCCATAATACTCATAAATGAAATTGTTAAAAATATTGATTATTTGCCATTCTCCAATAAATAATGATAATGATGATAATGATTATTATAGGATACAATAATAAAAAGAATAATGCAAAGAAAAAAAACGTTATTATATAGAGACTGTTCAATAAAATAAATTAATATTTTCTATTTAGCTTTCCTTAAACAGTTCCAGAATAAATAGGACACTAAAACGTTTAAATTATTTCATACTAGAGATATAGTTGAAGCTGAAATAAAAAATAGTGGCATGTATAGAAGTTGTATGCTATACGCTCACATACGCTTTGAAGAGTTCTAAAAAATTATTATATTATAATACAATACTTGGGTCCCCTTAGAATTCTTGCTTAACATAATCACTATTTCTCTTACTACTTACATCGATTTATTACAGCCTCATCATCTGTTAGATGATACCCCATACGCTTAAATTTATATCTTAGTTAAGCCACTAACATGCTGTAACCATGTTTTGTAATTTTAAATATTAGTTGTAATTAGTAGTTCAGTTAACTTAATTTGTTGGATTGTTTTTGTTTTTAATACGTTAAATCCAATTAACAGTTAATTTTTATCTGAGTTTAGCCACTAATGTGCTCTAACCATTTTTTCATCAATTTTGAACACTTTATAATAAAATTGAAATTAAAGAGAAAAATGTTTTCTTCTCTTCCACCACTTTTACATCTCACCTCTGTAATAGCATAATAATGTAATCATCTAAACTAAACGATAAACATCGAATTTGTGTCGATTATTTAAAACAAATGCTTCATTAAGTTTATGGACACCTCACCTCATCAATTAACCTCACCGGTCTAAGTGTGTCGGCGTGCTATCAGCAGCCACTACTACCAACCTTAATCGTTATAACTATTGAAAAATTTTTACTTCAATTTTGATGATTTGACAGTAAAATTACTAATATTAAAACGAGTGATTTAATATTATATAAGATTAAAGTGAGTCATAAATTAATATTATAATGTAAATTGGCAGTCACAAGTCCTTAAATAAACTAACTCATTTAAGTAATATATATATATATATAGTTCTTTGTAGTTACTATAAAAAGTTATTAGACTAACAATTATTGTAAGTAATGCAGACAGTGTTTTTCAATCTGTAGGTAAACGCATAATAACTGGTTATTCGGTTATATTCGTTTTTACTCCTCCAGCACACTCTGTTAGTGACCCTTTGTTTTCTTTTTTTGTTCTGCTTTTTTAACTCTTTTTTTCTCGAACTGTTGTTTTTCATTTTTAATCTTTAAAATGATTTTTTTCCGGATAGTAAGCCGGAGCAGTTTAATAGTTATCTTCCTTAAATAACTCCAAATTTTATAGTAAGTCTTATTTAGTTACTATTTCAGGTCTTTTTTACTTTCGGAATGTATTTTGGATATTTTGGGATATTTTGGGATTTGGGATTTTAAGATATAAATTTCTGGCAATAGTTTTCGATAATGTTAATAATTTGACAAATGCTTGTTAATAAGCCAGTAATTTATAAAATAGATCCTCGAAATATTGTATAATATATTGTAGTAAAGTTGAAGTACAGTACTTAATTAAGCACGATAAAAGGTGTTTCTACCTAATTTACTGCCACGAGCATAAAAAAAACAAAAAAATATGTTTAGTTCTTTTAAAAAAAAATTAATTTTGAAAATTTCGCAGGAATTGGAATTGAATTAATATGAGCGAAAAAAAACAGTTGCACCCTATTATAATATAAACGCCTCCTCACTGATTTAAAAAATAACACATTTTTTTATTTTTTATTACTTTTTTTTCAAACGAAAATTTTATGGGAAATGTGAAAACTGTTCAAACACTTCTCCACCTTCTTACTCCGAAGTAATTTGGTTGATCTATCAGGATATAGGGAGATTCATGAGAACAGAATTCGGTAGCGCTATAGTTGTAGGAGGTAGGTTATTTTATTTTAATTTTTTTTTTCTTTTTGTGTCTTGTTTGTCTTGAAAATTTCCTTTACAATAAATCATTTTCATTTCTTTTCGGTTAAGGATTTTTTTTATGTTTGTTTTTGTGTCTTCCTTTCTTTAAGTTTTTTTTTTTGTTTGTTTTTTTTTTTTATTTCTCTAAAGACTTTTTTATAATATCTGAAATGTGGGTATTTGGATTCCTGTAAGTTTCTTTTAACATTTATTTTATTTATTTTATTGTTGTTTTTGTTCTTGAATGTATATTTTGTATATATTTAAAATGAATAACGGGGCTTTATTACATAATACAGGAATAAAATGAGGACGAAATAAAAGAAGAAAAAAAAGGATTCTCAAACATGTTGAGTTTTCTTTTTACTGTTTTTGATTTTTTTTGTTGTTTTTGTTATTATTATTTTTAATTTTCATATTTCGATATCATGTAGGATGGAGGTAGTCATTTTGGAAATGTTTTTTTTTTTGGGTCTGGAAATAGTATAGAAGAAGGATTCTGATCCATTGAGGACACAAGAGTGATTTTTTTTGCTGTCTTCTGTTTTGTTTATTGTTATGATATTGTGTTTGTGTATATATACAACTGCTTAGGGAATTCGAGACAAAAAATGAAAACAAAAACCTAAAATTTAAAAAAAAAAAAAAAAAACTAAACCAAAATCTTGACAGATTTAAGGATTCTAGGATTTCATGAATATTTGTGTAAATGTTATTTTTTTGTTTTATTATACATCCCTATTATTTTTTTGTACTCTGATTATTAAACTCCATTTTATATATATCAGTATGTATATATACATTTAGGTTTATATAAAATTTTCAAATTTCTCAATTTTAAATTTATACAACTTTTGGAAATAAAACGAAATTATTTTGAATAATTTTTGGAGAGGAGTTTATTTTTTAAATTTAAAATAATAAAAAGGAAAAAAAAAACTTTGAACCATGTCAGACTTTTCGCTTACGGTTTTAGGCAAATTTTCCAATTTCAATTCTTTAAAAAGCAGAAGATTTATTTGTAACACTCAAAAGAAACTTTTAACATCCTATTATCATACCTATAATAATGTATATATATATATATATATTATATAAATATTTAGTTATGTCATGAATTATATCTTTAAGTGTTATACCTTACTCACTCATAATATGCTGTAAAGGAATATGGAAAATTTATGATTTAAAATTTATGAGAAAATTTTTCTTATGAAAATCACTGTACCAACCTAACTATATTGTATGTAAAAAGTACCTCATCCCTCCTCTAATAGAAATACAATAATATGGTAGGTGAATAATTTATAAATCTATTAGAGCCATTATCATAATAGTTTTCTGGAAATTTATTATTCAAATATTAATAAATAAAAGACATTTTCTATTTGATAATATTGAACAAAATCCAGTGGTTTTAAATCTTATTTCTAGTTTTCTGTCAACTCGATTATTAAAAAACACAGTCGTAGAACAATAATATGCCATTGAACAACTTAAATATATTAAAGATATATTGAAAAAAGCTATTGTGAAAATTGAAATGAAATGAAATCTGATAAAATTTGTTGGTGTATTTTGGCAATCCTCTACGAGCTATGATGACAAAAATGATTAAAAATGATACCATTTACTTTAAAATTGCTTCCACCAGTTAAAATGACTATTTTTTCATTATCATACTATGTTCATTTATTTACGATTTATGTATGTAACATACTCATCTGAGCCCCTACAATTTGTAATACCTTAATTCTCTCTTTTGAAATATGTTTCACTGCGTTAATTTAAAGCAAGGAACATTATAATAATAAGAAAATATTCAGGTTAGACTATTTTTAAATCTTTTAAATTTAGATGCGTTCGAGCGAATAAGAAAATGAAACAAAAATAAAAATTGAAGAGAGCAAAGAATAATTATAGTTTCATTAAAAAAAAAAAAAAAAAAATAATACAACAGTATTTATTTAGTCCATCTATATGTAGATTAGATCTTATTTCAATATTTTTTTCAAATCAAAGGTTTAAAATAAAAAATATAGAAAAATTTAAACACATATACGATCTCCAATGAAGTTAGGCACATGAATTATTTCTTTATATGCATTTTTATTTTTGTTGAAAAATATACTGAAAAGTACATGAATTTTATAAATTTTCAGCAAAGAATATATTTTTTGATTTTGTTAATTTAGTCTGTTTTTATTATTATCAATCATATATTTAAATATGTATTATTTTTTTTTTATTTATTTCAAACATATTATCTCAAAAATCTGTGATTCTATCATTGACTCTATGTTTAACTATATATCATTTCAATCCATACAATAGTACCTAAATTGATATTCTGATATTTTACTATTATTTAGGAATGTAACTATGTATGCTCATATCGTACTCATAAACTCACATAATTCATATAAGACTTGAAGAGTAAAATTATTGTTTTAAATCAAATTGGTTTGAAAATAAAATTATAGAGCGGGTTGTAATGTGGCGACCCGCTATATAAAAATTATTTTTTTTTAATTTGTATGGAATGAAATTTATTTTTTTTTTTACAGTTACTCTAACAATATCAAAACATATTATAATATATAAAATATTCACCCATATTCCTGAAGACTCATTGCTTCAGTGACGAAAAACCGCGTTCACATCTAAATAAAATTGTTTTTCTGAAATTGGACGAAATTTTTTTCACAAGTCTTCCAGAAATACAAATTTATTTAGACATGGGTGCGGAATAACTTTTCATCATTGACCCAAAGATTCTTCAAGAATATGGGTGATTATGTCCTTGGAATAATTGGCAATATTGGTTTTAATTTTAGTTTCTAAATTTTTATTTGTTTTAATAATAGTTAATAGACTAAGTTTTTGTAATATGTTTGATTTACAAACAAATAAGTAAATAAATAAATTTGATTCAATTCATCATAAGTAATTCCGAATTTATAATTACGGAACCTAATTAACGTATTTTGAAAATGAAAAGAATTTGTTTTTGCATACCATTTTATATTACCGGGTTCAATTATATGGTAACAATAAATTAGATACGATATCATCTCATTATTGATAGATCAAACAAATCAAGTTCTATGTTCGGCTCCTAAATTTAATTTCATAGTATATCGACTCAAATGTGCATAAGATCACATACAATAAGTAAAATATCCTGATTAAAAACAAAATTTTGAATAACGAGTTAAATTATTTGATGTCCTTTGAAATTCTTGTAATATTCGAAAAAATTAATTTTTCATAAACATTTAACCTAAATTCAGAATTCGTCTACAAAATAGAAAAAAATTAAATTAAAAATTTTCAAAAATTTCTTTGAAAATTTCCATTTGAAAATTTAAATTACTCTCTAAAGTAACATATATTACCATAAAATACTATATTATACTAATTATTTACCTTTCAACCTATTTTTGAGGTACCCACTTACCTGACCTTCATTATATTAAACTATAATAATTATTTCTCTACAATTAAGTCTCCAATTAAAAACAAAAAAAAATTGCTTTTTTATATTTAACATCAATACAACTAACCTAGTTATAAACACAAAAAAAAAAACAAGTCTTTCCAATTTAAGGAAAAATATACAGTTATAGTATTAAACTCTTAAAAATAAAGTAAAATAAAAATAATAACAACACTTTTTGAATTAATTGACTCAATTCCAATTGACATATTTTCTATTTAACCACAAAATATAACTTCAATAAAATATAATTTTCCTATACGTCTCTTTTATAATTTAATACATATATATACATATATATAAAAAAAAATAATAATTTCAAGTACTATAAAGTACTTAAGAAACTCTCCAAAAATAAAATTCACAATTTATAAGAGTCACTTATATAGCACAAACGGAAACTAGGAATTACTTTAAAACTACAGCTAATGAAGAAAAATTTATGCAATTAAATCAACAAATTTTTTAAGGTAATTTTTTTTTTCATTTTTGTTTCCGAACACTAATGAACCAGCACAATAATGGACTTCTATGTAAACCTAGTGACCTCATCTTTTACTATAATGTACTAACAACAATATTTATAAATTAAAAAGAGAAGGAAAGATAGATTATAATGTAAAAATAAATATAAATTGAAATCTATTTATATTCAAGATACGTTCCAATCAATTTTAAAGTAAAAATTTTGAAAATTTATTCAGGAGCAGCAGCATCTGTTTTGAAGTAACAAAAAAAAATTAAGTTATCGGAAATACCATCAGACTATACCAACATCAACTATTATTAATTCAACAAAAAAAAATAAAATAAGTAAATAAATTGACAATCATATTGAATTTAATTTTAGAAATTTTCTAAAATATAAATTTATGTACTTTTAAATAATTTGTTTTTTTTTTTCATTTTTTGTTTATTATTGTTGTTTTTCATTGCTTTGCCACAATTTAATAAGTTTTTTTCATCTTTTGATGCTGTTCTTAGAATTAAATATTATGCCAACTCTCCAATTATGTATTGCTGAGGATTATGCGAATTTATGAGTAAAATATGGTTTCTTTTGTATCATTGTTATTGTAATTATTTGTTATTTCTATTTAAAAACTAACCTCAACCACACTATAGATATTATTTGATTTAATTTTAGAAATACAAAGTGGTAAATATAAAATGTTTTAAGTGGAAATATTATTGAAAAGTAGGAGCTATAAAGAATATATTATTTTTTAGCGTTAAAAATAAATGTTTATATTTATTTAGTATTTATAAATGAATAAATAATAATATTTCTATATTTTAAATAAAAAATATTGAAAGTCTCCAAAAATCTGTAGTCCAAAATCATTTTGTTAGTAGTGTCAAAAATTAAATTGTTGAAAAATTTTTCAAATTGAAATTTTTTTATTAGTATTTATAAATAAATAAATAATAATAATTAAATTTTTATATTTTAAATAAAAAATATTGAAAGTCTCCAAAAATATTTGTATGTAGTCCAAAATCATTTTGTTAGTATTGTCGAAAATTAAATTATCGAATAGTTTTTTAAATTGAAAATTTTTTGAAGAAAATTTATAATATGAGTTGGATGTAGATTATGTTTTTGGATATATATATTCTAGTGATATTTCAGTTTTAAAGTCATACATAGCAATCTACATAATTTATAGAGAAATAATGTGACAATTAATGAAAATTTGTAAACTTTTAACTAAGAATCAGAAATTGCTTAGTTTTGATTCTGAGTTTTATTAAATTGAAATTTTGAATATTTTTTTCAATTATATTACTTTGGAGAGTTAAAGAAAATTTAAATTGTAAGAAGTGGGAGAGTAATGGAATCTAAAGTAAAGAGTTGATAAAATTTATAACTTATAAATCCACATTATTTCATTAATATTTTATTGAATATTGGTCAGAATAATTAATATTAGTTCGTTAATTTATATTTTTTCATGAGAATTAATTTTAAAAATAAAACAATATAATTAACAATACGTAATACTAAAATACAAAACGTTATTACTAAGTCAAAAAATTGTTACTTTCTCAAAATGCATTGTAGTGCTACATTAATTACTACAAAACTTATGAAATACATATGCGAATTTATAAAATAATATAAAATAGCTATTTTAAAAGTGTTAAACATTCAAGAATAAAAAAATATTCTGAAATTGTATAAATTTTACAAATTTGGATTCTTGTGGAGACTTTTTGGAGACTTACAAAATTAACCGAATTATAGTTTAAAATTAATTTATACTCATCAAATCTCTTTTAAAGCCCATATTTTGTCATTCTACAACGTTTGGAGACTTTGCAATATGATTATGAGGTATTATTACTCATATCTTGAAAGTTATTTTAATAAATAAAATGTTAATTTTATTTAAACTAGATAACTATGTTCTAGACGTGATACCATCATAGTATACAAATTACTATAAAAAATTTGATTTTATTAAAATATCAGTTTTGAAAGGTATTTGAGCGTGCACTAAGCGAATCACTAAGTTTACGAATTTTGAGGTAGCGAGTTCTAATTTCATCATCATAGCGATATCTAAATTGTATAGGTTTTCAATATTATTTTTTTCAATTGTTTCTTTACATTTCTTTGCTACAAATCTTAATATTTTGATAAGCAAAGATAATATAAGTCATTTTATTCTACAACTGACTGTAAAGGCCCAATGGAAACTGAACATAGCTTAGTTCAGAAATTTATTTCCTTAAGAATTGAAACGTATTCCGAAATGTATTTTATAATGATTTGCTATAAATTAAATTAGTATATTAATTTCTGCGAAGGTACAACTATCCAAAACACAGCTTTGTGTCATTATTATTAGTGGAGACCAGTTTCATTAAGCGCAACGGCCACCTTTTATTCTTTATTCTGTTTTATTTTTAAAATATTTCATTTTTATCAACCTAAAGGTGATATTAATTTGTATTACATATAAATTCAATGTATAAATAGCAAAATTATGTTATTAAGATAATATTTAAAAAAAAAAAAACAAATAAATGTAAAAATTAAATAAACAAATAAAAATAATGAATGGTAAGCATAAAACTATTCATTCCATTCATAATAATTTACAACATTCTAGTCGTAATACAACTAAATAAATCTTTATTTCTTTATTATTTTTTATACATAGTGTTGACTATGTACTTTTCTATTCCTAATATATTCCTATAGAAAAATACACCAACAATAATATAATACTCGTACAAAGTTTAACAATCGACCACACGTAAAACAAGTTTTTAATAAGAAAATATGGAATTGAATCCCTTCATATCCACTTATATACATTATTCATATAACCACAAAAATCTCCATAAAAACAGCTACATACATTTAAGATCGCGAATTTATTATAATAAAAAAAAAAAACAAAAAAATTAAGAAAAAAATCAAATTTAGAACTCTTCACCAATTGCATTGTGGTGAATGAAATAAAATTTCAAAAACCAGCTACTATGAAATCTAATTATATTGAAATGTTTTTTTTTGTTTTTGTTTTTATTCTTGGTATTTTTATTTTAAACATTCTTAAGGTTACGCTTACTTGGACAACAAAATACCATGAAGTAAATGATTTCATTTTATATATATATATGCATGTGTATGGGTTGACTTTAGATACAGTTGCAATCGCAGAAATCATAAACTGCACCTTTGAATGAAAAATAATCATAACAAAAACAACAAAAATAACAATAATAATACAAATAAAGGAAAAAATCTTGTGTTGTGCAAAAACTAAGTTGCAAAACATTATTGTTAAGACAAAAAAAAAATTTAATTTCTTTTTTTAGGGAACGAATGAATCAGTGAACATAAAGTCCCACCTGGTGACTTAATTGCATGCAATTTTTTGTTTCTTACTATTTTTATAACACTAATAATAATACAGGTAATACATAAAAATATAATCAAAAACAATAGAGAGTATATTTTTAACCATTTATAAAACCGTAGTAAATACAAAAGCAAAATCACAAAACAAAAAAATGGTCTGCGATTTTGTTATGAAAAGGACATGTGTGTATGTTTGTGTTTATTATAATGGTCAGAAAATGCTTTTAGCAAAATTTTTTACATTTTAATAATCAGCTAAGAATCAAAATCACAAATCATAATCGAAAGGTGTAAATGCTCAACTATATGCATATGTATAGAGGTAATAAAAGTTGAAAGGTGATGGTGATCAGAGATTTTTTTTTTTTTTATTTTTCTTCTTCAGTTCTATTGAATTTTTAAGACCATATTTTTTATTCCCTTCGAATCCGGTTCAAATAATAATAATAAATTTACAAACATTTTTAAATGTTTTCTACCTGTAATTTTGCACCTTTTTGTTTTGTTGCTGTTTTCGCAAATTATGACTCACAAATCGAAATTAACCATAAAAGGATATTAGAATCGCGTGATTTAAAAAAAAAAAACATTTTTTCTGCTTTTTCGCTTTAATTTTAGTCAGTTTAATTTTTAGTGACTGAGTCAAACATTTATAAATGTGATAAAAAAACGATTTGTTTTTAAGGGCGATGGCTGCATTTTTTTGCTTATTATAATTTTTTTCGTTTTATATTCATGTTTTAAGGTTGGTTTATGGTGTTTTACTGCCATATTTAACACACAGTATTTTTTTAAATTTTATCTTTTGTTGTAGTTTCTTTTTTTTGAAATTTTCATTGTTTAGTTTTGATAATAAACGACCAGAGGTTTAGCTAATAAATAAAAAAAAAGAGGAAATTAAAAATATGAAATTTGGATTTTTGTGTTTGTATTTTTTGGAAATTACCCTCAAGGTTATTTGAGTTTAGAAGAGCGAAGGTTGAGTTAATTAGAAAAAAATATTTATTTTAGTGATTTTTTGGGATTTTTTTTTTTTTTTTTTTTAATTTTTATTGCAATTGTTTTGGGTTTTTTTTTTTTGTTTTATTTTGGGCGCCATTATTTTATTGTTAGTTTTATAAATTTATTGTATTTTTAATATAAGTAGATTTATTTGAAATTTTTTCTATTCTAAATGGAAATTTGAAATATTTATTTTGGAAATTTATTAGACTAATAAAAAATTTCATTGAACAATTTAATTATAATTATGGTTAAAAAAAAGTTAAAAAATAAATAATTGGAATTTTTTTTTTTAAATAACTGTCTTAGAATTTTATTTTATTAATTTAAATATATTTATTGCAATAATTTAAATAATAATAAATTATATTGCATTATCTGTTTAAGCTTGCCAGCAATGCAAACGTCATAGTCTGAACAATATAAAAAAAAATTAAAATTATGATAAATATTTCCAATTTTCATTAATATTTAAATTAATATCATATTTTAATAATTTTTATTTGTATACACTTATAAAGACTAATCGTCTTATGTATACTAACATTAAGAAAAAATAAATTGAATAAATTGAATATAAAGTACATATACTGAAAGCTGTCTTTACACGTCTCTTTTAGCACAACTTCAGGGTTACGCGAATCTGATTATGAAATTTTTATTACTACGTTTCCACTTTAACGCGAATGTTACTTAAAAAACGTTTCGTTGAAACTACTTAAGAAATTTTAGTGTATTTAACAAGAATAATAATTATCGTCATAATATGAATAATAAAAATATGTTATAATAATAATATTTCTATTTTAAATAAAAATATTGAAAGTCTCCAAAAAGATTTGTAAATATTCTAAAATAATGTTTTTGTTAAAATAAATTAGTTCTGGAGACTTTTTGAAGACTACACAATTAATTGATTTATGTTTTATAATTAATTTGTAACAATCAGTATTTTATTTAATTCATAATTATCACTCTATAACATTTGGAGACTTGTGATATTTTTATTTCTACACGAATTTACTCTAAATGGTGTTTAAAACAAAGAAGAAAACTCGAATGTTACGTTACAAATATATTTTTGTTAAACTTACTAAAAAAAATGTTAGTAATTTTTATAAAAAATTATTATTATCATGAATAACAAAATTAATTTATAAAATTTTTGTGGCTGTTTTAGTCGTAAGTTTGTGGTTAATGTTTACCAATGTAAAATTTTGGCGAAAAATAAATATACATAAAATTTTATGAAATATTTTGTACACATACACACAGTTATGTGTATCTATACCAATATGAAAATATTTATAAACAAAACGGTAAAAATTCACAGGTAGAAAACAAAACGAATGTAAGTATTTCTGCTTCCTATTATTTGAACCGAATTCGAATGAAACAAATGATTTTTTTTTTCATTGTTTTGGTTATTTTTTTATGCTTTTAACCGATTTGCGATTACTGGCGTTCAGTAGATTTTTATAAAAATTTTTGTAGCGCCCGTTTTCTCAAAATTTTATATTGTTAAGCTAATATGAAATGATTTTATATTATGTTAATTTTTGTAAAAATATTTTAGAATTTTTGAGTTGGTTGCGAAAATCACAATGACCACATTCAAAAGCTATACTACGGCTATCAGTAGTTTTTATAATAATTGATTTCTAACACTATCATTTTCATAAATATATTCACTAATGTTTCTTTTTGTTCATATAGAAGAAAATCATAGAAAGAGCCGTCATACTATAGTATTGTTCTATTTTCCGGGCGAGAATGTGGAGTAGAACTATGCCAACTTTAATTAACTAAAAACTCCTACCGTCTTCTACTTAAAATTAAAACTTGTATTGTAGAGTAAAAATTAAAACATTTTTTGATATTTTTACTTTATATATTTTTGACCAATCAAAATCTTCATAATCATTATTATCCCGTAATCTCCTATATCCTGTAATTACCCATCCGTGTAGTATAGGGCAGAAATTAAAATATTATTAGGAATTATTGCATTACAAATATTTTTAGCCTAACACAGTTCGAACGGGTTCGTTCGTTTAAGTCGTCTAACAAAGTTTTTTTTTACCAGTTTACCAGTTTGCCACGATTTAGTGGGATAAAATAAAAACATAGGGGAGCAGAAATATTGATTCTTGTAAACCCACACAGGTCTTGCTTTTTAAGAACTGTTTAAATGTAGTAATAATTTATTGTAATATATAATAAGATTGTACTATAATAACCTAAAGGTTGTCAAAAAAAAAAAGTTTGCCAATTAAGAAGATTTCCAGATTACCAGCTGAGTGTAATACTTTTACATTGACATGTTAAAAACGACGAGTTTTGTGGGGTAGCCATCCAGTTCTAATTTCTTTTGATCCACAATTACAAGTTGTGGTAACAGCCGATATACAATATACCATCAGACCGCTATTATTTCTTTTGATGATCTTAAACATTCTATTGAACAGCTAGTTCTGTATCGAATATCGACTTCATTAGGTTTGCGGATATTTTACTACTTTTTACAAATTGGAAAATAATATGTTTTTTTGTTTGTTTTTATTGTTGCAATGATTATAGTAGTAAATGTGGTAAATTTACTCAAAAACAAATTATTAAAGTAAAATTTTTAATAAAATTTGAAATTTTGTCTTTTTAATTTGTTTAAAAAAAAAATAACAAAATCAAAAACAGATACATTATCATAACTAAAAATCTGAGATGCTGTTGCCATGCGAGACAAATCTTAAATTTCTTTACATTTTATTCTGTCTTATTATAAATCATCATTTTTATTTATTTGTTTTTTTTTTGTATTTTCAAAATTTCAAAAGATGAAATGCAAAAAAAATGTAAATAAATAAAAAAAGAAAATTATAATAAGAAAAAGGATATTATGTAAAATGAAACTTTTATTGTTTGTTTGTCGAAGTTATTATATTTATCCGATTTATCCCCATGTACTTATATACAATATCTATATTTGAATTAAATATTAAAAAAAAAGAAAAAACAATTTCTTTTGAAATAGATTTTTTGTTTTTTTTTTTTTTTAGTATTGATTGTTAAATAAAATTATAGAATAACAAAGAAAGAATGAAATTATACTAAAGAAAAAAAAAATAAGTAAATAAAGCACAATAAAAGAAAAAATAAATATCCCTATAATATCCTTGTGTATCCTTATTTTTTTATTTTAATATTATTAGATTTCATTGATGTAATAGAAAGACACTTTTCAGTCTGTAATTGAAAAAAAAGGAAAATAACGTTTGTTTTTTTTTTATTTGAAGAAAAACAAAAAGAATAGTCAAGGATATTAGAGATGGATTTTCATAATAATTTTGAATTTATTGAAGTAACTTTATTATATGAAAATATTTTTTTTTGATTCAATATTTGTGATTCTTTAGTTATTTAATAGTTATATTGAACCGTTATTTTTGATGTTTAACCTGATATTTTTCATTTGAGTTTTGCTTTTGATAAGTAATATACAACAATAGAACCAACTTGAAATAACAACATAGACGATAGACGGACTTACAAACCATTCAAATGGTTTTACACAAGAACATGCTAACGCGACACATATACTTGCACGTACACCTAAAAAGACAAACATAGAGTACTCATGACAATTGTTACAAACCAAAAAACTGTAAAAATTATGTACCAGGCCTGCTCAATATAAACTTGGGCGTACAAGCTCTATTTCAATCAATATTTACTAACTTTAACAAATATAATTTCTGTTGTTCTGTGGATGTTTACTCAGCGTTATTAAATTGTTTTAAATACATTTATCTTGTTTTTTTTTTTTTTTTTAAATATTTTAGTTAGGATTCATGAAATTAAAATTAATTTATTTTAAAACTAATTTTGAACATCCTGTGTATTATTGTCAATATTATTTTACATATTTAACTTTGATAAATTAGCTCGTGTAAAGAGCCACAACAGCCAAATTGAAAAGCAAAAAAAAAAAAAAAATTAGGTTAAATTATTTTAAGGACCCTACACAAACAAATTCATCCGGAAATAACAACTTTACACCCTTAAGGGTATTAAAATAAAAACAAAACATTGTTATTTTTTAATTTTGTCAAACACGAACCATGCCGATATAATATACTTTGGTACATTTCTATTGTGCATTTTTCTAAAATTAACGAAAAACAAAAAAAAACGAAATGTCATATGTGGGTAATAAACATAATAATTTTAAAAACATCTTAATTCCTTGAGTCCTATTTCATGTCTCTGTCCTTTTTTTTGTTAAATTTTTTTGTGTTTTAGTTTTAATTTTGTTATCCTAGAATTTTGTTTAAACAACAGGCCTCTGAGTAATAGTGATACATAAATTAACACTTATATCATCTAAGGAATTACAGCCAAAAAAAACAAATTTTTTTTGTGGGAGGAAAGAGGAGAGAGAATTAAAAAATAAAAAATTTAAATTCATCCAATTTTCCTTTTGTGCAATTGTTGGTGTTTGGTATGGGTATTGAATTTCATATGGTTTCAGTATGACTATTTAGAAATACTTGATGTATGTATATATAAATATATTAAGTTATTTGATAGTTTATTTTTAGTTTATTGAAAAATTATTGTCTTTTAGAAATAACTTCATCACTTCAAATAGAATATCAAAAAAAATTTAAGAAGTGTCAGTGTCACATGATTGTTTGTGACGCTTGTTAAGTGACGAATAAACAAAACAAAATTTCTATGATCTGAAAATTCAGTTTTAATTGTTTTATTACCCTCATTTTCAGTAAATTTTTATGAATTGATAATAAGAGTTATATAAATTACGAATATTGCTTACAAGGGTCCAGTGTATATAGCTACTATCTACAATTATTATAATCTCATGGATGGGATGAGATAGTTTTTCGATAATTATTTTTTTTTTTTAAATAAATGAAAACTTTTTTTTTGTGGAAATTAACGTGAGAAAAATTTTATTTTATAATTTTTTGCAATATTTTTAATTGTAGTTTTTGAAATATTAAAAATATTATTGAAAATTTCAACAGAAAATGGCGGTTTTAAAAATGTGTGTATCCGGTTTGATAATTAAAAAAAATAATAACTATTACTATTTTTATTTAATCTAAAGGATGTAATCGACATAGAAATGGGTTACTATTCTATTGTTGTTATTATTGTATTATTCCCAAAACCAATAGAATTGGCATATTTTGTTAAATATAATAAAATTTTCTAACTGTATTCGCAATGAATTTATTATTTTCAAAATATATTTCCGGTCTAATCATTGTAATCAATTTAAATTATTTTTTGTTTAGTTGTATAAATGACTTAAGCTACATTATTTCTGTGCTGACTAGTGATGTGCGATATGTATCCAGTTCTTGATATAATCGATATTTTGCTTATATTATATAGATTTTTAAACTAGATATTTTTCTTAGCCATGTTTGAGTACATGGATATTATTTGACGGCATCGATCCTTTAATATCGATGTTTGTTGCACTTTGATATATTTTTTGAATATGAATTGTATTTTGCACTTTGTCAGCAAAATAAATGTACATTGTTTTATAGTTTATACTTTGCAATGTACTTTTACAAGAAAACACAAATTTTAAATCATTTGTTTCGTATCCATTTTAAATTTGTCAATATTAACTAGCGTGCCTTTTTAAAATAAAAATAAGTTTTGTTAATTTGGCTTTACAGGAAATCGCATATATATATCTACATCTCAATCCTGAACTCAAAATCTAGAATTTTTCTTTTCGCGATTTGGTTCCAATTTTTGTATGCATTGATATATTTTCTTTTGATACGTTTCGATCGATATATCGATTTGTTTTATGGATGTCGAACATCACTACTGTTTACTATAAATGTCCGAGAATGTTAAAATGTCTGTGGTATTTGTTTATTTGTAATATTATGCCCAATACAATTTTTATTTCTATTCAACTGATAGATTTTTGTTAATGAAAATGACAGACAATTGCAACAAATCATATGGAGAGATTCTCCATTAAAACCATTTCAACAGTGCTGGCTCAATACTGTTGCATACAGGACCTCTGCTGCACTTTTTCTAGCAATAAGATCGCTTAATTACAGCTAACAATATAATTTGAAAATAAATTTTCATAAGCTGTTAATGTCACCAAAAATAATTTTTATGTACATGACTTGTTGGGCGATGCTGACAATCCTGATTAAGCCAAAAAAACTTTATCAATAACTAACAAATTGATTGTAGAAACGTGGATTTTCACTCAGAAATACCTTAGGCCGTTAAATTTCCCATTAAATGCTATGCTGTTCTTCTTCTTTATCTGCAAGAGGTAACACATTTATTTATTATTAGCAATCCGGTCATCGAATGTATTTATATTAAAACAACCACAATTTACAATTTTTTTTTCTATTTGTTATATTCTGTGTTACATCAACTCGTGACCGCTAACCTCTTCCAATATCCTTTAGTGACTCCTGAATATTAGTTCATTCTTACATGACATTAATAATCATTTTGTACAGAACATTTTTTTATAATTCAAAACTCATGGCATACTAAGTAATAGAATTTATTCTATTCTCTAACATGTATACTGGGATATTATGTATACTTAAATAAAAACGTTTTATTCAATTAATATAATTTTTTTATTTATTTCTACCTTCCAAAAGACCCTCGGGACAATTTATACAACCGAGAACACCTCGTTTGTCAATCACAATCACAAACCAAATTAAATGCTTTTGATAATTTTGTTTTAACTTTTTGGATGAATCTAATCCAACTCCTATTAATATTTCGATTAATAATAACAAAAATACCAATAACCAATCAAAATAATCGCAATAAAATCAAATATAAATTTAAATTATACTAAAACCATAAATTTCTATAGAATCAATAAACTTTTAAAAGTTAAACTTATACCTAAAATTCTAAAAGTAATAAAAATTCAATTAAATTAACATAAATTTAAAACCAACAAAAAAAAACAATTCATAATTTATTAAAAATTAAAATAAATATTTTTTAACTTTTTAATAAACTAATCTACTCAAAAACAATTTCCATAATAATATAATCCATCCCTATTCATTCCATCCATAGAAATACCACTTAATAACAAATTAACAATAATTTTTCACAAAAACATGAAATTTAAATCAAAGTTTAAGCAAAATAATAAAATAACTTATTTTTTGTTATTCTATATTCAAGTACTTAAATATACTCTTCTACTCACTAGTACCAACAATTGCTTTCACTTTCAATATTTTATAATTTTATAATTTGCCTGTTAAATTCAATCTGTCAATCTTTATTTCTATTACTTACTATGATGAATTTTCATTCAAAATTTTATAGAAAAAAAATTTTTTTTCCACGAAAATAATATAAATGACTGAAAATTAAATGTATATATATATATATAAATTTTCTTAGAATAAAATAATTCTTTACCCAATCCCGATCATTCATACTTATATAATTTGGCAATTAATTTTAAGGAATAAAAGAAGCAAAAGCAAATTTTCTCATAGAAAATTTTCCAAACAAAAAAAAGAACAAAAACAACAAAAAAAATTATGACTGATAAGGGAAAATAAATAGATTAGCTTTGAAAAATTACACCCACCCGTTGTGTTTTATTCTCCTCGATCTAACCATAATAATAATACCCCCTCATTCGTTCTTACTTCATTTCATTTTGCCTTACAACAACCACCAAAAAATGTTTAATTTTCAATAGAAAAAACAATAATAAAACAAAAAATTAACAGCTGCTATTTTTTCAGAAAATTCCCAAAAAAAAATATGTTTTTTGAGCGGAGATTATTAAACATACGATATTTAAATGATTACAAAAACAACAATGTTAATGACAAAATGTATAAAAAAATTAAAAAAAAAAAAAACTTCTTACTTCCCGGCATCATCGTGTACATTGTGTACACATTACATAGTATGTATATAAATATACTATCTAGGAGAAAACAAAAGAAAAATCTCTTACAAGACAAATTATTAACAGATATTTTAACTTTTAATGTTCTTTAGAATGAAGAAACAACTCATTCCAAAATAAAAAATAAAAATTAAAAATAAAACAAAAAAATTTTCCTTAAATTTTCCTCGAAAAAAAAATTTTCCGAAACCAAAAAAAAAAAAAAATTATCGTCTCACCATGATTTGATGTTTTGAACTATAAATAATGACTGAACAAAAAATTATAACAACAAAATCACAAAAAAAAAAGAAAATCAAATAAAATCAATAGTATTAAATAATTCATCATATTATATGTATTAGATATATATACCGTTATATTGTATTTTTATAGAAACCGTGTTATTCACAGTAGCAATAAACAGCAATGAAAATAAAAAAATAAAATTGTATCTTTAAATAATAATATGGAACCGATCAAAACCGGATATAATCAATTAATTTTTTTTTTTTTACTATAGTATATTTTCTTCCTTCGTCTGGCTGTACATAATACATCTTCTCTAACTTACATAGTGCTGTAATTGTTGATTACATGTTCAAAAAATGTGGTAGGGATATAATATTATTGATATGTACATATGTGTTGGAAAATAATATGGAGGAATTAATTTTATCTGACAATTCAATCATTTCATGTGGATACTAAATATTTTTTTTTTCTATTAAGTATACAGGATTGATATATCTGGAATGATGAAAAATTAATATTAATGCATGTCATAATTATTATTCTCATGCATGTTTATTAGAATGTTTCGTATTTTGTTTGTGGAATCATCTTATTACTAAAAATTTTGAATAATTTATGAGAATTTTTGATTTTCTTATTCATGAGCCAAAAATTTCTAATTAGGATACACCGCATTATGATTCCGTTATTTTTATTCAATTATACAAATCAATTTTCTTTAACTGACCAATTTTTGTTGAACAACAGTGCTGTATTTTTAATTTATAAATTGGATTTATGTATTTTTGTGATATTTTAAATTAAATAATTTAATTGTTGTCAGTGAGTGTTCGAAGTTAGTCACAATCACTGATGAAGGAAGTATGTTGCCTTGTTTATTGGTTTTTATTATATAAACACCGATATTTGTTGACTTCTTCAGTGTATATGAATGTTGACAATGCCTTCTTCAGTGCAAATGCATATGATATTATCTGCAATCAAAATGTTAGGTGCCTATTACACATCATTCTTTTCATCAATATTTTTTTTGGTCAATATATTGACAATATATTGATGAAAAGAAAGATGACCGATTACACACCAATCAGACACTCATCAATCTTTTTATTCAAATTTTGATATTTTGCAAGGATATACTGTGAAAGTGTTCTGAATATATTAATAAACATATATGAACAATATTTCGAAACATATATGAATATTGAAAATAATTTCTGGAGGAATCTTTTTGACTTCAGTTTAAATTGAATTTTTAAAGTAAATGTTGTGTATAAAAAACAACAAATTATTTTTTTCCACATTTGAATAATATATCAATTGTTTTTTTACAATAATTGCTATAGTTATTAAAATTAATATAAAAATTATCCTTTTTAGAATTACATTATAAATTAATATTATAACCTTATCTGAAAATTCCCCAAAAACCATTTTTTTACCTCCTCTGATTTTGACAGCATGATTGATGAGAGTAGAACCACCATCAATCATTTCTCATCAATAAACGGTCAATCAACGGTAAATATATTGACAATATATTGATCGTAAATTGACCGTTTATTGACCATTGCTTGATGTGTAATAGGGACCTTAATATAGTTATTATTAGTAAACAGTTAAAAGCTATACCAGTCAAACAATGTTATTTGAAAATTTATACCTTATATAGAAGCGTTTGAAGAAAAAATCTTAAATAAAATGCAAAAAGAAAAGAGCATATTTAATTTCTTACCTTTTATCTTCAGCCCAGGTCTTTTAAAACAAATGATGATATTTCGGCAATAATATGTTGCTTCAGTGTATGTGTATAGTAAAATTTAATTTTTTTTTTTATTTAAAACGGAGGTGGCCCTAATATGTCATGGCCGGCCCTAATATGTCATGGCCGGCATATAGGCATTTAGCCCTTTATGCCCTCTTCCATCCTCTACTTATTCGACACTTTTGATAAAGGCCAATAGGTTTGTGGGTTCTATCCTGCAGAATTTTTCTTAGGTTATGTAGTGCGTTTCCAACAACCTGAGTCTCAGCCTTGAAAAAGCTAGGCACTTTCCTACAACATGTGTAGAGGTTTCTTTCCAGACAGTATCTGCAGGTTGGATTGTCAAATAGTGCTAGTCTACACATGTGCTTGTGCATGTGGTTATGACCAGTAAGTATGCCCACCATCTTCCTACCGTCCTACTCTATTGAGAGTTATCAGGAAGTTGGTTATTTTGGTGTTTGTTTTGGTACATATATTTTGGAGACTCTGTGGCCTTCAAATTTAATTAAAAACTATTATAAAATTGTTTTTAAGGCATAAAGCCTATAAAGACTATGGGTGGGACAAGTTGTAAGGATAAAAACCATTAAAAGATGTCAAGTAGAATATTAGAGGTTAATCGCGGAAGTCTATTAATATTCAATAGATTAACTTTATAAAAGTTCATTAATAGAAAAATATTCTAACCAATAGACTTTCGTGATTAAGCTCAATATAGATCGTTTTCTATTGTAGAAAAAATTAGTCTATCGCTATTGGCCCTTTAGTCAAGGGTAACGTCCAGAAGTAGACCAATATAGACCAATAAAGGCAAAAATAAACCAATATTAAGATGGTTAGACGACTGTTATGATTGTCTATCTTAATATGATGACTGTCCGATTTGATTTAACGGGAACAGTTTCACAAGATAGAATAGAATGAAAGATAATTGTAAACGAGTTTAAGTCCCACCATAAGTTGTAAAGCTAACAGATTATGAAGATGATTACTTTATGTATCCTAGGCGCATTAAAATTACAAAAGTTAAATTTGCTTGTTTTCTACGTGCTATTACCGTTATTACCGTTATTAATGTTTAATATAGTATCCGGCGGTTGGTTGTTTTATGATTTCGAGACTTTCACAAGCATTTTGTCGTTAATTTTTTTCAATACTTTTAGGCCAACAATATTAATGTCATGTTCCTAGATACTGATACGCCCTGTTACTGCTGATTTAAAATTGGATATTTTTATTGTCATCTTGTCAATTTTTGCTTTGTTTAATTGTTAATCTATTTGTCTGTCCAATCTATACCTAGGCAGTTTTGCACCACCTGCAAATTTCAACGGTGTCGAAATGCCCAATTAATGAAATTTTTTTGTAGATTCCGTTTTTCTCTGTTTTTTTTTACTTCGTAAATCCTAATACATACTGTTTTCAGTTGATGTCGCTTATATTGTATTTTTTTATATATATATCCATTACGTATGTGGATTGGATTACAAAATATAATAATGTAAGTCCATGGGTAAACATCATTGATTGTAACCAAGTATTTCTTAACAAAGCTGCCCTTTTTATTAAATAATTGCAAAAATCTATTTATAGTTTCATATATTACTACAGCAGTAGTCCCATATTTTGTTAATCATTGTAAAATATTGAATAAAAAAATTTGGAACTGTCATTATTAATCCAACAATGTACCTTTTCATAATAATAACATCTTTTCTGAAAAAAATTTGATTATTATTACAAAAATTAAATAAAAATAAATATAAATAAAACAAAAATAGATTCAATAAAAAGCAAAAGCCTTGAAATATTTTCACACTGCAAAACAATAATTTAGTTTTTATTAATATAAAAATAGGATCTATAAAAATGTATGTAAGAAAAATAAAAATAGATTAAACGCCTAAAAACACCTACTTGTTAACCGTAATCATTTTTATTTTATTATAAAAATTCAATAAATTAAGTCGGCTTTAAGACTTAATATAATATACATCCTACTAAGTTATAACATAATAGGTAAATAATGTTTACCTTAATAAAGATTTCAATAAAAATTATTTTGTGGATTTTTTGCATTGAACAGCAAAAAAATAAAATAACATGAAAATCTAGTAATGATCTATTAGAATTTTATTTAATAGCTATATGTATAGCATTATTGAAATAGTTAGTTAGTTTGTATGTTTTAATGGAGGTTGGTATTATAGCAACCCATCGCTACATGATAATAGACAACATGTAACACCATAGCGAGCCATTATAATATGAAGTGGAAGTCTGTGGATATCCTGATGTCCTGAAAAATTTTCAAACATAATATATCCCCTAAGTCTAGTTTTCTTCACAACATGAACCATCCAAGAGGATATGATTTTCTAAAATTCTGATTGTCAGTATTGACAACTTACACTCACATTGAGTGGGACAATATTAACCAAAGTCATTTGTCTTTTATAATAGTCAATTTTTCATTGCGAACATACCAGCAGGGAGCATTGGCAATGTTTCGCAACACTTTGTTTTGAAACGTTTGAATAGTTTTAATATGAAATTGTTTAGCACAGCCAAGTTAATGAAAAGTTACACTCACATTGATTGGGAACATATTAACCAAATTAATTTGTCTTTTATAATCGTCAATTTTCAATTGGAACCATACCAAGGAGCATTGACAATATTTCGCAACACTTTGTTTTGAAACATTTGGATAGTTTTAATATGAAATTATTTAGCGCAGCCACATATTTGAATACAGTATGCCAAGACTGGCTTTACAATTTGATTGTAGATCAAAACTTTAATACACGTTGATACCGAATTAGCCAACTACAGCTGGTTGTATTTATTTATTTAATTTTTGAGCTCAAGTGAGCTAAAGCTGGTATATATAGAGTGTTTTACAATCAAAATCAAATACATGTAAAATTCAGTACAATAATTATAGTATGTAATTCTAACTAAGTCTAATAAGAAGGAAACAATGTACATGTAAAACCAAAGTTAAACAAAATTATATAAGATTAACATTAAAAAAAAAGTGAAAACCATAAAAATTGAAAATTGATTTATTTCAGTTCTAACTCTTGTTTTTTTTTTGTTGCTTAAAATGGTTTTCCCATCTGAGTTTTGCATCAAGAGTCATACCAAGGTATTTTCCAGAATCCATCCATTGTAAAATTCAAATTTACAGATTTTGATTGTAATTTTTACTATTACATCCACGGTATTATCACATTAGGAAGCCTCTTTAATTACGTTCTATGTTAAAAATAACTAAACACAACTAAATAAAGCTGCACATTACACTATTTTTAAATTTTTAAATATATTCTGAGTCATCTTTAACAATAACATTAAAATGCTACCAATGAAGTTCCAAAATATGTAATACCCAAATTAAATTTCATGCCAAATTCTGGAACAGTCCAAAAAATTTTCTTCCTTCATTTATTTTATACGCAACTAAGACTATTTTCTTCTTTCTACCGTTAATTCCAATTATTTCTTGAATTTACAAATATTTTTGTACTGTCTGAAATTCCAGTATGTTGTTTTGTATAAAAGAAAAAAAACATATTACTTCACGTAAACTCTTTTCTACCTGAATATTGATTTTACTTTATTTTTTGTTTTTATTTCTCTTAACTCTACAACTTCTTGTTTTTTTTTTTAATGTATTGTATTTTCTGTTTATTTTATTTTTTATTTATAACTGTTCGTGTATTATCTAGAATTCCCGAATTTTATTTACGATCTCAAACACCTTTTTTTGTTTCTTTTTTTTCGCACATAACATAAAATTACGATTTACTCAAGAAGCCAAAGCATCGCACAAAAAAACAAGCAAAAAAAGGTTTATTTCGTGACCAGGTAAATTTCTTATTGTGCTGCTAATCTTTTCTTTTCGCTCTCTCTCTGTTATATATTTTTTTTATGTTTTTACATTTTATCGTTATATCTTTATTCAAAACTAAATTATTTTATTTTTACCTGAGAATACAGAAAAAAAGTTAGTTAACTATTTTAAGCAAATTTATACGTATTGGTATTTGTAGTTGTTATTCAGTTCTTCTAATTCTGTTTTCTCTTCATCGGTAATCATTCCCTTACACTTAGACTTAATACTACTTTTGTTTTTTCGAAGAGGAAGCATATACAATACTCCTTGGTAGTAAACGAATTATTGTTTTGTTTCGTTTAAGAAGATGAGATGATTATTTACCTTGTTTTTTTTCATACTCTTAAAATACTACAAACCTAAGCAAATGGGCATGAGAGGGGGCATGAGATTTAAAGAGAAAAGAAGAAGATAAAAAAAATTATTTCATTTCAATTCTTTTGTTCCTCTGTTATTTTTATGTCATAAAAATAATTCTCTTTTATTTTGTTATTATTATTATTATATTTTTTTTTTTTTTTCATTATGTTTGACTAAAATGGCTGAAAGCCAAAAGACGAAAAAATGTCGGAATTATACAAGTGGAATATTATTATGTGAAGTATTTTGTAATTGTATTTGTTTTTGTTTATTTGTTTTTATTTCTTCATATATATACATTAGTACATATAAAAAATTTATTAAAAACCGTTATTATTATAAGTGAATGGAAATAATTCCCAAAATATCATACCACTGTCAATCAAAGGTAATAAGAATAATAGTTATCTTCAGTTTGCAGCTAACTTAATTCTAATTATGACAATATATTATAATCCTCCTTCACCTTTCAATAAGCTATATAGAATAATTATGATCAAACTGCTTTACAACCGCTTTACAAAAGAAAAAAACGGTTAAAACGATACAATGAGAGACAGTACGGAACATTTAAACCATGGAAAATAATTATATTCAGTGATGAATCTAAATTTTATTTAGCTGTTAACGGTAATCGGAAAAGGATCATAAAAATAAGGACAGAATATCATAAAGACTGCAGACTTAAAAGGACAGTAGATTCAAGCGAGTCTGTTTCTTTGGGGGTGTATGTCCGTAAAGAGTGTTGAAGTTCTCTTTGTTTTATTGATAATACAGTAAATTAACGGAAAATATATTTTATTTATTTATTTTTGATATCAGTTATTATTCATTAGTTATTAAATTATATATTGATATTTTGGATCGACACTGATAGCCATGTATTGACCGGTTACCAAGTATGGAATGAAAAATATTAGTTTCAGAATAAAAATATCCTTGTTTAAGAGTGGCGATCAAGCAGCCCGAAATTACATCCAATTGAATAGAATCTGTGCGAGAATGAATGAAAATGAATGGCCTCTGCGTAATAATCCACAGTCCATAATTGGTGGTTTACGTAAAAATATTCAGCAAATGTGTAATTTAATTACTGCTGAAGCTTTTGAGATTGTTATTGACGCAATACCAAAAAAAGCAGGTCCCGTGATCAAAGCGAAAGGAGACATACTTCGTCCAAATTTAAAATTATTCATTCTTTTTAACTATATTTAACTATATTTTTAATTATGTTATACGAATAAAATTTGGGTTTTTAATTGGTAGGCAAAATTAATTACACACTCAATAAATTTTTACATTTTTTTTCTTTTCCTTTTCTAAGGACGGAACTTCAAATGTGTTAAAAAAAACTTTGGGAATCAATTTCACAAAGTGTTCTTAATTTAAATTTAAATTTTGGACTGAAAAAAATCTCAAATGACTCAGGTAGTAACAGGTTTCTTTTGCTATGTCATCCGGCAAAAATAATTACACATTTGGTTTCATACGGCATGATTGATTACACATTATTGCATTTTGATCTATTGAAGTGAATAAGCGCATTTCTTGATAGCGTTTAATTAATTTTTATTTTTGAATTTGTATTCGAATATTTAAAAGTGACGAAGAGCAGCTCTTAATAGTGTTTCAAATAATTTTATTCTGCTAAAATTACTGGTTATTCATTAATAATACGTAAAACAATAATGTCAATAAAAATATTGCCAATAAACCAAGCTTTCACATAAATCTATAAACTTGCATTGAAACACTTGGTAACTGTGTTAAAAAATTCGATCAAAAAATTAAACATTTTTAAAGTTTGCAGTGTCCAAATGATTAATAATGGGTAGGGTCGTAGAAGGACAAAAACAATAATTTTAGCATTTACACGAACTTGCTACTTGTGTTACTTGTGTTACTAATATACTGTAAATTTAATAAAGTGTTTCTAGTATCATTTACCGTGGATTAAGTAATCAGAATATCGAATCAACGATCCATCTAAGACTATCTTATACATTTTATCTTATATAATGTATATCTATATCAATCAATTAACTACATTAACAACCCTAAATACCAAATGCAAATGTAGTCAATTCATTGACATAGAGTGGTATATTAACCAAAATATAGACTATTTTAGCATTGTACTAACAACACTGTATTCAATAGCAGTGTTTCCAGTAGTCTCACTCCGCAGAAGTAAAATGGTTGTAATATCGAATCAACGGTCAATTTGATATATCCTGTCTATTCCATCTTATAATATTTACCTCTATATCATTGTAGTCAATTAATTTAGTTCTAATAATAATGCTTAATTATTAATTCGAGTAAATCGATTTTATTAATAAAATTTTATATTACATATTGTAATGTAATTACAATGTAATTGATTTTATCCTAAGACAATTCTGATGAATTTCTTCGTAATATAGTTCAAATCAACTTAACGCGTAAATCATTTTTCAATTTAAATAAATTAAAATTAGTAAACAAAACCGAACGCGAACACATTCAATGTGTTTTATATTGCATCTTCTGAGTTGTTTTGGGCACTATTTCACATGAAAATACAAGCAAATTTAAATAATTTCCTTACATCATGATGTGTCCATAGTGTAGGTAAAATCCAGTTATATAATACTATTATATAGGTAGGTACCCACTTATATAATATATAATTTTTTGTCCACTATATTTTTTTATTTTTGTTTTGTTCTTTTTTGTATTAAATTAAAAAATATATGAATTTGCAAAACGGTGTATAACGATATGAATGCAAAAATCAGAAACAAGGATATTATTAATATTACTGTATATGTAGCTGTGCATGTGCAGAAAATATGAAAATTCAGATAAGAAAAATGAAAAAAAAAAAATAAAATGATAAAAACAAATGAAAATATTGTTTATATGCGAAGCTTATAACAGATTATTTAAGGATTTCAAAACGTTTTAACGGTACCTACATATGTATAAAAATAAAAAATAAAACAACGGTTGTTTTCTTATAAAATTTTCTTTTTCTTTTTGTCATAATTTTCTTTAAATTGTTTTATGCAGTGCTTTTTTACTTTCTTTAGTAAAACTTCATTTTTCTTCTAAACGCAGTACAGTTGGAAAGGGTGGTAACTCAATTTGATAGAGTATAGTGAGAAATAATAGTTTCTTGTTATTTATTTGAATCCTTTTTCAGAATTTTAATATAGATTTTGAAGAATTTTTAGTCACTTCTCAAGCAAAGTGAACTACTTTCTACAATTTTGTTTAAAATATATGATATTAAAGCATAATTTGAGAATTAGTTAGTATGTGACATGTTTAATACAGTAATCACATAACACAAAGGATAATAATGTTAGAAAAATAACTAAGTGATGAATCATGTTTGATTCTGGATTCATCGTAGACAAATTTGACATTATTACTATTACCGCATTTATATATATGGCGACTTGAGTACTTAACTTGAAATTATTTAAATTTAATTGAATAAATTTCAAGGAGCGTTTTCAGTATTTTAGATTGAAAGCTTAAATATAACATTTGGCTTCGAATCAACTTGTGTTTGACAGCTTTATAGAAATATTTTACTAAAAGTGTAAATTAAAGAAAATGAATCTACTTAACAAAAATATTTTGGTTAAAAAGTTGTTATAGATGGTCTTTGATTTAGTAATCTATCCATTTGCTCACAAAATTGAAATTAGTCGACTTGTTGCCACTTTAATCATTTTATTTATTTATTTTTATGTAATTATACCTTAAATTTTTCCATTTTACCTCTATTTGTTTAGGATTTTAATATCCCACATATCTTTTAGCTATTTCTGTCTCTACCAATTATGTATAAATTTCGCTATTTCTTCATTTTGTTCCATTTTTTTCTCTCAATAATTCCCAATTTATTAAATACATCTAACATTTATTTTCTTTCTTCATTACTACTATATTTCTATTTGACATATTTATTGTTTAAAAAAACTATTTGTACATTTAAACGAAAATATATATACTCTGTTAACATGTTGTTATTTTCAAGCTTTCGAACTTAAAAACAGCATTTTCGCTCTCAAATGTTAAGTCAATTGCACAAAATTTGATTTTGATTGACTTCAATGAAGTTGGCTTCAAGCCAATCCGTGTTTATATGAGCTCGAAGTAGACTTCAAGTAGATTTCAAATCAATCTCTGTTTATATGTGCTGAAAGTAGGCTTCAAGTACGCTTGGAGCTGGCATATAAACACTACGGTATCTGATTAAATTCAAAGCTGTAGATTATGATATTACGTTACATGATTCGTAAACTCATATATGCTTAATTGATAAGGAAAAATCACAATAAGCCCATTTATTGTTGCGGTAATAGACAAGGCAGATCCTCACACGTTATATTTAAATCTTAATTATATGCTAACTTACTTAGACTGCTTTGCATCTTTGAACAGATATTTTGGCCCTGTTTAGATACCTCTACCTTGAAGTGTGTTCTCCGCAGATGTTTTTTACGAACACAGGAATAAT
This sequence comes from Argyra leucocephala, assembly GCA_963942445.1. Lineage (NCBI taxonomy): Eukaryota > Metazoa > Arthropoda > Insecta > Diptera > Dolichopodidae > Argyra > Argyra leucocephala. Next base: position 44,270,784 of record OZ012681.1, on the reverse strand, counting down.
GACAACATATTATCCTTACAATAAAAACACATTGTTCTTGGCTAAAATCTGGTTTACATCTTCTTTTCCTCATCATTTCCCAACTTTCCTTTCTCATCTTAGTACGAATCGGTAAAAAAACGTACCAACCGGTAAAAAACCTAAAAGTCGGCAAAAACCTATCAATAGGTAAAAATTTACCAATCGGTAAAAGCCGTATCAATCGGTAAAAAACCGTTCCAATCGGTAAAATCTTTACAATCGGTAAAAAACTTCCCAATCAGTAAAAAATGTATCAATCGGTAAAAAAATCGGTACTCATCTAGTTTTGATAAAAAAAAATATTTTAAAGAGTTTTCTAAATGTTATTCAGACTTTTTCAATCTCTACCGTAAATTTCTAAAGAAATACAAAGGATTCTGGCGAACAAATAAAAAAAAAAACGGTAACTTAAAGAAAAATAATTTAATTTTGATGACTAAGAATAACGGTTTTATATATTATTATTACATGATTAGAGAATAGGGAACAACAGATAGAAAGAAAGAGATAGAAGAGGAGAAAAAGGATCTGAGATGGCAAGAAAATAAGAATGAAATAGAATTAGAGATTTAATTTCTTTTAGTTGTTTATAATGCAGGTTACATTCCTGGTGATATGTTAAGGATTTAAAACAGAAACAAAAACAAAGTAAAACAAACAAAAATAAGATATTATATAAGAGAATTTTTTTGAAAAACGGAAAAAATGTAATATAATAATAAACATAATATAGCTACATATAAATGATTTAGGTGCTTTTAAGACAGTTTTTTTTCTATATTTTTGTTTATAATATAAAATGTATACATATACGAATGTAAGTAGGTACTTTTATTATATAATCATACAATATTTCTTTTTATTTTTAAAAATGAAGTATAAAATATATACAAAAAAGGATCAAATCTAAATAGATTTCTTTTTTAACTCAGATTTTCAAGTTTATATTTTTTGTTTTGTTGTTATATATTTTAAAACTGTAAATGTATGTTTAGGAGTTATAAGTATCATAATAATTTTCAATAGGATCTAAAGTAGAAATAAAGTATGTAGAAAGTTGATAAAAAAACAAAGAGAAGTTAAAAATATAATTTTAAGATTTAAACTTTAGAGGTAAATTTTTTCTTTTATTAAAATTATATTGTTTTTAGGTTATTGCCAGTATAACATTAGAATTTTAAGTGAATTGAAAGTGAAATTTGAAAAACAAAAAATGACAAATTATTATTTATAATTCGGAATAACGTTAAGTTAAAAAATACCACAGAATCTTTATAATTGAATTATACCTTTATATGTGTCAAAAATTTATAATTAAATTCTAATTATATTTTCGTATAACTACAAACATTTTTTTGTTTAAACTACTTTTGAATGAAATTAAAATTTTGTCTATAATGTTAAATTATTTAAATTCTAATCATTTTTATTAAATATTTAATTTGTTTCTGTTTATTTTGTATTTAATTTTTTTTTGTTCGTTTTTTTTTTAATCGTTTTTATGTTTCCAATTATAACATTAAATTTCTTTTATATTCATATATATATGTACATCTTTATTCTAATAAATAAACAATTACTATATTAGGTAAACTGCTTAATCTAACTAAAAAAAAAACGCAAAAAATTAATCCAATTAGTAAGCATTTAGTCAATAGATTCATAATAGAAAAATCACAATTTCAAATAATCACAGATGTGTGTTTTCATATTCAGATCAAAATATTAATTTTTTTTTTAACCAATTATGGTTATAATATTGGTTGAAAACAATTTACGATTAATAAAATTAATTTAACCTATGACTATCACCCATATCTTCTTAGATCCATTGCTGATGCGAAGAAAAAATTCATCACATCACGGCAAGCTAAATTTGCATTTCTGTTAAACATTGTAAGCGAAGTAATCAAGCATTTTATTATGTTGGTAGTACTGTCAAAAAAGATTATTAGTATATAAACAAAATAGATTAGTATATAATAATATACTTAGTATATAAACCTTCTAAAATTAATTATTATTGTGGAATTAATTTAAAATTTTAAAATATTTTTTAATAAAATTATATACAGTATAGTACATAATAGTATAGAAATTATAATTCATAAGTAATGTAAAACAGTAGATAATAGTAAATATGATTTTTCTTTTAAAATAAATGCAACAAAATTAATGAAAAACTGTTTATTAATATTTCCTTACATAACTATTTTATCCATTCAATTTATTTATTTAATTCATTTTTTTTTTCAAAAAACACAAAATAATTTGGCTCGATACTCTACGTTTTCAACTTTTGAAGATATAAAAAATGGCTGTCGCATTCTATAACAAGTCTGACAGAAACTACTCACGCGATAGTTTTGATATTTACCCTCTCTACTCCCTCTCTCTCTTAAATCTCTACCTACAAGCAGTTAAATTGTTAATCCCATATTCTTGCAATTATAAAAAAAATTCACAATATTTTGCAAATCAATGTAATTCCAAATAAAATATATACACCCCAAAATTATTAATTAAATAAAATCAGTAAAAGTTAAAATTTTTTGAAAAGGTAGCGTTTATAAAGAATACCCTCCCGGCAAAAAAAAAATATATATATAATTGCAGCTCTTGCGATGACGCACAAAAACTCATGACATAATAGCTATATCGATTGGATTGGTTGATTATACCTACATATTTATTCTCTATAGTTCACTTGCCCCAAATACATATGTTGTTGCACTGCCTTGCATTCAACTACTTCACCTTAAATTTCAACATTTCGATTTCAATATTTACATATTAAAACTGTATATTTCAATATTAAAAAAAATAGTTAACTTTGTGGTTAATTAACCAACGATGATAGTTAAAGGTTAATTATTTACCACAAATAAAAAAACCAAAAAAACAAATTTGAATTAAATACCAACATGACAACAATATAGTTTAATTTTTTTCCTTTGTTTGCTACAATTCAAAAAAAAAACAAACGTTGTAAAATAATTTGAAAATAAAACTTATACAACTACCTATATCCTATCCCTAATATTATAAAGAGGAAAAATTATGAAATAATAATTTCAATCATTTGGAAAATAATCTATTTTTAGTTGCACTAAATTTTAGATAAATTAATTTATATAATAAAGTAATAAAAAACCAAATTTAGATAATTATATTAAGTGAAAAAACATGTAAAAAAAAAAGTATATTGCAAAATAATCCTTTTTTTCATTATAAATTATAATTATGTCTGTATTAGATAATTAATTCCAAAAATTTTCATAGGTTTGCTATTATCCCTACCCAATTTTCAATTATTAAAAATATTATTAATCCATTGCAAATGTTTATATTTTAAGTATACTATATATACTTTAGAATTAGTAATGTTATCATTAAAATCAATTGGACAATTTTTTATCTTGTAGATATGTTTATAAATATAGATATACTATACTTGTTTTTACTACTATACCTATAATAAAATTTACTATTTTTTTTAAATTATGAATTAGCTACTTCCTAAACATTTTTTCTCCATCATTTGGTTATTGTTGTTTTAAAATTGGTTAAGTTAGAACTTAATTAAATGACAAAATTACCAATAATGAGCCACAAAAAAACGCTTTGTAATGATATGAAAATGCTACCGTAATCGGAATTGTTAATAAACTATATTTATTGTGGAATTATAATAGCAAAAATATTTTTCAGTTATATATTAATTTATTCCAATTAAGACCATGAGTAGGGAATTGTTTTATTTTTATTACGTTTTTTCAGTCAAATTCTAACAAATTAAACAACTTTTCAACAAATTCAACATTTAGTCAAATAATTTGTTTGAAAAAATGTAAAGTTTGTTTGAAAAATTGTTTAATTTGTTTGCAAAAATCTTCCAGTGACTGAAAAAAGTAGAATACAAAAGACTGTAGAATAGAATATAGATGAACTTAACATTGAATGTTGTCAGCGAGATACAAAATCGATTGATATTATGGTCACAAGTAGATCTTTTACATTTAGTAATCGAATGCTCTTTTCAAATTTATTAATTCTTAAATTCTTCAAGCTCTGATTTCTATTTTGTCCATCATAAATTTATAGATCAACTTTTTGAATTAAACTCCTCGATAGAATACGAAAGTGATATGAAATATAACTATCCAAATTTGTTCACAATAATTAAAAAAAAAATTTTATATAGAATCTAAACTCTAACTATACATTATAAATTAAAGTAATGACTTAATATTTTTTTATGTTATAAAATACACAAATACATTTAGTTGATTATGTAATAAATATGATTTGCTTAGTATTGGATTCCGAACCTTCGAATACGAGCTTTCTAATCAACATTGCAAAATTGTTCAAATTTATTTATTTATTTAATAAATAGTACCTAAAAATATATGTATATCTGTATATCTGTATATTTTTATATCTCTATATCTGTTTATCTGTATATCTATATATCTGTATATCTGTTGTATCTGTATAACTGCATATTTGTATATCTGTATATCTGCATATCTCATCTTTATATATGTATATCTGTAAATCTGTATATATGTATATCTGTATATCTGTACTATGTATATCTGTTATCTGTATATCTCTATATCTGTATATCTGGATTATGGATATCTGTATAACTGTATATGTATATCTATATATCTGTATATCTGTATATCTGTATATCTGTACATCTGTACATCTGTACATCTGTACATCTGTACATCTGTATATCTGTATATCTGTTCTATTATTTTACTTCGGCTTTCAGCCAATATCTAGCTTAAAAATTGGAGGAACTGAAATTGTTAGAACAAATTTTTTTGTATTAAAATTGGTGATTTTCGAACATTCAAACATGGCAGGAAAAGCATCTTAAGTCTAGTTAGGAGTGATTCAAACAACATTTTTATAAAAGTGAGAAGAATTGTGCTGTGTTTAATGTTCAATTAACAAATTCAAAATTTAGTAATACAATCTCAGTAATTATAATTAAAGAAAAGTACGGTCCTATGTTGGAAAATATGCTAGGCTAATTAGTTATGTTCAAAAAAATAGTTATGTTCAATACTTAATGTATTTACACCTATTATTTATAATTTACTTACACTAGCCTGATTTTTTCTTCTAAAGAAAATCAAGCTTTCTAATAATTTTTTAGTATTATAGTATATTTTTCCATCATCATAGTACAAAATTGACTATTTTGATCCATTTACAATTTATATAATTTCTATTTATTAATTTCTGAATTAAAAATTATTCCAAATTCAATATTGAATAAACCATCTACAGTTATTTCAACGCAATTCGTACATTTTAGAACATTTTTATTTTACAAATTCAATTTGAATATATAAGTATATAAAAAATTATTTATTACATTCAATTATATTATTTATTTTAAATTTCTAAATTATTATAAATTATTATAAAAAAATTTTTGAAATAATTGACATTATATTGAAATTCCATTCTATATTTATTTATAATATACTCATATACCAAAATATTATCAAAGGATTAATATGGATTTAATTTGTAATCATTTTGATAATTTTGATTAGATATGAGAAATAAACAATAATTTTTTTTTTCTAAAAGGAAAAGGGAAACAATAAATATAGTATAAAGTTAAATTACCATAAATTAAAGTAAATAAAATTAAAGTTAAATAAACAACTAAGTAATATGAAGGGGGTGAAGAGAAGAACAAAAAATAAAAGCCAACAAATCGATTTTATTTTTATTTATAAATTAACCAACCCATTTTATTTGTATTTACGTAAAATATATGTTTGCATTTAACAAAAAAAAAAAAAAAAAAAAAGTCTGAAATTTAAATAAAAAATAACCAAAGTTTAAATTTTGTTATTTCACCAAAAACCTTAATACCAATATAGAAAAAAAAAAACAATAATACAAAAATCAAAGTTAAGCCAATTTTGTTTTTACATTTTATGCCCAAACACATGTGGCTTATTTGATTTTTAAACGAGAAAAATAAATTTTTAATTCGCCTCTCCACCCCCTTGAACGCCTCTCATCTTCATCAAAGAAAAAAACAAAAAAAAAGACTTTAAATAACTTTAAAAAATAAATGTGTCCTTTTTTCAAGGCATTTTGGGATAACCTTTTGGGGCTGGCTGGGGATATGCAAATAGTTTACATTAAAGAATAACACAAAACAAAAAAGTAATGAAAACAAAAATTTATTTAGGCACTTTATATGTAACGGGCTACATACACACATATACACACGCACATACACCATCAACATATAAAAATAGGGTTAAAAAAGAAAAATTACAAAATTTAACAGAAAGCTTCATAGATTTTATTTTATTTTTTTTTTTATTTTTGTAAGAATCCATCCAGAATTGACCAAAACACAAAAATAAAAATAAAAAACGGTAAAAAAGGACATTTTAACAATTTAAAGTTTTGAATATAGAACAAAAAAAAAAAAATAAACTGCCTGTAACAGATTTAATTTTTACAGATTTACAATGAAATAATAGAAGAATGAAGAGATAAAGAGAGAGTGAAAGAGAGAGGTTACATTTTATAAAAGGTCCTTTTGATATTTTTTTTTCAACAATACAGATAACAACAATTTTTTTTTTTTTGTTTATATACATTAAAAATAACTTTAATTTTAAATTAAATACAACTTAAAACAAATTATATTACATATACTTACCTACTATTATTTAAATAATATAGTAGGTCATCTCATAGTTATTTATTTTTAAATATATATATATATATATATATATATATATATATAATATGTAAGGATAATAATAGTACTATAATTTAAATTTAAAATAAATTGTTGCAATAAAATTAAAGTGAATGATATTAAAAGAATATAATATAGGCTACATAATTATGTAAATTAATGTTATATATAAAAAATAAGGATATTCTGTTTTATTTATTTATATTGTAGCAATTTTAAAGAGTATTTTTTAGTTAATTTATTTTTTTTAATTAAAAACTTTCAAGGTCTTATAACAAAAGTTTTTATTATGAAAACTTATGATAATATACCTATAGGCCTATATGCTTTATTGTATAACATTTTCGATTTTAAAAATAATTTAAATTTGTTTTTTAAAGTGTTCATATAATATGTATATTAAAATTGAGTATATTAATTGAATGACAAGTACGTCATTCGTTTTATAGTAGATGATTAATGCTGTATTAAATAAAATTTTCTTTAAATAATATATTAAAGTACAATTTAATTTATAGAATTAAATAAAATAATGTTCGAGTAAAATATATTAGTACAATAGAATATAAAAATATATTACCGGATCCCCTTATATCCGAAAGCTTCGGGCATATAAGTAAATCTAATTTATTATTGTACTGAACTGTCATGTGCAATATTTATGTAAACAGATTACGTGTAGTATATTTTGACAGTGTTCACTATTTTATTTTTTATTGTATAGAAGTAAGAGTACCAAGTTATTAGTTTTATCGGAGCTCAGTCATTTCAGCATCAGCGATTAATTTCCTTGGACCTTCTACCCCTACCACTATATCTTCCCTTATACCCTTATATCCATTATTCACTTATATATCCTCGAAAATTAAATTTATCATGTACTAATATCGAGCAGATAGATTTAATTTAGCATTGTACTTTTAGCATTGTTATTTATAAGTTAATCATATAGGTATAATATGTTTGTGATTATTATGCGACTTTTTTTGATATTTGAATTATTCATAAAAGGTTAGCTTTTACTGCTCAGTAAGTATATATATATGCAACTCCTACTTGAACCGTACAAGCTTGAATGCAATTAAGTAACATCTTTCTTCATAAATACTGTAGTAGTTATAAGTCAATAAAGTCACATTATAAAATCTACATTGAGAAAATATAATTTAAATAATACTAATTAATAATAATTCTACAGAGATTCAAAATGTGAATTAAAAAACATATTGAAGTACTTCAACACTCCTTAACCCTACTTACATTTTCTTTTATCATTCTAAATATTGAAATTTCCATTAATTTATTTTTGTAATATTTTTGTAACATCTAAAAAATACCTTTGACCATAATATTTAAATTCTTTATGTATATTCAAAAATTAACAAAATAATAAAAAATTCAAACCTATTCAAGTTGAATCAAAAACAAAAGAACTCAAAAAACTAAATTATATAAAAATGTTCAATTTAAATTTAAATTTTTCTAAGAATTATTACTCCTTCTTTATTTTCATTAATTTTGTATAATAATTTTCAATTTCTTTCCTTTTTATGTTTTACAATAATCATCATTAAGTTAGTAAAAAAATATATATATAATGATTCTACACTACTGAACTACTACTCTGCTATAAATATATATATATATATATATATATATATATACATAGAAGTGTATATTTTTAAGAGCAAAATTACATTTAATTCATAATAAATTGGTACAAAAAAACAGAAAAACAATAACAAGAAAATAAAAAAGAAAATATCCTTTTCATAGTTTGATAATTATCATTGTATTACTGCAACGGTGCACTTCTATGTCATAAGGGCCCATTTTATTGAAAATAAAATTGAAAGTCTCATTCTCCTTTTTGACTCAACGTTATTTCGTAGAAAATTAAAAGTACAGAATTTAAAAAAGTAATGTAAAAAGAACAAAAACAAAATAATAAAATAAAAAAAAACTTTGTTTTTATCTACCACCACAACTGCAACGGGAAGAAACAAACAACATTTTTGTAACATTATGTCCTTAACCATTTATTTTTTTTTCTGTATTTTTTGTTATATTTCTAGTATTATATCTATGTTAGTCAGTCAGTATAGAGAGAACAAAATGAATGTGATATAAAAGTAGAAAAGTAACATAAATACAGGTGTATGATAAAAAAAAAAATATTATGGTTTTGTTGTTGTGGGAGTATGTTTTTCATTACATTTTCTATCTATATTTATATTCTTAAATTGTATACCTTAAGCAAAAGTAAGTAATATATCTAGAATTTAGTTGTTGTTGTTGGCCTAACTTACAAACTTTAATGATATTTTTTTTTATCTGTTTCTCTATTTTGTTTTTTTTTTTTTTTGTGTTTTATGTACAGATGTTTTTTATATGTGGGCTACAAAAAATAAATATGTATTATACTATATAAATTTATGTAAAAAGAAAATGTTAAACTGTTTACTACAAGAATACCTCAAATGTTTTATGTAAGTATTCAGGTATTGCTTGGGTTTGTACAACATTTTATGTTCAAAGAAAAACAACAGTAACGTTATCAAATTTTTGTAATTTTGCTATAAGAATAGCATGAATGTAGAAAATATAATTTTTTGTTTGTTTTGAAAATTTAAAAAAAAATGTTTTTTTTTTTGTGTTTATATGACTTGTAACTATCGTAACGGTACTTTTTTTTCTAATATAAATGAATGCGATTTGACTCAGTGTAGTAGATTTTTGAAAAAAAATTTAGAAAATTGCGACATATGTCCTTGTCGTAGAATGTCCTTTTTTTTAATTTAAAAAAAAAATTTTTTTTTTTGTTTTATTATTGTTTTTTTTTTTAACTTGAAAGCTCTAAAAATTAGTTTTGTTTATTTTTTATTTAAACCAGCTATATCATAACAAGATTCGAAAATATAAAAATTAAATTTGACTTTGTTACAACTTTAAGTTCAAATTAGTCTTTTTAAGGACATGCATTTTATTTATTTATATTTTTCAGAAAAAAATTACCGTTATTTATTCTTACAATTGTACAAATTATTTTATGTAAAATTTTTCTTTTTATATATGTAATTTAATAAAATAACACATAAATACATAGTATAGAAGAGCCAAAGGTGAATATTTAACAATGTAGAAAAACATAAAAAACAAAAAACATAAAAAGAAGATTCAAGGTACACAAAATTGTATAAAACAGGATATTCAATGTACAGTATGTACAATAATATGTGTAATAGATCCTAAATGAAATGAAAAAAATATAAAAGAATATTATATTCTATTTAATATCCTTTTATTTTTTTTTTTTTTTATAAGGTTTTGCACCATAATTTTTAATGGAAAAAACTCTTATAAACTGCACATATGTAAAATTATAATCCTATATAAACTATAGGATATAGTTATAGGTATATAGGTACATAAAATATATTAAAAAAAAAAACAGTATTGAAAGAGGTGCAATAAAGAAAACATAAAAATTTCCATAGAAAAGATTTTTTTTTTACTTTTGTTTGAGTAGAAAACATAAGAAAAATGACAGTAAATTTCAATTGCAGGATAATATTTTATGTGTCTGGGCGTATTTTAAATTCACAAAACTAAAAAAAAAAAATAAGAAAAATAAAAATGTTTAAAAACTTTTCAGCTTTAATATATATATATATATATATATATCTATGAATATATATGAATAGTGTAATCTCATCTTCCTTGTGTCTCTGTAAAATAAAATTTTTAGTTTTAGTTTCATTTTTAATTTTCAATTTTTATATTCTTATTTTGTCAAGAATCCTGGTGCGAAATAAAATGCCAGGATATTAACTACCTATTGTATTTTTATATAAAAATTTTATTCAGTTTTGTTTGTATGTTGATGTACAGAGTAAGTTTTAATTTTTAAAATAAAAAAAAAATATAGAGGAAAAGAAAATGGTAAAGGTAGAAATTTTATAAAACGATACCTACGTATAAATCACAAAATTTAAAGAATTTTCTTATTTATTGGTTTTTTTTTTTGTATTTTTTTGAAATTGTGGTTGTGCAATGTCAATATCAGACTATCTACACCATAATAAGATAATACTGAATATACACAAAAATAACAACAAAATTAGAATAGAATTAGAAAAGAGATAACGTGTATGAAGTTAGTTAGTTGTTAGTAGACGTCGTCATTGTCGTCTTTGTTGACGTCAGATTTTATGGCCTATGGTGATTTATATAATAGGAAATTTTCTAGTCTTGTTTCACATTTCTGCTCTTCTTTTCTCTCTAGTTTAAGGACATTTTTTGTTTTCTTTTCAATATTTTTGTATCACTTCTTTCTTTGGTTGTTATAAAAATTTTTGTAGTAAAAGCTTTTAAATTGTCAGGATTAATTTAATGTTTATTTGGATATTTTAAAAGAAATATTTTGAAAGGATAATCTTTTGACTTGGGGAAATTATTATCAATAAGGAAGTAAAAATTTATTTATTTATTTATTTATTGTTTTTGCAGTTTAAGTTTTAACTCGGTTGTGTTTTAAATTAGTGTTATAAAGTTTTGTCTTATAGGAATTAAAAACATTGTGTATTTTTTGCTTTTTTTAAATACCAGAAGAAGCAAGTGATATTTAAATGAATTGTTTTTAAGTTTATAACTGACTAAAAATATTTAAAAACTGAGAGAACTTTTATGTACTTCACAGTAACTAAGTTGCAACTACCTACCTTTTTTCTTAGATAGCCAACAGACTATGTAGGTCCTGGGATTGACTCATCAACATCCTGCATTTGTTCGGGTCATGAGCGGTTTCTCTCCAGTTGAAGATGTAAATTGAAATTGTTTCATATCTGCCGATAGTTGTCTTTCCACCGAAGGTTTGGTCTGCAACGACGTCTTGTATATGTGGGTCTAGAATATCTTGGTTGGACTTTTTCGTTCATATCATTTTATAAGCCACTGTAATCTCTAGATACTTACCATTTCGTGCCTTAAGTACGATACTTCAATTTTTAGTACAGAATGTGTTTAACTTTTTGTTCGAGTATTTATTTATTAAAATTTTTTTTGGAATTTACTATTAACTTTCTTAATTAGCAGTACCCCTTGTATTTGGTTATCATTAAAAATATAAGTAGGTACTCTATATACAATACATATAGTTTTTCACCTTTAAAATTAGTAAATTTACCACACAAATTCTAAATATTGTATGTAGGTATTTGTGTATTCCAATCTCTGTGTAAAAGCAGTTAGGGTGTTCATCCCATGAACTTGGAAATATTTAAAGAAAAAAAAACATAGTCCAATTTTTTATAATCTATTAAAATTTGTTTCATTATACTCTACTGGAAATATCCTTTACAAATTTCAACTCAAAACTAAACATTAATAGAAATTAATTTTAAAGTTAAAACTATACTTAATATAAATATTACATATATAAAGGCAGGACATCATATTAAATTAATTAACTAATAAGGAAAACAAAATGGCGGCATTTCTTCTGTCTCATATAATGGACATCAAATATTGAATAACAACGATTAAATAACCTCTGCCAATTAACTATTCTTCTTCTTATGTTGCTAATAACCCACTACTGAATGTTCAGCCATCACTCAACTCATCACTGTAAATTTGCACACTCTTCTCTACATCTTGTGCTGTGAAACAATTCTTCTACGGTCCTGCTTTCTTTTGTCTCCTTCCGATATTCTTCTTGCCTTCAATTTCGCCTTGTGTAATAAATTGAAGTAGTTCATACTTCGGTCTCGTATTATGTGACCAAAGTAGCTTAATCTTTTACATTTGACATTTAGAAGTATTTTTTTGTTTATTTTGAATCTTCTAAGAAATTTTAGATTCTTGACTCTGTCGTGATAAGAAATTTTGAACATTTTACGAAAGCAAGACATTTCGAAAGCTTCTAATTTGTTAGTGCAGCAACTTTAAAAATGTTTCTACTCCGTATAATAGTACAGACATGATATAACATTTTGAGTACCCTATTCTAAGTTTGATGTTTATTTCTCGGTTGCATTATACTATATTTTTGTATTTTACAAAAGTATATTCTTCCCATTTCGATTCCACATTTTACTTCCCTTATCTGACGTCCAGTTTTCATCGAGACAACAACTCAAATATTTAAAGCTGGAACCGCGTTCGATGGATTCATTGTTGATTGTGATGAGGTGAAGTATTGTTCAAGAACTTTGTTTTGTTTAAGGACTTATTATAAGGAAATCATAAACTTTTTTTTTCGGTTGTTCATGTAAAGACCGGAATAAATGCTATGCTCATTGACTTTGTCAACTACACCGGGTGTTCCAGAGCATGGGTATCAGGTTTTTAAGAGGGGAGGAGCTGTTTCTTGTTTTTCCTTGTAGAATCCGTACTTGTGAAAAAAATACACCTTCCCTTCCCGATTTCGGCCAATTTCGACGATTTTTGGGCTTAAAAAACCCTTATTCGGTCCTTCCGAGAAGTTAAAAATATCACCAATCGATAGACCACCCTCGATTTAATTAACAAACTTTTTTAAATTTTAAAATAACGGCTCCTCCTCATCCTCCTCAAAAACTGATACGCTGATACATCTGGAACACCGGGTATATTGTAAATTATTCAAGTATGTTAGTTGTGTTGTGTCATCCGCGTATCGGATATTGTTGATGTAGATTTAATTTACTCTGATTCCTTTGTCTATTAAATAAATTGTGTCTTGGAAAATATATTCAAAGTATAGCTAAAGTATAGCCACTGCTATGGCTACAAAAAACAAACCGTAGTTCGTTCTTTCAGAGTCAAGTTACAAACATCTAAAAATCATGTACAAAAAAAAAATTGTCGACAAAGAAATTCGCAAAGAAAAAATACATTTTATTGTTGTGAATTTAGATACATGCTATTTAGATGTTTGTCCCCATTGTATTCATATAGAAAGGTTAATATGTAATACAGATCTACGACCTTCTCCCAGTTAAAAATTTTCAAAATTAATTTATGTTTTAAAAATATAGATTAATTGTTACAATATTTTTGTATATACTTTATTAATTATTTTTACTAATACATAGTTTTTTTGTACTTAAATTGATAAATTTCATGTGTATGGGTAAATTGCATGTGTTCGAATTAGAATTAAACACAAAATTTGAAAATATTATCGACTATGGTGCGAAGTACGATATTAGAACTTAGTTGTTCACTTGCAATAATGTTAACTATAGGAACACAATTCCTCGCCCCCTATATCCTACTGATGGGGTTACAGGATGATTATAATGATAAAAATATATTCTAAAATGCTAAAATTTATAACTTGGCTTAAATAATCTTATTATCCCCTTAAAGTTCAAGATCATTTTCCCCAGTTACATTATATTATATTTTTCTGTCCATTTGGTTTTAAAGTACCGATTTAATTACATTTAAAACTTGCAGAGATAAATTTTTTTATCTGAACTGTTTTCAAAAAACTATATACAAATTTTAAAACTCTTACTTTGCTGCTGCAACGATATTAAATTTTCCCCAAAATTTTACAAAAATAAACATTTTTTTTCATTTTACAGCATTACACTCTATAGGATGAACTTATTGTACACATTTTATATCTATGAGAAAGATAATTTTTTTATTTGACAGCTATCAGTGATAACATTATGATCTGTCCAATTAAAATATCAAAAAAAAAAAAAAAAAATATTTTTTTTATTTATATTCAAAATTTAGAAACAAAATTTTCGAATGTCCACTTGATCCAAAAATATTGTATAAAAATAGATTAACTTGAGTATTTAAACAAAAACAAAAAAACACTACTAAGTATAAAATCCATGTGCTATGCATGGTAATTGAGTTAAATTTTATTGACAAAAAAAAATTATAATAAATACATTTTACTTTTGGAAATTAAGCTGGGATATACTTACAGAGTACGAGTAAGAGTATTACTATAATTGAAATATTTTTTGGGAATAATAAAAATAAAGAAAACGAAAATTATAATTGGAAGTGATTACACACTTGATTTGGATAAGATTATACATAATAATATTATTTATGTAATTTAGATTAAAGATTTGAGCTTCATTTAAGTTAATTTAAAATATTAATTCCAATTATGAAAAAATGGTGGGAAATTGATAATTTATAGTTAATAAATTATTTTCACGCAACAAAACAACTTCTTCTTGTTAGCTAAGTTAAGTTTTACTTTGACTTTAAATATGATTAATGTGACATATTATAACATTTTAATTATAGATAGTTTTGAGATATTATATTTTGTTATAGTGTTGTTGTTTTTTGTTGGCAATAAGTTATTAAAATATAATTTCAAAGCAAATCAAGGCTACACTATTCTTTATTTCACTTGATATTTATAACATAATGTATATGTGATGGTAAACATACATTTTCTGTACATAATTTACATTGTAGCTGTAGGGTTATAAAACGTATACATTTTGTGTCTGTAAACACACATTTACTTAGTAAACAATTAGTAAAGGTACATTGTAGTGATAAGTTTGCAAAGAAAATATATGTAAATATATAGTCACAATGTATACATACAGTAAAAGTACAACCGTAATCATGAGTTTACGTTTACATGTACAATTTTTGTCTACAATGTACGATTTGTAAATGTACCAAAAAAATTTGTGACTATGAGTTATACAAAATGTTCCGCAGTAAACTTTGGCTAATTTGCTTTTTTCTGTAATTACAATCATCACTTGCTTTGAAAACCTTATATCAAGCTGCGATTGTAAAGTTTATTTTTGTAGTTTTAGTACGTTTAAACTGACGCCAAATATTTCAAAAAATATATTTTTTTTCTTTATATTAACTTCGATCTTTTAGTGACAATATTTTTTTCTGTTCTACCTATTTTACAATACTGACTTCTAAGGTCTGAACTGAAAATTTGAAAATAGAAACATCAGCGACAGAAAATCAGCCGGTTAAGAACAATAGCAAACATATAAATAAACAAATTAACGTCGAGGCAAGTTAATAAAGGCACATATAGGCAATAAGTACAGTATTAACAAACTGTCCAGACTTTTGATAGAAATATTTAAATAACGTGAAAATGTATTTGAATTCAAATATCACTAAGTAAACAGTCGTTTTGGCATTCCAAACAATGGAGCTTAAACATGGACAATTTGTATAGAGAATAAGCTCCTGTTTGATAAATAAAATGTCCATTTAGCTTTACATTAAATATACCAAAAAAAATTGAGTCTATGCTTTTTTTCTAGGTTTTTAGGTTCAAGATTGTAAGTCAGTAATTCATTTGCTTGAAATTGAAACAATTGTTAACATATTTTTTTTCATGCAGGGCCGAATTCAAGCAATAATTGCTTTTATCTAAATCTCATTCATGAGCATGAACTTGTTTGCTTAACCCTAAGTTTAATTTCATTCTCATCTCAATCACATTTTCATTTTTATGCATTCCAATTTGAACTGATGAAAATAGTCCTTTTTGTATATTTAGAATAATTTTTGGAGCAGTGAAAACTGTTTTTAAAATATTTAAAATATTTTCCAAACTCTTCAAATATTGACAACAAATTTTGAAATATTGGTGAAAAAAATGTTAACAAAAAATCTATATATTATAAAAATTCGTTTTATATTATAAATCTTGAAAAGTGAGTTAAATAATAAATAATTATAAAAAAAAAATAAAAACAATCACTAGAACAATAACCTCTTACACAATTAGCTATATTGTATATATATAATCCTACATTTCATTTCAAAAAATCTTACTCTCAAACAATATAAATTCATAAATAAAGAATTTCACAAAAAACTTATTATCATTGATTTTCAACCAACATTATCGAATTTAATGACTTTTAATAACTTCATGCACACAAAAATCCAATTATTATAATATAATTCTCTACATCAGTACCCATCAACATAAATTATAGCAATAACCAAAATAAGAAAGATGATAAAAAAAAATGAAATAATTTATGTAAATTAAATCTACAGAATCCACTGCAATATAACAAACACTAAGGTGAATGTAATTTTCTTTTTCTACAATTTATTGTTCTTATACCACCAGTATTATTATTTATTACAATATTATCATAATATACTCTGGCACCTCTTTTTATATTGGACAGCATTGAACAGAAAAAAAAAACTGATTCGGGATGTTATTTTTTGTTATACAGTGTGGCCCGATTCAGAGCAAAAATATTTTAAGGTGTGATTACTTGGATTATTTTAGGAAAACAATTGTTCTAAACGAGAAGTATATATTTAAATAAATTTAACTTGGGCTACTAGGGGGTTAAAGAAAATAGGATTAAAAAAAATTATATTTAAACAATATGGACTACAGCTCCGAAGGAATTGAAACTAGAGTAACATCATCTTCATGACTTTTTTTTAAGTTAATGCACTTAATCAACGGTATAATATTTTGGATGAGTATCAGACTTGCCGTTTTTGAATAATAGCTTTACAAACTTAAAATTTTGCTTTTAACAACTGAAAATCTTGTAAAAAACGAAAAAACTTGCTAATTTTTTTTTTTATTATGTTGACGCATTACGTCATCCCCTGCATCTTTTTCATACACAACTGTCATATCAGACTTTACGGCTAGTCGGCCCTTAAGCTAAATAACCGATTATGACAAAATTATTTTTAGGTCATATGACATAAGTGATTATGTACCATAGCAAAAATAAGACTCATATAATTGTCAGAATCAAATCAAATTTTGACAGGAAAAATTTTCGAAAATACTAAATTCGTTAATCATTTTATCTCGAATTTTTATTATGTTGACATAAGCGGTTTTCATTTGTTTGAAACAGAAATTTCGATTTAGGCTGTAATATTGAATGCTTTGCATAATGTTAAAAATTGAATAAGTTTACAAATAAAAACTGAAACGATCTTTCATATTTTGTAAAGTTCAAAATTTAATGGTTTCACTGTACTCTCAGCAAATTTTTCATCAAAAATAGTTAACATGAACAATGTTGAGTATAAAAATTATTAAAACAAAACAAAAACAACAATAATGTAAGGCAGACAATTATTATAGATAACATAACAAATGTTCTGTCAATTAATATAGGGACAGTTCAGTATTCATCTCAATCATAATAACTGTCAAAATATTATCCTTGGGTAAGCATTTTTTATTTTTTTTTTTTTTATTTTGTTTAACAGAATACAATATTCTATCTTAAATAATACTATATTTTGTATGTGTGTATGTAAAAACTTACCCAAAATTTCATTATCATAATACAAAAGCAATAATAACGATAATTTGAGAATATGAGGAACTTGAGAACAGCTTTTTAATTTGTGTTCTGTTCTTATATATATTATGCGGTTTATTGGAATTATTATAACGTTTTTCGTTTATATTGAAATTATTACTTTGATGAGGGATTGGTTTTTGGTATACATTTTTACATTAACAATTTTGTACTCAGTTTTGCCTTTTTTTTTATTTTAAGATATTTAATATTTAATAATTTTTATTTTTGTTGATTTTTTGTGAGAATATATTGAATGTAAAAAATTGTGGTTTAAAGATGGGTAGGCAGAACAGGAAAATGTGGTTAGGAGGAGAGAAAGTAAAATAAAAAAAAAAAAAATTCAATTCAACTTCAATTGAGATACAACAAAAAAAAAAAAAAGATGCAAAGAATTAAAAAAAAAAAAAGATATGGGTAATCATAATAAATTGTGTGTATGTGTTGCTAGTCACATATAAATTCGTGATGAATAGGTATAGTTTAATTGAAAGTGTCATATTTCAAGGGGAATTTTGAAGATTTTAATTTTTTTGGAGGGATTTTTTTTTATTTTTTTTTTTTTTTTGGACAATAAAAACTAATCAAAATTTACTGAAATTTGAGAAGCTCAATATATACAAGAATGGGAATGAAATGAAGCGATAATGTGTAATATAAAAATGTGTAATATACATTTTCAGATGAGACTAATATATTTTTGTATTAGTTTTATGTGTTTATTAGGGATTTAAGATATTTTAGTTTATTATTATTAACTTCTAAATATGCATTTGAGATTTTAAACTGAAAATTAAATTTAATTTTATTTAATAATATACAAAAACTATTATAAGGAGATAGAAATATTTAATAGTCGAATTAAAAAATAAAAATAATAAGTGAACAATAAATTAAGAAATTATTATTATGTGAATTAATTTTATGATTTTTAATTTATTGTCATATTTTATTAGTTTAATTTTTATTACTATAGATTTTAAGAAATATTTTTATTGTTTTTTAAGTGATCATGAATTAGGTATAATAATTATTATTGTTAATTGAGTTTTAAATATGAGGCAGAGGGGAATTAGAATTACTAAAAATTAAGTAAGTACATTGAATTAATTATTAACTTTTAAAAATGTATAACGAGTATATTACTTTGTTAAAAGTTTGTTAACAAGATTAATGATTTTTTTTATATTAGCATTTCTAGCTTTTTAAGATTTTGCAATTTGAAATAAATTTTCGTTTTTTAGGGAAAAAAAATATTTTTGAAAACTGCTCTCAAAATAAAAACAGCTCTAGTTCACTTTGTGTATACATATACATATATATTCTTTTTTTAAATTGTCAATAAGCAAATCAAAAGTACTGTTATTTTATTTATGTTTATTTATTTACATCAGTGGACGTAAATCTGCAGGCCAACTACAGGCCTTTTTTATTTGCAGAATGGCAGAATGGGATTTTTGATGGTCTTATTACTTTATTTTAGTTACTTACTAGTCTATGGTACACTGAAATTGAAAATTTTTTTTTGAGTGTTGTGGTAATTGTTACTTAACTTTATCTTTTCTATTCAACTTATATCTAGGATCATAGATTAACTTCTTTGAAATCACAAAGAGAATTTTTCACAAAGTTTTACAATGTTTTTGTTTGTATTTTCATTGATTTATTTTATTTATATAGAGTTGGTTTATTTATTTATTTTAAGTAAGTATGGGTCAAGAACCAATTTTACATTTGTTATATGTCATCCTATGTGTTGTGACATATGAGAAGTTCTTTTATTGGGTTATTTAGGAATTGGATGACTTGTATTGAGCAGTACTGTCATTAATGTATAGTTTCTTATGTTCTTGTCAGTAACTAAGGTTTATACATAATTAATTTCTTGTACATTAAGTATGGCGCTGCAATTTTACTACACAAAATAAACCGTATATATGTTTTCGAATATTTAATTTAATTTTATGGCATAAGTAGTACATTGTAATGTTGTAGATTTCTCATGACTGGAAATCTTGCTTGAGATTTTGTAGAATGAAAGACAACTTGTCCTTTTGAATTTTGGAACTAGAGTGATTTTATTATTCTCTAAAATAATTTACAATAGTATAAAAATTGTACTTAATTTTATCAAATGATAAAATTACGTAATTTATTACCTAATAAATTACAATTAAAAATTATTCATATTCAAAATGAATATGATATTTGTATTGACCCATTTATGTAGGCCAATCAATGAACTTCATTAACAAAGCACTTGACTAATCTTACAAATAAAAATGATTAGTCAAGTATTCAAAATTTAATATGATATTTAAAATTAACTAAAAAAACTACCACTATGTTATCAGAACAAGAGTTTTTAAATAAAGTGATTCCATGTAGTTCCAAGTAATAATAAAATTTGTACTAAACATAAGAAACTGGACTGGACTAAGACCAATAATTTGAAAATACCATAAATTCTATTGGACAAAGAATAATTTGACAATTAAAAATTCTAATCAATTACAACCAGATAGTAAGAGTTTTTTTAAAATAGTATAACCAATTTTCTTTTCGTTTATCTTCCAGAAGTGTAAATAGCAGTAGAAGAAAACCGTTATGAAAATTATACTCTCAACAATAATCAAATTTAATTATTTTTTTTCATGCATAATTAAATTAGAATTCAATTAAACATTCATGCCAACTAAAATCTAAATCCAGGACTTTCTAATTAGTAGTGCAACACAATTTAGGTCGGGGAAGTGTAATATATCTCTAAAGTGTGAACATGGATATCAGTTGTGAATATTTATCAAACAGTAATAAATATTCATTCAATTTTGAAATTGGACAACCCACATTATATTTGCAAGTGAATCGGAATATTTAAAATCAAATTATGACTTAATAACCTATGGATTAAATTTTATTAAATAATGTACAGACTATAAAAAACAACAAAAAAAGTAATAATTGTATTGTAACATAATCTTATTATGTATGTTTGTATGTATTTACGTTATTTTGTTAAATAATTTTTTTATTCAATTTCCCAAACTTATAAAGAGTATTGAGATAAGTAAATTGTTTAAGTAAATAAGTATTGAATTAATTGTTCATATTAATAGATTTAAGTCGTTTTCCAATAATTTGTACAACTTTATAAGGCCAGGATTCTTCTGTACATTTCATTAAATAAATAAAATAAATAAATAAGTAAATTTTCTTTTAAAACGAATTGATTTCAATTCTAACTTCACATAACATTTGGATGACCTCTATCTCTTGTTTCTATCGAAATATTAAATATTGTTAAAACTACCTATACGCTTAATCTAAAATATCCTATATTAATTTTAAACACACCTATGCCCTTTGTACAACCCACCTATCCTATTTTTTTTTCCAATTTCCAATTTAACTTTTATTTAACTATTTTAAATCCCTTGTCTTATATTTACAAAATTTTAAATATAAATTCTAATTCGAAAATATTGTTTTTTTTTTTTTATTTCTCTTAGGACACTCACACAAAAAAAAAAGTCTTAAAACTCACCTCCTACCTTAAATATATCTATGCAGATGATATATTGTATATACTATTCGAATATGTCCTTAAAATTTTATTTATAAATTTATTAAATACAAAAATTATATTTTCTTGTATTTCTAACAAAATAATCAAATTTTGGGTACAAAAAAAAAAATTATTTTTTTTTTTTTTTTAGTAATTTATTACCAACATCTGAGACCATTTTGTCCTTTGTTTGATTTTCTAAATTGTGGGGGATACAGTTTAAAATTTTTTTTTTTTTTATATTTACTAACTAGAAAATGGTATGCAGTAATATTTACTTGTGGTGTTTTTTATATTGGTACATATATAGCTATAGGGTTGATTGTAAAAAAAAAATGTTTGTATTTAAAAAAAAAAAACAATAAATAAATAAATATATGCATAGTATAGAAAAACAGGATATTCAAGAGTCTTTATAATATTTTCATATTAGATAATATTGAAAATGAAATGTTTCACATCAATAATTTAAATCGAAAATATTTTATAATATTCAAAACGATTTAGGATTTGTTTTTTTTTTTTTTTTTTTTGTAAATAAAAAAGGGATTTTAAATGTCAGTATTAAAAAGGATATATATAATACATATATATATATTTATTCTATTTTCATATAATAAAATGATGACTATTTAAAAAGGACTCTGATTTGGATAACATTATGTAATAAGAGATATTATGTTAGTGGAGTTGGTTAGAAAAATAAATTATTGTTTGTTTGAATAACAAAGATAATAATAATAATATGAGATGTGATATGTTTATTATTAATTAGAGTTCGTGGTATGGGTTAATTAGACCCCTAAGGGTTTAATTTTTAATTTTTTTTTATTTTGTATTTTAGGGTTACAAACAAAATAATTAATATAAAGTTCTTATCTTTGAAGTGATACAATGTTATATCTATAAATTATGTAGTAAATATAAATACTGATATTATTATATACATATATTTCTATATAATAAAAATATGTATATTAGCACTCAATATTATGCTTTAGAAAATATTTTTAAAAAAATTTTACTTTAAATAAAATGTTAAAATGAGATCGAAAACTAATACAATATAAAATCGAATGAGCATTTTAAATAAATAAAATTTAAATATTTACCTTGTCATAATCGATTGGTTATAAATGTACTGTTTTTAGACATCATAAGAGTTATATAACCGAGCTTTGATATATTGGGAACGTACAAACAATTAATTTTTTACCTATAAAATATATGAAAAATTTCGAATGGGTCTAGTTACGTGTAATATTTTACTACCAAAAACAGAATATTTGAGACAAAAGATTCTAACATAATAAACTAGGAATTCAAAAATATACCACTCGCCGGTGTTTGGGAAAATTTTATTATCGTATTCAAACTTAAATTTTGAGATATTTGGCTCATTAGGTTTATTTTGCTATATTCTTCACTGGAAAAAATGCTCAAATATGAATTTCATCTCATTATAACATCAACCTTTTAGGTCCAAAATGACTAAAACCTTGCAGCACATTTGAATTATAGTGAAAATTGACTAAACTTCTTGGTCAATTTTGCCTGTAATATTTTTGCCAATAATACGTACACGTTTCAACTTGCAAAAATTGTTAAATAAAGGATTTTGGTCACTTTTCGTTGTAATCATTTTAGCTTTTTATCCCAAAAAACAAAGTGGTTTGAATATAGGCAATATTTTCTGAATGGAATTAGAGTTTGTAAAACGTTGTTTTTAAAAAATCTTCCAATTAGCCATCGTCTGGTTGAAGATGCTATATCCAATGGAGCCTGGTATATACCAAAATCAGCTCGATCTAATAGGGAACGGAAAAATAGGTTTACAGTACTTACAGTTTTCTAATATGATTGACTTAAAGTCCTTGGCTAAACCAATTATCCAAAATAATTTTTTTAGTGAAACCGATGATAAAGTTAACTGAACATTATTTTCTATAAATACAACTATTCTGAGAATTTTCAAAAAGTTGATGTTAGTATTTCAAAAACTAGAACTATATCTTGCAAGCCTAAAGATTTGAAGCAATGGTACTCGCAAATTCCTATAAGCTGCATCAAAAAAAAATTAATAACTTTATGTAAAAAAGGTGCAATTCTACGTGAGTTTCATGCATGGTACAACAATTTATCGGAAATTAAAAATAAAAAAGGTGCTGCATCTCAACCCGATTTCTGTATCTAATTCAGATATCGATGATGAATGAAAACCATTTTTATAAATTGCAGCACAAATATTGTGATAGAATAATTAGAATTTGTTTTGTCTTCGTTAAATTATGGATAGTGTTACTTTATTTTTATTTTACAATTTGTGAAAAAAAATAATTGAATTATTTTTGTTTTTAGTTTTATTTTTGTTGTTTTAGTTATTATTAACTGACATAAGAAGTTAAATAAATATAATAATATCAATTTATTGTTTTTGTTTTATATCATATTGGCTCTTTATTGCAATGGTTTTATTTCTAACAACTTTAACTATTTAATGTATTATAAATGACAAAAATTTTTCAGGCACATATGAAAAAACAACATGTTTTTTACAAAACACAGATAAACTATAAAATTTGTTCTTTAACGTACATTTCACTTACTTTTGTAATCAAAAATAATTGTCCCAATTCCCAATATGTGTAAATTTTCATAGGTTTTTTCAGTTTTAAATAATGCCGAAATTTAAAATGTAAATTACTCAAAACTAACTTTTTTCCCTTGGTCACTTTTGTCCGAACACCGACGC
Organism: Argyra leucocephala; assembly: GCA_963942445.1. NCBI lineage: Eukaryota > Metazoa > Arthropoda > Insecta > Diptera > Dolichopodidae > Argyra > Argyra leucocephala. The sequence goes on along the minus strand of OZ012681.1, from coordinate 44,246,365 downwards.
ATTGTCCTTATTAATTTAAAATTCATTTGAAATAAATCAAATCCTTTGCAGTCAAATGTTCTATTTTAAAGTGAACATTTTACATAAAATTTCACTTCCTGAAAATATTAATAAATTGCGGCCAATCAATTTTAGAACGACATCTTTAAAACAATTTTAAAAACCTTAAAAAATAATATTTTGAATATAAAATGTTCATAATAAAATCGGGTATATAAAAACTGTTCTCAAAGAAAAAAAATAGTTACACACTACGTAAGTCATAATTAAAAAGTTTTGACAAACACAATTTTACACCTTCTCTCACAATCTTTTTAACTCTTACCAGTTTCACATTTAATTATTTTGTATTCTTTTATACGATTAAGGATCATATCCGTTTTATAAAAGGACTTAATTAGCTTAAAATATTATTTTTGTTTTCTTTTTTTTTTGCTGTAAACTTTAAAGTGAGAATTGAAAATGTAGACTGTTTTGGAAAATTCCTAAGAGAATCTAAAATTTCAAAGTAATCCATGAAAAGGACACTCTTAATTTTTCTTTTTTTTTTTTTTTTACTAAATTCAAATTTTTCAATATAGTTTTGTACAATCCTTTTTGTAATACAATAAGCTCTTTTGGGTAACAACTCGAAATAGTACCTGACTTTGATTTCATTAAAAAAATTTATTAAAAAGTTTTCTCTTGCAACCAAAAAGTTATTTTGCTTATAGTTAAAAATATTTCCATTGACTTCCTCTCTCACCCCACAATCATTTTACACAATTCAAATTTCATTAGTTTGTCCCAGGGTTTGTAAAACGTGCTTAGAATAATTTTTTTTCTTCTTTATATTTTTGCATTTTTTAATTAAAAAACAAATCCTTTTTATTTTCTAAAAATCCTTTCAATAAATCCGTTAGAGAGTTGAGTTGAGTTAAATAGAAAAAGCAAAAAAAAAAAAAAAGAAATGGAATCAACTAACATCCTGCCATTACATACCAAATTTCATTGTGAACATCTGACAATTTATTCATTCAAATTATATAACGATTTTTATTTGAAGTTCATTGCGCAATATACAATTTAGGTAAAACAAAAAAAAAAAAAAACAATTACAATAACAACAACAACAACAATATACCATTTTCATTTTATTAATTTTCTTTTAAGAAAAATTTCTGAACCATCATCACTCGATCTGTACTATTTAAAAGCCTGGCTGGATAACAATGATTCTATGTTGTTGTTGTTCTTATTGTTTTATAATGCGATTGACGTAAGACTGATTGCAAACGAAGATGAAATGATGAAATTATGAAAAGCTAACTAACTAAATCATCAGACCAAAAACAATTCTTCTATTATCTTATTTTTATCAGATAAACCATAACCAAAACCAATTCATCCTTTACGACGAATTTCATTGCATGCACACAGCACCGATGAATATTAAAATTTATATTATATCCATTCCAGCCTCTATATCACAACAATTTCATCATAACATTTTATACTCTGTTCATGTGTAAATATCATATCTACTATAATATATTCTGCAAATTTGTGTGCATTTCAACGAATGTGAAAAATAAAAATAAAAATAATAATAAAAATATCCTTGAATGATTCTCTAGCATTTTCTTGCTGAAAGCACTAGGGCATTCGAGCAATAAACTTAAAACAATAAAATAACAGTCAACTTCAATAACTTTCTCCTCAACTAGTTGAAACTTGGAACCTTAACAATATTCATTTTCATTTTTATATTGCATAGTATACAATGCCATAGAACAGTGGAAGTAGTGTCTACATTGCAAAAAATTTTAAAAGTTTATTTCGTATAGAGCGCGTTAATTGAATCAAAAAAAAAAAAAAATACAAAACAAAAAAAAAAGACAAAGTCACATTGAAGGCGATTTGTTATTTTATTTTTTCTAACTGCTACCGATTTAGCCAACAATATCCTAGAAAAATGAAAATTCTAGGAAGAAAAATAAACGACAATTTTTTTTTTTCGATTTTTTTTTTTTTTTTATAAATGATAACAAAATAAAAAAAAAAATTAATGAATTCTTCAAGAGGTTATGAACTTTTAGCGTACAAAAAACTAAAATCGTTATAACTAGGAGTTGAGTAAAAAAAAGAAATAAAAATTTAATTTTGCTGACTGGCTTTTATATTGCAATGCTTTGTTGTATGAAACAATATAATTAAATGATGGCATTAGGTAACTACAATAATTTAAAAGCATAAAATGTAATAATTGCAAGATAAATTTAAAAAAAAAAAAAAAAAAATTAATAAAAGTTTATTTAATATTCACATCTAAATTTTAAATTTAAGTGAAAAATTAAAAATGATGATTTAAATTCAAATTTAACGAACATTTCAGAAATTGGGATTTTTCAAATAAATAAAAATTGTTGAAATGAAGCATTTTGAATAATTATTATTACAGAACACTTAACTACCTTTACTATAGTATGATATCATATGATTTTGTACGCCAACAGGACATTTATTTTAATCTACTATAATAGTCATATGCCATCATTTGTTGTCTTTTCAAAATCTTTCGTTAAGTCATAAGCATACGAAAAGAAGCGTACAAAACATAACCAATCATAAGCAATTTTGACAGCATTGTAAACTAAGAACTTTATTTAAAACATAAAATTCAAAAATAATAAATATTTATTTATAGAATTTATATTTTAATTTAACTTCTTTTAACTTTTGGTTTTAACATTTTGATATTGATTTTTTATTGATTATGACAATAATTATTATAGATAAGGTTATGATTGGTTATGACTTTGTTATATCATATGCAATCATATCGAACATTTAACGAAGTATCATATGATATCATATATGACTATTATAGTTAGGGCTTTATACCTTGTTAATAACATTAATATGTTTAACAACTCAGCAGAAAATATTTCAGAAATCATGAGTAGAGGCATGCAAATGTATTACTTCAGTTCAACATGGATATTTTGATAAACATATTGTATTATTTATTAAGTATGTAAATTTTCGTAAATATCATTGATTATTTTATTTTTGTATCTCTATACATAATTATATGTTTCATTTTTATTAGTTTAGTAATTTAATCAAGTTAAGCAGTGTAATAGTTTAAGCCTTTTAAGTAATTTTCCTTTGTTATTTTATTTTATTGTTTTTTTTTTAAATATGTTTAGTTTTGTTAGTCCAGTATTCCAGTCCAGTTAATAAAATTTTTATGTCACAATTTTAAATTTTAGTTACATGTTTAAAAAACTAATCGTCTTATATGTAGTAGTGAAAATGAAATAAATAAATAAATAAAATTAAAAAAAATATATGCTGAATTAGAATTTAATAATAGTTATTTTAACGATTTTCATAATAATATTTAAAAATAATTAAAAAATTAAAGTTTTAATAGATATTTTTTTTGTAAATAGCTTAAAAATTAACGAAAACTTAAAGAATTTATGAAATGTAATTTTGAAGTCATAATATTTTTGCAATTAAAAGTTTAATTTCTCACCATAACAAGCACTGTTGAAGGAAGTAAGATGTTTTTTAAATATCGATATTTGCAAGAAATAAATAAATTTAGCTAATATAGCCAAATAAGTTTCGACTTTTAAATAAACAAATTAATATAAATTAATTTAACGAACATTTAACGGAGACATCTTGCTATTAGCCAAAACTTATTTTTAACAAGAGTTATAGAATTAAAAACTTGATAATTATCAAAAACAGTAATAAAACTTTTTTCAACTTAATTCTACTAACTTAATTTGACGAACATTTAACGAAGACATCTTGCTAATTGCTAGAACTATTTTTAACAAGAGTTATGAAACATTTTTTATATCCAGTAATTTAATTCGATTTTATTCCAGTAATTCCAGTAATTTTTGAAGAGGGATATGAATCAAAGTTCAGTAAAAATTTTGTAATAATTTTTTAATGAAACATTTTTTTAACGAAGCTATTTACCGAAACTAGAATAAAATTAATCTACAAAGAGTAAGAAAATATAAAATGCTAAGAAGATAAAATAACAGAAAACTTGGATGGATGAAAAGAGGATGAAACAAAATTCAGTAAAATCATTGTACAAGTTTTTTAATGAAAACTTGACGAAACCGTTTTTAAAGAATGCTTGAATAAATAGAGATAATTTTAATAATATAAAGGGTAATTTTTTGAATCAAAGTTCAGTAAAAGTTTTGTAATAATTTTTTAACGAAACACTTTTTTAACGAAACTATTTAAAAAAACTAAAATAAATTTAATCTACAAAGGGTAAGAAAAATTAAAATTCTAGGAAGAAAAAATAAACTATAATTTTTTTTTAAAAGGGATGAATCAAAATTCAGTAAAGGCTTTGTACAAATTTTTTAATCAAAACTTGACGAAACTATTTTAAAAGAATGCTTGAATAAATAGAGATAATTTTAATATCACTTTCCATCAATTAAACTTAATTTTAATTATAATTAAAAAGGCCCACATTTCGAAAGGGAAAAGGACCTATAAAAGTTGACCTACAGATTTATTTGTAGGATCAACTGTTAAAATAAATAAATAAATAAATAAATTATAATTAACTATTTATTGTATATATACATTTTACTAAATCTTAATTGATTGCCAAAACAATTTGATAGATCTTGGTTTCTTAAATTAACGAAAACATTAATTTAATTTAATATAAACTTTAATCATTTGGCTTTTTAAAAATATCTTACCTCCTCATTACCTTTTGAAATGATTGCATATATTCTAAATTAAATTATTTTACACTAGTCTTTTCCGTACAGCATTATTATAATCCATTCTATAGTTTTGGCCATTATAAAAAAAATTAATAATAAACTTTTTTTTTTGATTTCATTAAAAGCAAAAAAGTGTTAAAATCTCATTATTTAAGTCAAGTCCCTATCTTTCATCTGTTTAAAAAAAGAACAAAAAACAACAAAATACCGTTTTAAAAATATTTCATTTATGAATTTCTAAATCTACTTTCAATTTCATTTCGCGAAAACATAGGTAGGTCTTAAGCTTTCTTAAAATACTCTTTTCATTTTAAGTAAAGATAAATTTTAATAATATAAACAGACTTGATATCATAAACAAAAGTAGAAAAAAAAATAACGAATTGTCAAATGAATTTTCTTTTCTTGCTAATTTAAATTTTCCACTTTGAAATATATTTTTTTATACAAAATATATATACATTTACCTTCTAGAAATGTTAGCATCGTTCTTAATTATGTTGAAAAGACACGTCTGCAGATTAACTATACAACATACTTTAATCTTAATATCATTTAATTACTTAAAATCCCAGCAAAGGAGAAAAAAAAGAAAACATAGCAGAGGAGGAAAAAAAAATAAAAAACAAGACAGATGAAAAAAAAAATAGAGAAATTTATGACGGTACAAAAAAATATCCTTCTGTAATCCTAACTACCGCTTTAAAAAAAGAAAAATGAAAATAAAAAAATAAAATACAATTTTTTTTTTTCATAACGTTTAATTCACGTCTAGTCTGTTGTACACCATTTTCTAGAAGAAAACAATTTTCTAGGGAATTTTTTTTTATTTTATTTTTTTATTTTTCATTCTCTCAAACTGTTTTCATTTCTTTTCTCCACCTTATAATATCCAATATTAAACTTATTGTTCTTATATTATAAAAAAAAAAAAAATTGTTCATATACAATTTTATAATAACGGTATATTAATTTATAATATACGAAAGATACAATTAAATATTTCAGGTGAGTTGCTACCTATACCATCCAGTTATAGAGTAAATTTGAAAAAAGAAAAATAGAAAGAAAAAAAAAACAGCCTGAAAGTCCTTTTTCAGGATAATGTCTGTAAAAATTAGGATTTTAATGAAATAATATTAAAAAATAAAGAATTATTGCGGTTTCAGTTTAATTAATTAATGTGAAAAATTATTATCCGGGTAGCTGATGGCGGCATACCAAAAGATATAGGTACAATAATAATTATGAAGAGAATAATAATTTAAAGGTGGAGTGGGAAATGAAAACTGGCATAAACGCAGCATATCATAACTTGTATATAGTTTATTTGAAAAAGGTTAATTGTAAGAAGTGGGTGGGGGTAATGGTGAGAAATATTTGAAAAAGTGACAACAAATTTTGTTTTCAATTTTTTATGGTTGCTATATAATACGACTCTAACCACTATTAATTGGTACAGTCATGTATTTTTCCCAAACAACTTGTTTAATCGACTTGCTTTTTTTCGAATCGACTTTACTTTCGATGAAAATCTTACATTCAAATTACACTATAATCATTAATAAAGCTAGCTCAATATTAGGGTTTATAAAACGACGGTCTAAAGAATTCAAAGACCCATACATCTTGAAATCCCTATATAGTTGTCTCGTTAGGCCTCAGCTTGAATATGCCAGTCAGGTATGGTAGTATGGTACCTTGTATTATGCAATTCATAGTAAAAGAATTTCTTAAAATATACTTTACGTCTCTTTCCTTGCTCACATCCTTTTACTCTGCCACCTTATAACAGCAGACTCAACCTTATTCATCTATCCACTTTAAAAAATAGATGTGAGATTGCGGATGTGCTCTTTATTACACATTAATTATAATGAGTATGCAAGGATGTAATTGTTTTAATCCTTGTTAAAATAAAAAACGAGGTTATTCTTCTTTGGTTTGAGTTTTGAGTCTGTTGTTCATCTTTATTCTTTTTGTCATTCTTATTCGAATTTCCAATGTCCCTTTGTCCTTCCATTATTTTTTTAAGTAGGTCTTTGCGCTCTTTTTCCTTACGTTCAAGAGATAATTGTGCTGACTTCTTTTTATTAGCCAACATATTTTCCAAATTTTTAGCCATTTCTTCTATATCCGATTCTTCTGATGCCGATGAATCTTCGTCTTCACCAGTGGACAAGATTTCTGAGCTCGCCAATACGCTGTTTTGTAAATCAAAAATACGCTGATATTCGTCCGTGTAACGTTCCTGATGCTCAGCAATTGAAAATCGATTACCACGAGAAAACTTGTCCATATCTTGCTCGTACAACATCGATAACTTCCCAACGTTATATTTTTTTTATTTCTTCTTCGGGCACTTTAAATTTACGCAATAATTCATTTGCTTTTATTTAATGGTAAACGACTCAAATCTGCATCAGTTCCAGTAACCGTTCGTTTTGGTTTAGATTCTTTGTCCTCTTTTGTTCGAGTAGGCTTATTTTGCGAACTCGAACATAAGAGAAACCTTCACCACATCCTGTCACGTCAGCCGAACCTATTAATTGAAGTAAACATTTTCCACTCTTAGCTTGTATGCATGCTCTTGTAGTATTCCAGCGTGCGACTTTTACTTCATCATCCATTTTCAATTGTTGTTCTTCATCATCGTCTTCTTGTTGAGCAAACATAAACTTTTCTCCATAGTCAGCGTCTTTCAGACGTTTTTCAGCTGCTATCATACTAAAAAAGCACAAAATTGTTCTGGTGATACAATAGCACGAATTTCTTGATGGTAGTCGAAACTCTGATTTTATAACCCACCAATTAGAATCCATACCAGTTCTTTTGAAATCAGAACATTGTTTTAATCTCTTATGAATGCTACTCTCTGAATGAGCTGGAAAAGCTTTTTTAATATCATCCATTTTTATACAACGTGGATTATCTTTACTTTTCCAGAATTGACGATAAATGAAAACCTGCAAAATGTCTCTTGCAAAAATGGTTGGAGCGTTTTGAATTAGGTTCTGGTACTGCATAAAGTAGACTTTCTTGGCCAACAGTAAACAAAGCGTTATTTTCTCTTATCCAATAACTAAACCTTGTTCTTATTACCAAAAAATCTGTTAAATTTACTTGATGTGGATAAATCGGTGCTCTATACATATTGTTTTCAAGCGTTTCAAAAGATGCGCTAAGGAAGCGTTTGTATTTATGTTACCAAACTAATAATGTTATTTTTAGTAATCAATTTATTTTTCATAACCAATTCAATTTCCTAAAACACGAACCATGCTAATCCAATTAATTCATACCTATTTTTTACTAATAACTGACGTACTATTAAACTTTTGTCAAAGCTTATTGTTTTATGGTCGAAGACCTGAAAGAAGACCTATATAACATCTTTTTAATTATTTAAGAAAAATTTACCATTATTAATTATTGTTAGAGTACGATAACTGAATATAGAATAGATAATTAATACTGAGTTACACGATTCTTCATCTTAATCACTGCTTGCATTCTATCAGGCTTAGTTGATATTAAATTCTGACATTCCTTCGTAGTAATATATATTTCTTTATTTTTTTGTTTTTAATTACGATTGTTGGTTGTGGATCATTTCTCAACCGGCGTTTCATGATTCGATAGCATTACGATTTGATACGATTCGATACTTACTGAAAATGCTTCGTATTTGGCATCATCTACCTCAGAATGTTGCCCAATCCAAAACATTTTTAGTAAGTATGGCAGTATGGGTTGATCATCTTCAAAAAACATTTGATATTAGGTCGGGAAAGAAAGTAGAAATAAAGTTAATATTCGATTAAAAATTGTATTTAGGAAAAATACATGACTGTACCAATTAATAGTGGTTAAGGCTTGTATGAATTGTGTATTAGTGATATAAATTTTTTTTTGTTTTACATTACTTGGATGAATCAAAGCGAAAGATATTGAAAAATTATTAAAAACAAAAAATCAATGAAAAATACGTTAATAAAAATATTAATTCAAGTAGAGTAACGGAATAATTCAAGGGGAACATCAAATTTAATTGCACAATCATTATTATTCAAGTAGTGCTTAGACTGACTTTAGTAAGTACTACAACTTACCTTTAACACAATATTTTGGCATAACATTTTTTGACTTCTATTTACCGACGATAATTTACTATCCTAACAGTTCAGGATTAATGTGTTATAATTATGTCAGATTAATACGAGTGATTTAAAAATTTATATAATAGGGAAGACAATTTATGTATATCCGGATAATAATGGATAACGAAAACACTTGAAATATATTGGAAATGAAGCAAAAATTGGAATTACAGGATTTCTTGTATAATGGATGGTTTGTAATGTTATACCATCTCTTCTATTTTACATTCAAAAAATATTTTCATATGAATTCAAACAGTTAAAAAAAATTAGACTAAATATAAAAGAACAAACTGTAAAAAAACGAACAAAAAGGTTGAATGGTTATGGTAAAATTAATTTTCTTTAATGCATCCTAATGTCTTGGTAATTCTTCCAGAAATATAGCTATACTATGAATTAATTCTACCGTATATTTGCAATTTAATTCTGGTTTTCTCTATTTTTTTTTTTTTCATTTGTCATATTTTTTTATTATTTTATTTTCAACTATTATAAATCATAATTTAGATTTTATTTTTATAATTTCTTTCCTTACATTATTGTTGTTGTTATTGTTGTTAATAATATTTCTTGAATATAAAAAAAAATTTTTTTTAAACCTCTTTAACTTCTCTTAATATTTTTTATTTAATAGATAGTTTATCATATTTTGCAATAAATCTCACTAAACTACATCCGATTAAGTTATTTTTTTTTATCATCTCTATTTTTTATAAATCGCTGTTATGAAAACTGTGTATAGAATAAAAAAAAATTCATAAATAAAAAAAAATAATAAATATGATCTCTATTATCTAATATCCTTATAGTTTATTTTTTTAAAAAATAATACCCACTATACAAACTGCACCATAATAGTAGTTTACACCGTTAAATGAATTTATAACAAACTGCAAAATATAAAATCATATAACTGTGATTTATCAACGATTGAAATTAAGTTGAGAATAATGAAGAAAATGCAGTTGGAAATAAAATAAAAAAAAATTAATTTTTCTGTAATGTATAAGAGTGTATAAGAGTGTATAAGAGTGTATAAGAGTGTATTTTTCTCGTGATATTTATACGGTACTGATTGTGAATATTATCAAAACATCTTTTAAAAAAAACTAAAAATGGTTGATGAATTTACAGTAATAGTTCTGATTCCAAGGAAGCTTATATAGAAGTTATTACGCTTATCTATTGAAGTGTTGTTGGTAGCTTCAAATAATCTATATCATAATTATACCGTATTTTGATAGTCAAGAAGTCAGAATAGTCAATCAGAAAAATGTTCATTATAGGTAGTATAGTAGGATCGAATAGTAGAAAATTATTCCAACACAATTCATTGTGAAAACTACTGGTTGTTGATCAGTTATCAATAGTAAACGTATAATAATCATTATAAAATTACATTTGGTGTTTATAAAATGAAAATTTAAATTATAATAACTGTGAATATTGTTTTTTTTTGCGCGGGATTATCTCCTCATTGGAAATAAACAATGTTACTCGTTGTAAAATTAATTATTTCCATTATCAGTTTTGTTTTTAGTGATAACATATTCACAGTCGAATTTATTTTCACTAATAATATACTTATATTGTGCAAATATTGATATTTCGGAATCAAATTACTTCCTTCGCTGTGTTTGCGACCCTTAAGAATACTTTTAAGTAAATTCCGAAAATTAAGTTAGCAAAATGTTGCCAATATTAATCAAGATCCTGATCACCGACTAATACAATATGACTAAAGATGAAGCATTCGACCAGTTAGTGTCTGCTTAATCAATATTAAAATGAATTCTATTTTTTAAGTCTTTTTTTTCAAAAATAATTATGTAAATTATATAAAGAGAAAATAAAGATAAAACAAAAACAAAAAAGTGTCTGCTTAGTCAAAAAATCTTGATTTTGAATATATTTGTACAATAACCTATATTATAATTATAACCTAGATTATAACCTATATTATATTATAGCATGTAGGTATCATGTTCTTAATATTGTATTTGTCCGGGATCCTGAAATTTAGTCTAACAAATACCTAACATACCGTAGGACTTCCAAAATGCAGTGAAATATACAATGCAGCATTTTCCAAAATATATATCAGAAGCTCTTGACTTTGTACACTATTCCAAAATGCTTAAAATACGCATTTGAAACGTAAAATAAAAGTCAGGCTTGTCTTATTGCTTCTGAGGGGGAACGTAAGCGATCAGCTATATACATATGTCCAACTGATGCGGTTAAGATCGTTTGTTTTAAGAGATACATTTATTGCCGAGAATATGTACCAATCTATGAAGATCTGGCAATACTAATTTTCATGTAACGAAAGATAAACCTGGTGCGATTAAGATCGTTTGTTTTGACGTTGATGGTTAAGGATTTTTTAATCCATTCGCATTTTTGTGGAATAGTGTAATATTTCAGCATATAAATCGTACATCATAATTTCAGCACTATAATCTTGAATCTCAACAACACTACCTGGTAGCAAACCGTTATTTATGAAGAAAATCACTTTGAATTAAATGGATTTAATTGTACATAATAATGCTTGGTTTCACTTCTTATTACGGTCAAATCGAATAATATAAGTTATTTTATAGTATTTTTGAAAATTTGTTAAATATTCAATTTTTCAAGGATCCGCTGGGCTTAGGAAAATTTTTTTTATTTTTTATTATTTCAACTGCACATAAATGTACCACCAAAATTTAGAACCATTTTCAAGGTATAGAATGTGGATCATCAATTTCTATTACAAATCTTATATCTACTTGTTTAATACTAATAGAATGTACGTTCCATATGCCGTGGATTGCCAGTAGACATAAATGTACAACCAAAATTTAGAACACTTTTCCAGGTAGAATGTGGATCATCTTTCTATTACAAATCTTACATATCTACTTGTTTAATACTAATAGAATGTACGTTCCATATGCCGTGGATTGCCAGTAGACATTAATGTACAACCAAAATTTAGAACACTTTTCCAGGTATAGGATGTGGATCATCACTCTCTATTACAAATCTAATATCTACTTGTTTAATACCAATAGAATGTACGTTTCATATGCCGTGGGTTGTCAGTAGGTTTTTGATTATCTTTATATATTTTTCTTTAGTTTGTTTTAGTATATCTGTGATCATTCGGTTGTTAGGTGTGTATTAGATGTCCAGTAGGAAAATTTGGATTATTTAGTTTTCGTTGCAATATCGACATGTTTGGTGTAGGTACCGGTGGGTAGTTTTTGTGTAGCTCAACCGAACAATGATGTTGTTCACACCTAGTTTGCTGGTTCTAGTCACTAATTTTGTGTTGGCATCTGTTGTATGTAATCATCTAAATGAGTTTGATTGGCCCCATGCTTCTTGTCTTTTAAAAATGTTTGGTCCCATGCTTCTTGTCTATACAAATTTGTATAGTTAAAGTTTTGTATGCCTTATTTTGCCTGTCCATAATATGTTTGTGATGTTATCGTTAGTAGTGGTCTTGTAGTGGCTTGCTGGATACAAGTTTAAACCAAATTTTCAAAGTCGAGCAATTTTGTTTATATTTCTAGAATTTATGAATTTTTCAAATTATTTTGAAAGCAAAAATTTATCCTTTGAGCAAAGTTCTTTTTCACATAAACTATTAAAAAAATAAAATCTTTAATTTTTTTTTTTTTCTAAAAAGGGGTGCCACTATAAATTAAAAAAAATTTTAACCGCTGGCGGTAATTCAAAAGCATATTTTTAATATTCATTAATTTCAGAGATTTTATTTTAAGGATTTTATGACGACACAATTGAATTCCATCTTAATAGAGTTGTTTCCTATTTTTTTCTTTTGTTTTGTTTTTACTTCTATTTTTATGATTACTCATAATTTTATGACAACGAAAATACGCAATTTATGGGATTATTCTTTAAGTAAAATTTTATTATTTTCAAATTTTAATATTGCGTATTTTTTTTTAAATTACACAAAGTACATACGAGTAACACCAACCAATATACTTAGATATACCATATAGATCTATATTTAGATTTGAATAAACTGGAAAATTTAATATTCTGAATGAAATGAAAATATGAATGATATCTGTCTCATCATATTATGGGGACTATTTGATGACATCTCATATTATTATAATATGATAAATTCCATAAATATAACGCATAAATGATTATTAAAATTCCAGGTCATTGCTCTTTCCAAGAGTTCATTAGAAATTTATTTTAACTGTATAACTGTAAAGAAAAAAAAAAAAAAACAAAAAAAACAGAAAAAGAGGTGTTTCATAAGAATTGAAAATATCTTGTTCTGTATAGATTTCTGAATTATTATGAAGACATTCTGAAGAAGTCGGTTTTTTTCTGATTTTTATTTTCTTTTTTTCAAGATCAGTACAATTTGATAAACATAGATATTGGGTTAAAGAAATATATTATATCTACGCAGAATATGAAAAAGAAATAATATGATCTTTGAAAAATATTTTGTTGAATGCATCACTTTCAATTCTAAGAATGACATTTTTTTTTTAACATACATAATACTATATTTATGGTCCATTGAAGTTTCTGTTATACTTTATTATTGAAATTTTGTCATTTTCATAATGATTACTTGGAAATTTGTTTGGAAAAAGTTTGGGGATTGGGGTAGCATTTTCCATTGAATTTTTTTTTTTTATACAATAATTATAGTATTTTGTATTTGAAATTAGAAATCAGCATTGGAGAATGAGAAAATAATATGGTGTTGATATGAATCCGGAAAGTACAAGCGTAACAGATGTGGCATCGCAGATGATAATAATGAGTGATGATGAATGCCTAACTTTGATACGATATAATTTAAAATTACCTTTTTAACAAAGAAAATGTTTGTTTATGTGATGGACCCCACAAATTGTATTGTCAGTAGCTAAATAGAAATAAAGGTTTCGTTTCTAAGTACGGAACTGGAAATTTGTTTAGTTATAATATTAAAAAAAATTTTGTGAATGAATTTTTTAGGCAACAAGGTATTAGTATGGCTCAGTCGTTATCAGAGTAAGTTAATTTCAAATCAATAAATTTAGGGATTGCGGTAGCATTTGTTCTTTCCTTAATTAATTTCAATTATAAAATATTACATTTCGAATTGCTTACAATTTCTTAAAATAAATTAAATTTATTGATTTTAGCGATTGCTGTGTGATCAAATTATTAGGCTTACAAGAATTATTTTTACAGAATTATAAAATAATTATATTTATAGCCTATTGTTATTATTAATATTATTATTATTATTATAATTATTATTTTTATTATTATTATTATTATTATTATAATTATTATTATTATTAGTATTATAATTATTATAATTATTATTATTATTATTATTATTTTTATTATTATTGTTATTATTATTATTATTATTATAATTATTATTATTATTATTATTATTATTATTATTATTATTATTAATTATTATTATTATTATTATTATTATTATTATTATTATTATTATCATAATTATTATTATTATTATTATTAATATTATTATTATTATAATTATTATTATTATTGTTATTATTATTATTATTATTATTATTATTATTATTATTGTTATTATTATTATTATTATTATTATTATTATTATTATTAATTATAATTATTATTATTATTAGTATCATAATTATTATTATTATTATTATTAATATTATTATTATTATAATTATTATTATTATTGTTATTATTATTATTATTATTATTATTGTTATTATTATTATTATTATTATTATTATTATTATTATTATTATTAATATTATTACTATTATTATTATTATTATTATAATTATTATTATTATTATTATAATTATTAATTTTTTTATTATTATTATATACAATTATTACTGTTATTGTTTATTATGGATTTAAAATATATTTTAAATATCCCAATTTCGTTTATTTGTTTAAGCGCGTTTAATAAATCGTTAAATTGTTTGAGACACCTATGTAAACAATTATTTTTTCTATTGTTCGTTCTAAATAATGATAAATAGAAATTACATTTATTACGTGTGCTATAACGGTCAACGTCAATCATTCTATTCAGAATAAAATTGTGCTTTAAATAATTATTTATAATTTTGAATGCAGTGTTATATAGTTCTTTGGTACAATAACGTTATTTAAACTTAAATATTTCTCACAATAAAGTAGATTGGTTGGATATCTTGTTTGATGGCTTTTTTGTGTATAATATCTAGTTTCGAAATTAACTGCTGAGTGGCACCACTGCAAATTGGATTTAGGTAGGTAATGTTGGACAAAATAAAAGAATAATAAATTGCGTAAAGCGTCTCAGTTGAAATGAAATTGCTTAGGCGTCGTATTATAAATATGTATGGAGAGATTTTTTGGATTTTTTTATGAATATGCTCCAACCATTTCAATTTTTATCAATGACTAATCCTAAGTAATTATAGCTATTCACAATTTCTATTTTTTTGGTGTTAAAGTTGAATGGGTTGTTTGTATATTTTTTTTGACCTAATATCTTAGTTTTTTTTATATTTAGTTTCAATTTATGAAATTGGAGCCATTTCTCTATTAATTCCAAATCATTTTTTACTGATGATCTTAGTTCTGTCTCAGAATGTTCTGCGTATTCCAGAGCTGCATCATCTGCATAAAGCTGTATTTTACCTTTAAGGCTAAGTCCTGATATATCTTCGTTTGAATTTGAAAGTTTATACCATCAAACCTTATCAAAAGCCTGCTCTACATCAAGGAAGACGGCTGTGCAAAAATTTCTTCTTTTCGGGACTTTTCTGATTTGTGCAGCTACTCTGTTCACCTGTTTATTATACTGTATTCGGCGTGAAATTAAAGTTGATGTAGTGGCGGATTTACGTTCAAATAAATAACTTTACTTTTTATTTTCGGTATTAGTTTATGTATTAGAATTTTTTCAAACACTTTAGCCAGTATTGGTAAAATACTAATAGGTTTATATGAGTCTATTTTTGATAAGTCTTTATCTGGTTTAGAATTCATTATGATGTTTGAAACTTTCCATAATGAGGGAAAATACCTTGACATTTTTATAAAAAAGTTTCACTAATTTTTTTATAGTGAATGAATGTTTTGTTCACCAATCTAAACGTTTTTGTCTTTAACACCAGTAGGCCTCTATCTATAGTATTACAACATAATTTTTATTAAAAAAAAACCCCTATGAGAAACTCAAAAGTCTCGATATTCATTATTTTCAATTATATATTCTGCAACTGCTAAAATATCTCTATAACCATTATAATATCGTATAATTACAATTTACGGTATAATTGAAACCTACCGTATAATTTCAAGTTACCGTTTTTGTTCAAGTGCCATAGTTATTGTTAAATTCACTGTTATGCACCATAAGTTTACTTATCAAAATTATTTTAATGGGACATTCAAATAAATTTAATTTACACCATCAAAAACTACAAACAAAAAGCAACAAACAAATAATTTAATTTACGTTCAAATAAAGAACTGTGAAAAAAATTTATCATAATACTTTCGTAGAAATAAAAAAAAAACATAAAAAAATTTATCATAATATTTTCGTAGAAATAAAAAAAAAAAACACAAAAAAAAAACTGAAAACAACTGTTTAGTTTTTCAATATTATACGAATTATTTAACAGGATTAAGTTAGCAAAAAAACTTTGTTGTTACTACCTAAAAAAAACTTTCAAGTTGAGTGGAAAGAGATAAAATAAAATTACCGTTATGTTAGAATAATTTGGTTTTTTCAGAATTGATAAAGATTTAGAATTATTCAAAGGATAAAAATAAAATAAGTGCAATAAATTTAATAATCTAAGGCGTACGTACTTCATTTATTACTGACAAACACGTAATGCTTTAAATTACATTATATTCTTAGAAAGGACAGTAAGTAATTTGCAATCGTTACGCTACTATTCATACCTAAATGGGGTTTAGAAATGTGTAACACAAAATTTCATCTAAGCATAATGAATTTTTAAAATTTAAACTAAAATCAATAACAAAAATGCAAGCAGCAAAGTTATCGATTCAAAGCAAAAATTGGTGTTAATTGAAAATAATATATTCAAGGATTTGGTACAAATTTGAACATTATACCAGATACCAGTTTTAATCAATAATACAGGTTGAATTATGACTGAAAAAATATTTGGCGCCAGTGAGTCGAATAAATAACTGAGAGTAGCGTTGTATATCTATATGACCGAAAATGTCGTATTATCAAAACTATACGTACTTAATCTAAGCTCACTTAAAAGGAAAGTTGGAGCAACAGAGTTAAGCAAAGAGAACACTTTTAAACGTTGATTAGATCTTAAAATATTTTTCTATAGTAGATTATAATAACAATTTTTGTTACAATAATGAAGTCCTTCAAATTGCAGTTTTTAATTATTGTCAAAAAACCAAAGTCCGTTACAAACAAAAAAGTGAGCACAGTAAAATGGGACCAAAATCCAATGAAGATTTTTTTTCAACATGTCCATTACTTTAATCCTAAAAATTCACAAAAAAAAAATGTATTTAAGTATTTTCTCTTATATTAAATTTAACATCTCAGACTAACAGCCACTCAACAAAAAAAAAAAGTAGAAACAAAACAGAAAAAAAAGAAAAAATAAGAAAAACTCTTGAAATGAAATATTTTACTTTGTCACAAAAAGCGACATGTGAAGAGTGAATGAAAGACAGAGAAGAGAAAAAGGGATGGGTAAGTAATTTTTAAAAATATGAGAAATAATTTTTCATTCTCATTCTACTCTACCTTTTTTATTTGTTATTGTTGTTATTGTTTTTGTTTTTATTGTTGTTTCGAAACTTTGATATGTTTTTAGTATTATCTTGCAATTTTATTATTTTATATTTGTCACTTTAATAGATATAGATAGAGAATAAAGATATAAAGACAGCTGGAAATGTAGAGTGAGAGAGAGAGAGAAAAAAACTTTTTTAAATGTTTATTACCGGAAAATTGCAATAGAATTTTTTTTTGTTGTTTCTCTTTATTTTTTTTTTACTCTTCAGTCCGTAATGCATTAGTTCATGTCCGTTTGAATTGTTTTGACAATAAAGGTATAAATATTGTTTCTTATTATTTATTTCTACAATTTAATTTAATTTAATGTTATCATCATGTATTAGTTAATATAGTATTATTAAATTTTTTATTAAAATTTATTGTTAAACAACATTTTGTTTCGCTGCAACCTTAAACTTGCTTACGAGATATTTCTGATGTCTAAAGCTGGATTTTCTCTGACCAATATTATAAAATCTTAAAAAAATAATTGGGTCTAACAAGGGAGATAACAAGAAATGGCATTATTTTATATGAGAGCTCAATATGTACGACAAGAACAGAAGATATCATTTACCGGGGTCCGGGGATATTTTCACAAAAATTGGGGATATTTTCACAAAAATACGGGATATTATACTTTTATAAAGTATAATATAAGTTTCTTTATACCGACAACACTTTTTTAACATTTTTTTGAGTAAATTTATATAAAAAAAAAATATTTTTTTTTCCACAGACGCTTTTGAAGGTTGAATTGTTGTTTTTTTTTGTGTATAAAATAAATTTCCCAAATAGAAATTTAGAAAATACTTTGCAGCGATCTATTTTTTTCTTACATAAAAATTCGTATTAGAGCCTCCGTTTTTAGAGCCAATAAATTTTTTAAAATTTTAAACACAGGTCAATTAAAATTCACCTTAAGAAAATGTATATGGTAGCAATTTGTTTTAGAAAAGACTAATGTCTTAGTTCTTTGAATATGGACATGGACTACAAATTAACACAGGTGTATACATGCAACAATTAGTTTATTTTTTGTAATTGATAAAAATTACAGCAGTTGACAACGAAGGATTTAATTATTTTATTTTTATTTATTTATTTTATTGCACAATATGTATATGCGTGAGCCGGTGCTGAATCTCTATTTAAATTATATTATATTCTTAGGATAGTAAGTAATTTGCAATCGTTACACTGTTATTCATATACCTATATGGTGGTGTCGGGACAAAATTACATAAAGACAAAATTACATATGGACGAAATTACATATGGAAAAAATTACATATGGACAAAAGTACATAGAGACAAAATCACATATGGACAAAATTTCATATGGACAAAATTACACATGGACAAAATTTCATTGGAACCCTGTTTTTGCCAACGGAAGGTTAACGCATACGGCACAGTAATTTTTTCAAATATCAAATTTTGTCCATGTGTAAATTTGTCTTATGAAAATTGTCCATATGTAATTCTGTATTGTGTAATTTTGTCCTATGCAATTTTATCTTACAGAATTTTGTCATGTAACCCTATATGGCTTAAATGAAATGTGTAACACAAAATTTACTCTAAGCATAATGAATTTTTAAAATTCAAACTAAGATTAATAACAAAATGCAAACAGCTACGGTACCGACTCAAAGCAAAAATTGGTATTAATTGAAAATTATATAGAAGAACAGGGGATTGGTACAAATTTGAATCATTTGAATAATTTATATAAAAAATTTGAATAAAATATAAACCTATAAAAATTAGGAATGTAAACAAAAGTTATAAAAATATACAAAAATATACCAAATATGAAGAGTTGAATGTTTTCTAACGACAATCATACAAATAAAAACGTTCTTGAATGTATGAAAATGTTCCGGCGAACAAAAATGCTCAATTTGAAAATGAAAGCTTAGTTAATTTGATAGCAATTTAAAGCCAATTAAAAACGAATTAACTGCGGTTATTTATATTACTTAGGTACCACAAATTGTAAATAAAAAATATGGCATTGGAGTTTGCCTAATTGATTTAGAAAAATCATTCAATTCGGTATGGTTGGATGGGTTAATATATAAATTGTTGCATAAATACAACTTTCCATTCTAGTTAACTGCCCTTATACAAAGCATGCTATATAGAAACAAATTCGTAATTCAGGCTGAACATAATACAACAAATAATACATTTTCTATTGAAAACGGGTTGCTACAGGGTACTATTTTCGATTTATATAGCAGACTTGTTAAATTTATTAAACCACGTAAAAGGTAATTCGTACACGCTAGCTTTCGCTGATGATATTATAGTGTACTCCGCTAATAGTACAGTAAGTACCATACAACATAAAGTGCAACAAAAATTTTGGACTATTGTAAGGTATGGATATTAAAAGTGAACTATACTAAATGTGAAACCGTTTTGTTTCATAACACGGTTGACAAAACAAGTTCAAACATAACGGCAAAATACTTATATCTAGTTAACAAAAAAGTCGTTAAATATATCGGAGTTCTTCTACATCGCAACTTGAATTACTCTGAGCATGTAAAATATACAATTTTTAAAGGTAACAAATCCTTCATGGCAGTAAAAAAACGTAAGGGTAAAAATAATTTGCTATCAAACATTAATTAGGGCAACACTTGTGTATGGTATAATAAAAAAATCCGCAAGTTTGAGAGAAAGTGCGAATAAGAACGGAGTTAGTCTTCAATTTGATATGTCCATACCAGACAGAGACAAAAACATTAAAAGAGCATATATTGATGGTTAGAAAAAACATTCAATTAATAATAGGTATTAAACATGTACATTCTAGATTTAAGAATTAGTTTAAGTTAGTTTAGATAGTAATAATAAGTTAAGTTAGCTAGGTATAGATTAGGTTTTAGTTAAAATAACAAGACATAATATTGATTTTTTCAGCTTTTTTTACAATATATTATACATATAAGAAAATAGTGTGTAAGCTAACAATAATAATTATGAATAACAAATTATTAAGCAATTAGAGTTAACATAAAAATTTAAAATTAATTTAAATGTTAATGCTAGTTCCATTAAAGCCGCTTTTCTTTAACTATTACTTTTTATAGGCTAAGATAGTTTTGAGTATGTATATTAAAGGCACATAATACAAGTTTAATTAAAAACAAATAAAAAAAAACGTACCACAAATTGAGTGTATGTTGCGACCTGGCTATTACTTAGTTAATACAAATTCAGTAATGACAGAGGCTAAGATTATCCCAACCATATTTCAAAGTCATCAACTCAATTTAATAGCTCACAACTAAATAATTTAATTTCTAAAGAAAAATACATTAAGATGTACAAAGCGCAAGCACAATCCATTTACAATATTCACAGTTCTTAAAATAAAATTTTTCTTCAATTTTTTGGATTTATTTAAATATTTAAATACAAAATTTCATCCTCGTCGTCACATTTTACTTGTATACCCATATATGATGTAGTTAAAAATCAATACCCATATCTAAAATTCATATACCCATACTAAACCAAAAAAATTAAATCAAAAAAATTTGCTTTGACAATTTTCCTAGAAACCATTTTTCTTCCTGTACGTATACCCTATTTACAAATTTTCAATTGTAAACTTATGAGGCACAGAGTAATGTTAAACGCTTTGAATACAAAATTCTTGTAAGTCATAAAAAAAAGAACAAAACACATAACACAAGACCCAACATAAAATACGGAGCCTAACGTAACGATTTATCAAAAAAAGAAAACAGAACAAAATAAAAAGAAAGAAAAAATTAATTTGACAAATTTCCTATTGGCATAACCGGCACCCGATTACTCGGAATCAATTCATGTAACATAATGTTCAATATTTCCAGTTTTAATTTTTTTTTTCTTATTCCATTTTTCTTTTTGTTTTACTTGAATTGAAATTTTTTCTACGAAAACCTTTTATATTCCTTTAAATTAAGGACTATTGAAAATCTCTATTTTTTTTTTCTTTTTCTTTAATTCTCTGAAATTCTCTCAAAAAACCATCATACATGCGTTTATATATGTTACCCCCACCATTATTTTTGAATTTTTTTTTTTCTTTTTATTTTAATTTTTATTTACCTAGGATTGACTCCTAGTAACAAATAAATAAAAAATAAAAAAAAAAATAAAAAAAATCTTAATAAAAGAAAATACAAAATTTTGTAGAGGAGGGCGGGCAATGAGCACCACAAAATAAACGACATTTAAACGTGTGACGAATAGAAAAAAAAAACAACAAATTTTATTTTTTTGTCATGTTTAATTTTCCTTTTTAAATTTAATCGTGTGCAAATTTCCTAAATAGACAAAAAAAAAAAAAAATAACAAAAAACAAACACACTCATACCATCATATTCGATATGAATAGAAAAATTGCTGAGAAGAAAGTTTTCCAAATTTTAGGCCTATTATATATATGTACACAAAATACATATGAGTATATATATTATATATATATATATATCATGAAAATCTATAAAGAAAAGAAAAATTGCGTAGCAAGCAATTTTCATTAGTCATGCTAGAATGAAAATAAAAAAAACTTTTACACAACCAAAACAAGAAGAAAATAAAAGTCGAACCCCGTTCTTACTTGTCTACAGTACCAGCACAACTTTCAATTTCAAGGCAAAATAATTTTTAAAGAAAATTACAAAATCATGATAACTTTAAGAATGGAGTTTGTTGTTGTTGTTTTTTTGTTTTATTGAACTTGTTTTTATTTGTTTTGAAAATTTGTTTACAAAATTTAAAAAATATATATATATAAAATATACCTATACAATGTATACATATACGTAACATATCTTGAGAGTTTACGTTTTTTTTCAATTGTGATTTTATTTGGATTTTCTAGGTATTAACATTTTTGTTTTAAATTTTTGAATTGATTTCTCCATTTGATAATGTTCGTGGAATTTGTGCTTAAAATTTTAAACTGAACTGCACTGAGTATAATAAATAGGTTCTAGGTCAAATCAGTAATATTTATATTCATTTAATTCAAGTAATTGCATAATAATTAAGTAATTTTGACTAATCAGTATTTTTCTCGGTAATTCAAAACTGTAATACAGTTTCAGTATTACAATATCTGAGCTATGCCGAAAGCGCTGTACCCTTAAACTGAAGTGAAAAAAAGGGTAGGTAAAAGAAAGGGTAAAAAAATATTAATTTGATATTTAAGGACAATAAATTAATAATGTTAAAAATTTACTTAATTAAATGCAGTTCAAAAACTACTACAGAAAATAATTAATGATATCGGCAGTTCCGTACTTAATTAATTTAGCACGGAAAGGTAACTCACCAAAGTTACTGTTGACTGTTCTACCTAAGAGCATGAAAAAAAATATTGCTATCCCAGATACATATTTCTGATGAATAGAATGGTTTTCGGAAGAATATAGGTGCCACCCTCGAAGCCGTATTCAGGCAACTCAGTGGAAAATTAATCGAAATCAATAAACCTATCTTTAAATGCTTCGTAAATTCGAGTCAAGCTTTCGACAGAATACAACTGAATTATGTGATCCAAATATTGTACAAGAAAAATAATTCAATCACAGTTTTAATAGGTCTGTATTTACAAACAATAAAACAAAAATCAAATCGAATAACGTGCACACCGAAGATAAAATATCGCATTATCAACAGGTATTAAAAAATTAGTTTCAGTTGGACGACTGTTTAATAATGGATGAAATAGTTAACACACAGTTGGAGATATCGAATTGGCGATAAGAATGTTAATCGCTAAAATATAAATACTAATATTTAGCCCATACTAACGTACGCTATTGAGCCAGCCGCAGACACATCTAAATAAAAACTAGAAAATACAAACAAGAGAAATACGTTGGCCTGCAGATTAATCTCTGTTCCATAAATGGTCCACTGTTAAATAAATAATAAGAGAAATATGAGCTGTTAGTCAAATTTGTGAATACATATTGAGAGTTAAGTAACGTAGCTCACAAAATTCAAGATATTGTCAATTGGAATCGAATAAGACGAATAAACTGGACAGACCATGTAAATGGAATGGCAGAAGGTCGACTGACGAAAGTAGTATATATTGGTCAAATCAATCTAAATCGTGTGCCGAGAAGACATCCAAAAAGGTCGTCATCACAAAATTGAAGAAAAAATATCTATATTGAAAAAACAGGCACTATAAAGCTCTTCTATTTTAAAAAAGAAGAAAAAGTGAAGAAATATACCCTACTCATAAACATAATATTCAAAGAATATTTGAGAAGAAAGCTGTTCAAGAAAAATATTTTTAGAAACATTAAACTAATCGTATCAGAATCGGGATTTCTCATTTTTAATTCCTTCAAACAAATTTTATCTTGGGTAGATATCCCGGACAAAAAATGCTCAAAAATAATTGATATAAATGTGGATGCAATGTTTTAACTTTAATTAATCTGGTCCACTAATATTAGGGCCCGCTGCTTTAGGCTGCAATGTTTTCTAATTTCTATGAAATTTATTAATATCTAGTTTGTATAAAAACTAATTGTACTCAGAAAATAGATACGAATTGAATACGAATGGAGTACGAAATTGGCTTCCGAATTGTCAAAGTAGCTTTTGTTAAAGAAAATTTCGACAGATTTATTTCCTATTGTCTGTTTTTAGTAAATTTGTTGAACATGTTTAACATAATGTTCTTATTACTTACTATAGTTTCAGAAAGGGGGACGTGATACAAAATATCCAAAATTGTATAAGCTATGTATATATACACATTTTGTATAAAGCTTCCCCCCACCTATCATTTTGACAATAATTATTTTTATATCAAAACAAAAACGATACAATATTATCCTCATTTTGCCTACCTACATCATTATCCACCTGAACTTGATATTCTGAGAACTATAATCACATTATTATCTTAATGATGAGTGGTAGATAGGTAGGTATACCTTTACCTATGTTTACAAAATTGATATAAAGCTAATCCAAAAATTGAAAATTTTAAAGACGCGAACATTTTTTTTTTTTTATATGTGTTTGAATTTTTTAAATTTCATTTTAGTCCTTTTTATTATTTTTGTTGTCTATTTTGATAACGGTGTATGATGGTAGTGGTGATTGAAATAAATAGAAAAAAAAAAATGGAATAAAAAATTAACAGAAAATTTGTTTACAATAATCACATGTAAAAAGAGATTTACAAGGATATTACTAAGATTTTTTTTTATTTATTATGGTTTTTTTTTTGTTTCTATTTCCTTTTTTTGTTGGTTATATTTTTTTTTTTTTAATTTTTAAATTAAATTGAATGTGTTTATTTACAAAAATGTTGAAAGATAATTTTTGTTGTTGGTAATATAATATTGTGTAAACAACGATTTGAAAATTATAGAGCCTACATTTTTTCAGTGTGGCTAAACTGAACTTTAGATTATTTTGTACCCGAATTCGTTTAGATATAATCCTTGGGAGTGGGGGTTCTTTTACAGTTATATAAACATGTTATTCTCATTCCAATGTCATTCAATATCAAAAAATGTTTACTATTTAAATGATGCTTTCTGAATCCACTAAATATAGTTCCAAACTTCTGTTTCCATTGGTTCAGCCACGAAACTATAACATAATCCGGATAAAAAAATTAATATTTATGAAAAGATGAAAAGAGGAATAGCCCTTGAGAAAAAAAATCGCATTTTCATTAGTGATATTTGTATATGAACATTTGTCAGAAGTTTAATTCTTTCTGCATCTGCCCTTGATTCAGAATATGGAAGATATGCAAATTAACTTTTCTGTGTAAATTTCGTTCTTATTTTTAGCCATTATTTTGTATTTTTGTTTTGTAAATAAATCTAGTTGTTGCGAAGTTGATACCAATATTTAGAATATATTGTCAGAAGTTTACCTCAAGGTCTAGAATTTCTGAATTGTCATCTTTGACAACTTTTATTGCACAGTTTTGTTAATTCTTGAGATAATTTCGTTCTTGGCTTACATTCTAGGATCCATGTTACTTACATCTTATATTATTTGTCTTTTCTAATTTTATATCTCTTCATTCTTTCACGTGTGCTTTGTAACCTACTTTAGTTTCATTTCGGCTTCATATAAAGGTTTTCTTTCTAATGCTCTATACTGTATGTTGTATATTTCCGCCACATAAATCATGATGGATAGAATAAAGTTTTTGTATATTTTTTGTCTTGTCTACTTTTTAATTCCGGGCTTGTCTTCTAGAATCTATATTATCCATGTGGAAGGTACGAACAAACTGATCTTTTGTATCGATAATTTTTCTTCGATGTAATAATTCTTATACAAATTCATTGATTATTCCTATTATTTTATTCTGTACTTATTTCGGCCCGTGACCTGCAAAAATAGAGCAAGTTGATTAGTCAGGCCCAGGACCTACATGGTCTGTTGGCCACTTAAGTAAGTAAGTAAGTATTTCTTTACTTACCACTCATTTAGAAAAATGAGCCCTAGTCGGGCTAAAACTGATAGCCTTATTGATATTTGACTAGTATGTATTAGTTACTAAAGCTTTAATTTCGCTTTGTTGGAATTAAAAGGTTATTATATTTCAATATAAATAATTTATTTGACCCGTACAACAATTCAAACATACATTGTTATTTTAATTTAATATAAAAATAATATAAAAATATATAAATAATATTGAAAATTAAATAATATAATAAAAATAATAAATAATATAATATTGAAAATTGTATTTAAAATATTTTATTTGAATTGAAATTATCAAGATAATTGTGTAATTTACAGATATTATTTAAACTTAATATGTATACAATATTTTTTTATTTTTTCATTAATTGAAATAGTTTTAATAATACAAAAAAAAATATATAAACAAGATTAAAGTATAATAATACAGATTTAAGCTTCATAGATACGGATTGTAATTGGTAGTGTAAATTCTTCTGAAATTTTCATCTGAATTTTATTATATTTTGTAATATTTTCACCATTGTGAATTTTTAACAAATGCTTGTATTGTTAAAAAATATTAATTGATTAATCATTTAAAATTTTTTTCAAAAATTGATTATCGTTATTGTCCTGATGTAATCCTTTATGTATAATGTAAAAATATAGTGTGGAGGAGTACCTACTTATTTACACTAGCAAATAATTATCATTTACTACAATTATAATCATGGCCCGACTACATCCAGGAGGTTTATAGGCCCATCATAAAACTATAATATATATAATCATAGTTGTCCCAATTGTTAGTTATTCAGTTTTAATTTGGTAGTTGTCTAAGAAAACAAAATCAGTATAATTTTGCTCGCAGCATTTTTAAATTGACCTGTTATATTAGATTTATTCGCATTATTTTGTTTAGTACTATTCAAGTTTTGTTATCGCATTTCCATATTCGAAAATGCAACATTAAAATGTTGCTGAAAGCATCAAGTTCTTTTTTGCAACATTACTGTTTGTGATGCGCAAACTTGAGCAAACTTCGTAACATTCAATTTTTTTATGCTTTGTTTATTGTAATAAACATCTGGTTGACATTTCAAGTTTTATTTGTAATTTCATTCGTTCAATAATTGTTTCACTTGATTGAAATAGAGTTTCTGTGAAAATTCTAATTTATTATTTTAAAAATTTTTTTTTGTTTTAGGTATACTACCTTCATTTTTTTCATTAATTATTAAATAATATTGTATTAGTTTTAATTAAATTTTCAAATAATAATTAAATTTAGTTTTAAAATATATTAATTTACATAAGCAATACATAGAATCATTGCCAAATTGCATCATGAATTTTTTTACTGATATAATAGTGATACAGCACAACGGTTGGCAATGTTGCATTCGTGGATTTATCTTTAATTTTAAAATATTTTAATTAGCAATGATTTGTTGATTGATTTCAAATCATGGCTAAATCTCTTATTAGAACGTATTTTCTAGAACTGATGCTTAAACTGTCAAATTAAAGGCCCCTTTACACTATTATTGATTTGTCTCGCTTTTGAATGTATTTAAAAGTATATATAAATAAATAGGTTAATTGAGTAAAAATTGTTAATGAGAATTACAAAAAAAAAAAATTTACATCAATAATAGTATTACTGTAATTCAGATAATTATAAACGAGAACAACAACAAAAATTCAATTGCAAATCTCTTTAATATTATTTATTCTTCTCTCATTAACTTTTATTATTTTAAAATATTTTTAAATACCTTTAGGAAATTCATTAGTATTTTAATTAATTGTATTGTAAATTAATTTTTTTTTTTTTTTTATTAAATTAATAATTACCTTTAAAAAATAACAAAAAATACAAATTATTTTATTGTAATGAAAAAAATTTAAAAATAAAATAAAAAAAAAAAATATTTTATAAAAATATTAATTAAATACCTACGTAAATCGGAAATAATGATATCCTGATATCCTGATAAATTAATTCACGTTAATAATGAAATTTTGCACAAATTGAGCTATAAAACTAAAATTTACCGTTATAACATGTAGTTGTTTAATAATAATAATAATAATTGTTAAAGAGGAAATGAGTGTTTTTATAATGACATTATTTCATTTTTTTTTTAACTTTTATTATAATCAAATTTTAATTTCGATTATATCTACAGAGAACGGATAATAAAAATTACCGTTATAACATTAAAGGTGTTCTGAAATTGTGTAAATGCCATGTTACAAATATTATAATATTTATATCAATTTATTTTTTTTTTTACTTGTAAAATAGGTGAAAATGTTGGCAGACAATAAGTTTAAGGAGCTTCGAATACCCAGAAGTAGTGTATAGTAGTGTATTGGAGTATAAGTATTTATTAAATTTTCTATAATCCAGAGTTTAGGCGTTACTAACACAAACAAAAGCGAAAAGTCAAATTTACATAATTATAAACTATTTAATATGACTATACATAGGTACTGTTCATAAACTGATATTTTTCAATAAAATATGAATAATAAAATTTGTGTTTTAGGATAGAAACCAAATTTTATTAACAATATATTTTCAGCAATTTTTCAAAAACTATAATTATTAGAACAATGCCTAGTAGTCTAAAGTCTTTTGTTTTTCATATGGCAAAATAAAAAAAATATTTAATAACTTCAAAAACTTAATTTCACAATTTGATAAACTGTCTATGTATTTTTACTATGCTAATTTAATTTCTCAAAATATTACTACGTATCTTTCAAGTCTAGTTACAGTTTTGAGTCAGAAAATTAAGTTCTAATTTCTTCAGAACTTAAACACTAACAAACAAATTGATCAAAAGCAAAACTTTAAAGGCAAATATTTTTTCTATATCAACATTTTTACCAAAAATTAAATCAGGGTAGGTATTTCGAAATTGACAATAATTGCTAACAAAATAAGGTCAGTCATAATTTTGTTGTTGGTCAAAACCTTCCGAATGCCTTGTAACTTTATAATTTGATTCTGGCGATCTGTATACATACATATGTATATTATCAAATAGTTATGCATGATACAGAAACAGTAGAATCTCGATATTACGTCATTAAATTTATTATAACTATATACTAAAACTGTGTTCAGCACTTTTTTTAAAAAAAAATATATGTATATATAAGTATTTAAGAGTTTTTACAAATCCAAGATTTCTAATATCTAGGATAAATACTACAATTTTTAATTTACAAACACAAAAATATTTTCCAACATTATTATTATTTATTACTACCCATCGAACATCCGTCATAACAGAGTTTTAAAAATTCAAATAATTATTAATCGGCCTAGGTATACATAAACAATTAAATACAAATTTCTTTATTACTTAATATTATTTCAATAAAACAAAACAAGAATAAATTATTTTAAAATTAAATAAAAACATTAATAATAAATATTTAATAAAACAAAAAAAAAAAATAAATAATAATTCAACAATTTTGTCAGAATAAAATAATAATAAAAAACAAAAAAAAAATGTTACCTTTAAGTGTAGATTGGAGTAGTAATAAAAAATAATTTCACGTCAATTTTCGTTATAAATATTAGCATAATATGTATGCCATAAATATTTCAATAATAAAAAAAAAAATGTTATGTTGTTGTTTTGTTTCATATATTTCCGTTTTCTTTCCATTTCTCTTTTTTCTTTAATTTTTTTTTTTTTTTGTATTTTTTTTTCAACATTATTTGTTATTTATTTTTTTTTCTTAATGTACAGCAGGCTTTATTAAAATTTAAAAATAAATTTTTTTTTGGTGGTGGTAGTATTGTAAATAAATATATACATGCATATTTGAAATTCAATTGGAATGACATTTAATCGAAAATTTAAAAATAAACGGTAAATATAAAAATTTTGACATTTTGAATTAATATGTGAAAAAAATACGACAGATAATAATAATATGAAAAATTACATTTAATTGAAAGCTTTGTTGACATTATTATTAAGGATATTGTGAGTGAAAATGTCATACAGTTAGTGTCATATTGTGTAGTAAATTTCAATTAGGAAAGTACATAATAAAAAGTAGGTCTAAATATTAAACTTAATTTTGAGATTAATTAAAGAAGTTAATCACTTGCTTATCTACTTAGATGACTCAATTAGATTAGTCTATGATTGACTGAATATATCTTCTTCGTTGGCTTATATTTGCCGAATATTCAGACCATCCTCCTTGGAAACACAAAAATATTATTATCGTCCGTTAATCAGCTAATATTTTAATATATTGACTAAAAATTTACAACTGTTATATTAGTTTTACAGCTAGTAAGCAATTAAGATCATGGGTAACAAACAGTGTCAAGCAATTATGGGTATACAAAAAGCGGAATTATTTAATTGATTTATGTATTACCAAACGTTTAGTACTAACAAAAACAATTTTTGGTTCAGTAATAGGTTAGATATACTGATAAATATAATTTATGTCCCTTACCTGGATACCCGGAACTGGAGAGAAAAATTTAAAATTTCATTATTACACTAGTTAATTATTCCACAAAGTAAATTTCTACCTTGAAAATGTCAAACATTCTTTGTTTTGATTATTAATTTATTTTCTTCACTTCTAAGAAAATTTAGTGTTTGTAGAACATCCTAAATGCTATTATTTTTTCTCTTCAATATCAATTTTTTCATTAAAATGTTAGTATAATTATATATATTACCTTTTGGACCTTTGACCCTCAAACCAATTCTACAAACACAATGCAACAATATAAAACATGTCACCTTATCAAAAAATTGAAAAAAAAAAAATTAAAATAAATTTTTATTTACAATTTTTATATTACCTACCTACGTAGTCAAATTATGACTTCAACATTTTGGTAAATACCAGGCACAACTCCTGTCAACCATACCAAACACCCAAGCAAAAAAAAAGTTCTGTATTTTATACAAATATTTTTATTATCCTTATAAAACGCTTTTCAATTTCATGTTTTCCGTTGATTGAACACAATATACTAAAAATTCACATATACATACGAACTGTATAAAAATATATCACTTAACTGAAAATATATATTGACTTGTAATTTCCGGTCGAATAAACAACCATTTCACTTGCGTTTACAATAAAGGATATATATATACGAAAATGTATACAAATACATTATTATAAATATGTATGCGTTTATGTTTTACTATATAGGTATACATCAAAGCGATAGCAATGAAATTTTACTTCCATTACTATTTATTCCCAACCATCGCATACCTACCTAACCCTACCATAATAATAATGTAATAAACAAAATAACATATTTAAACATTTATTAAATTTTCACATTCCCTTTCATTTTAAAAAAATATTTTAAAATTAAACAAGAACAGAGAGAGCAAGAGAAAACAAGAACTAAAAAAAAAAATATTTTATCATGAAAAATTCCAGGCACCAGACGTGTTTTTGATCCTTAAAACCAACTCGTATGATTTCGGGTGAATATCTATCACACCATTCTACCTATTTTCAATACCCACTACCACTTTTTTTATTATAAAAATATCAAAATGAACATTAAACTTTCCTTGTTGTTCGTTGTTATACTTCAAAAAGAGAAGTAAAAAACAAAAAATAAAAAAAATATTGTTTTCGCGTTCGCATTCTTAAAAATTAACACGACACCACCCATTAGTCGACCTCCATTATTCTCTTCTACATCCTGTTCTATTGTAAATAACATGAAATACAATACTTTGTTAGTTACAACCAAAAGGCATTTTGATAAAAATTATATGAAATGTCAAAAATAAAACGACATTCTCTTATATTATTTTGGTTTGTTGATGAGGTGTGGTTGAAAAGAGGCAGAGAGAAGAAATACACGCATTTCAAATTTTGAATTTATTTTTCTTTTTGTTTTTGTTTATTTTTCATTTTGGTTTTGCTTTTATTTCTAGAGTGTCACAATGATAAAATAACGGAGATCGGCGTTGTTAAGAGTTGATTTAATCCAACATTTGCGGTTCACATCCTTTCAAGATATAACAAATTTATGTTTTTGTAATGGTTTCAGGAAGTAAATTTTTGTGGGTGGATGGATGAAGAGCGAAGAGAGAGATATTTTAAGAGATAACAAGAACTATTTTTGTTTATAGAATTTAATATTGTAATAAACTGGGATAGGATTGAATTTCTCCAAGTAGAAATTTTATTTGTTTCAATAGTTCAGGCACGATACAAATTTGTAAGTGTCAGCTTAGGTTTGCCAGTTTGTTTTCCGTTCGTTTATATCTTCTCAGTTTTAGTAGGTGAATCTGGTTTCCAATTCTAATAATTTCAACTCTGGGCTTTTCGTTTTCTACTATACTTTGTATTATATATAGTCTTATATATCTTCATTCTGATTACCCGGTTGATTGTAGGAATACTAAGATGATTGTTTTTATTACTATTTTGTTGATAACTATCAGGATAATACTTTGCCGTCATAAATTAGTATAGGAAAATGAGTTTTTATATAGAGTTTATTTTGTAAATGACGAACATAGTATATTTATCAATTTCCTACGGTACTTAGATTAACTGTATTTACTCTGTATGTATTCATAACCTTTTTTTAAAATTACTAATTCAGAATTTTTTATGGTTTGGCATAATTTTATTCTAACTTCACTGTGAACAACATTTTTATGTCAGCAGTATAAACAAATATTGGCTATTCAAAACAAATTCTAACTCAATTTGTGTTCGGTTTTACGTATAGCATATAATTCTTCAGTATGTATGCTGCATAGCTTCTATTGGTCGGAGAACGCTATTCCAAGTGTGCTATGAGTGAATCCTTCGCATTTACAAACAGGATGTTCAATAGATTTTTCCTCTATTTCACATATTCTGCATAATTTGTTTTCGGTTAGGCCAATTTGATAAAGGTGCTTTTTTACTAAGTATAAATGGCCAGCTTTTATTTCTACCAGATGCACATTTGTTTTCTGTTGAAACTTATAACAATTTTAGTTTTCTTTAGCCAGCAAAACCATGAGCATTTTAGTTTGACGATTGTCAGGATCATTACCCTTCACACTTCCTCAACTTTTTGCTTTTGCCAAATTTTAAGCTGCATTTTGACTGTAGGGGAATCACACACAACGGACTTAGTTCTATTAAAGGGGCAACGAAAACCTTTGTTTTCGGTTAGACCGATTTTACAAAAATGCTTCTTTAGTTGCATGAATGTTTCTTTAGGTAAATGGCCAGTTTTTATTTTTATCTGCATTTTGACTGTAGTGGAATCCTACAAAAGGTACTTGCTGCTAAAAAAATCACAGTCTTTTTTTAGCTAGGATATCCGCACCTTCAATTTCTACGATGCCAGAATGTATATATATAGATATCAGTGGGAAGTTTATTTAAAATTTAACAGTGTTACAACCTAATTTACCAGTTTTCAAACCTGTTAAAAATATTAACTTTAATAATCTCAAATTGAAATTATTTGATTTGATCATTATAAAATCATATTACAGTATCCCAATGTATTGAACCAAAAACCCTCACCAAAATATGTGGCACTCAAAATATTCTCTTAGAATAGCATTACGTACCTGGTAATGTGTGTGTGTTTTTTTTTGATTGTGAAGATATAAAATTGCAAAATGAGATCATATTAAGTCAAAAAACACCCAATCACAAAAACAAAAAAAAAACAAATTATGTAGGATGAAAAGATGTTATGATAAAATATTTTCACACGTTTTGATTTTAGGTTTTAAATTAACAAAAAAAAAAAAAACAGCGAAAATACACGAACATACCTCAGCCCATATTAAATTGTTTCTCTTTTTTAAGATTTTTTTTTTGTTAAATGAGTTCTTTATGTCAAATTTTTATTTAAAAAGCTTTGATTTAACTAAAAATTACTGTCATCATAAATTTTTGTAAATAATGAAATTCATATTGTATTTTATTTTTATTAATTTTTTTTTATTAAGGTGTGAGGTGACTGAATTGGAAATTTGAAATCATTTCGAAATTGTTGTATTAAATTAAAGTGTATAGTAAATAAAAAATGGTTTTACGATAATAATTGTGTATGTCTTAACTAAGAATTCAAGGTGGTTTAAATAGCTTAAATACACTGCGGTACTTAGGGTTATAATTAAACTGGGTTTTAATAGTTTGAATAAAATAAGCTTTAAAAATATGAGCGGGGTTCTCTTACACCTTTTTCTATGTAAATTGTATGCCAAAGCTAATTATGTCAACAATTTTATTCACCGAGGAGTACGGGTTCAATACCACCACATCGATTCTAATATTTTATATATACTAATTTTGTTTTTGTCTGAAGCCCATATGTAACAATAACAATAATTTAATAACAGTTAATTATGAATAAAAGAATGAGAATTCAGAGAATAAATAATTTTTTTTAAATGTATTATGAAAGTAGGTACTTATAGGTAGGATTAGAATATTTTGAAAAAATAATATTAACGCATTATGATGAGATCTGATACATTATTTACTTTACACTATTGATAGTCTTTTGAGTTTTAATGTGCATACTTTTTTAAACAGCGCCCAAACTTTACAAGATTAGCAATGGAACTATACTAGTAATATAATATAATAATAATAAGCACATTATGATTAAAAACTAATGAAAATAATATTAATATACAATATACAAAATATATATACCAAAGAATTACTTTATAAAAAGGACAACGTTGGGAAAGGGAAAAATACCTGAATATAATTTGCAGATAAATCTGCAGTCCAACTGTTACATAAATAAATAAAAAAATATATATTTGTAAATTTTTACTATATATATCTGAGATTATAATCTTTTTCAAAAACCACCCTAACCTGATTAATATAATGATTTAAATTAGTACTGATTTGTTAAGTCAACTGATTTGTTAATCTATGTGCGTGGATTGTACTAACTGGTGCTATACAATCTAAGTTCCCACCCGTCTTTAATTTAGTCAAACTAGCAGACACTGGTACTAGGTGTCTGATACTATAATCACAAATATTTGATGTTGTTAAATTATGAAAACAACAAATTTGATATGTCAGAAAAAAATTATGAATAAAAAATGTATGTACAAATTATAAATACAGATTCTTGCTGATGACTTGACTTGTTCAAATCATCTGTTGTCAAATCATCAGATCCACCTGTCTTATTTTGTCACTTCATTCAAATAAGTTTTCATCGTATCTCTTTTTTCGTGCTGCTTAGCCATATTTCTGTAAACCACTAGCTATTTATTGTATAGAAATAGGGATAGTGTGTGTTTTCTTTCTGAAATTTGCTTGTTGGTTTGTCTCATCAAGTAATGCTTCTACCTATTTCTCATCTAATTTTATTCCAACTTTACAGTTGATTCTACTTTTAGTTTATTCTCTTCTAATGAATAATCAATGAACCATCGAGTCATCTTTATTTCAATATAAAGTTTTATTTTATAGTTTTTTTATAGTTTTTGTTGTAACGGTCTGCCACCAAAGAATTGTGCATTGTTGCCTTTTGCACCATTTCTTTAGAATAATTGTTGATGTTGGTGATATTGTATTCTACTCGCTACTGTCACTATACGCCATTCAGCCACCCAATATTCAATAGATAATCTGCTACTTCATCAATTTTACAGTTTGATTGAATAATCAAATTCTGAATAGCAAAAGACTACCTACGAAATTTTTAAAATATGTCTTGCCGTTTTTAGCGAATTTTCATTGGTCCTGGATTTTGTGTGAATTTTAACATCCTGTATATTTTGTGTTATCTCTCTTTTTTTTTTAAATCCATTGCTTTCTATTGTATCTTTACAAATATCAATTTTTGATTGATTATTTTTTTCCCATCAAAAATTATTCAAATAAACATCTGAATCAGCTGCTTGAGACATCATCAAAGATTTTTAATTTCTTTATTAGGCGAAAATGGGTTAATAAACCAATAAAAAAAAAATCAAATTTAATATTCGTTTAATATAAATCCTATTAAGTACTGTACCAGATTTCAAGTTGCACAATATATAGTAAAACTATTATATAGCAAATACTATACATTATAGGCTAAAATATTCAATAAAAGTTAAGTCCTGAACTTTAACATTAAAGATTGAAAAAAAAAAAAAATTAAAATTAAAAAATATTTTAAAATGGAATTTCATTTTTTCACCATTTTCAATAAAATAAAATTGAGAAATTTTCAAGGATAATATTATCCTTTTTAAATTCTTAAAATATTATCCTTTTTTTTCATTTTTCGTTTTTTTAATATCTTTCATCTAATATATTATGTATAATATGAAACCTATAAAAAGTCATAACAATAGTAATAATAATAATAACAATAATAATGTCGAATATATACATATATATATATATATATATATATATATATATATATATATATATATGTAAGTCTGCTCCAGAGCACATATGAACTGATCGTTTATATCCTTACCGATTTGATTTTTCAATTTTAACAATACGGTTCAATGAATTTTTTTTCATTCTTACGATATCCTTATTATAAAAGGATAAAAGAATCTATATAATAAAAATAAAAACAAATCGAAATGTTCAATTTAAAAAAAAACAAAAAAAAGCACATTTTTTTATGCATTTTTTTGTTTGTATGTACCATAGATAGAATGTACATATACGAATATTCGAGGTTATTTCACGATGATGATAATGATTATGATATTAGTAATGATGATGATGATATTAATGATGGCAATGGAAATTGAAGAATAATACATACGTTACGTATGGATATCTGGAAACATTTTATTTTCTTTTTCAATTCTCGTTTGTTTTGTTTTTTTTTTTTTTGTTTTTTTTTTTTTTAATTTAATCGTATGGATGATTGCATTGTGTAGTTGATCGTGTGGGTGTATTTGTATTAATGTGTATTAGTTTTAATGATTTTATTTAATTTAATATTTTTTTTATTTTTATATTTGAAATAAATACACTTAGGTAGTTTGCAAAAGTGTGATGGTACATTTTGTTTTATTTTTAATGGAATAATTGAAAAGGCTTAAATGTTTTCATTGTTAGCAAATGAGAGATTTTCGGTAGAGTTTTTGATTTGTTTTTAGATGACAAAAAATAGGAGGTTAATTATACTGTCAGATTATTACTTAGAGTAAGTATATCAGATATATATTATTAGATTAAAGCTTATTGCTACAACACTGATTGTGCAATATAAAATATTTAACCACTACGGCTTGTAAAACATCAAACGCTGTTAGTGAAAAAAATGTTACCAAAATAGAGTATACTAGATACACAATGATGTATAGTAGAGAAGTAAAAATCATAATTTTATATATTGAAGTTAAAATCATAGTATTTATTAGTAATTCTAATTATACACTTAAAACAAAATACATATTCTAAAAACCTAAGCCAAACTAGTATGAGTAACAAAACTAAAATTCAGAAGTTGTTAGTTAGTATCAACCATACCTTTTTTTTTAAATTTAATTTTATTAATTTATTATATACAATATTTGCTTAAAATTAATATTACAAAAAAAATTATAATTAAATTGAAATTGACAAATTCTTTATAAAACTATACAGTAATAGGCTGACCATTGGTGTTGTACAATTTATTACTTACTTATTTAATATTCAATTTGCTTTCAAGAGTTGAGACCTTTAGTTGATGATAAAAAAAAATAAAATCCTTCACATTGTATTCAAATCCAACAGGCATAATAATGTTTTTTTTTTTTAAACTTATTTAAAATTAGGGTTGGCTTAGAAGATTGTCTTTTGCTATGATACTGTTTTTAAAAATTTTATTTTTTTTTGTCATGTACCTTAGATACATCTTTTACATCTTAGATACATTACTTTTTTGCATATCAAGTGTTTAATACTGTAATTTGTCAATAGTATTTATCATTTCTATATTACTAATTAAATTAACAAAAAATTATCTTAACTGTAATAATGTTTAATCAAAGATAAATTCACTGTATTGTAAACTAAATTTTAATGTAATTATAAAACTATATGCTAGGGTCATGAATACAATAAAAATAAAAAAAAATAAAAAAATAAAATAGTCATAATCAGGAGCTAGATCTTCTTAAATAGCATATTTAATTTAATTTTAGCTAAGCTATTACAAAACTATCTTCTCAACAAATTTTTGAAAATTTTATTATTTTAGAAACAATTTATTAATGCAATCAAACATCTACAGCCTGAGCCTATTCATACATATTATATCATATTTGTATGAAAACATTTTAATTGACCAGACGAAATATTAATTTATGATTTACTCTATTTTTTTTTTATTTTATTTATTTATATATATATAAATTGTACATAAGACGATTAGTCTTATAATTATATACAATTCTAATATTCAATTCAGGTTTTGTTATTGCAATCAAATTAATACCATGTTGTTTTTGATTGTACACATATTTTTCTAGGATTTAAATTTGGTCAAAACGCATGGTTATAGTTTTTAGAAAGCCCAACTTTATGAGTATAATATAATCTTACTTATTTACTTTATGAGTATATAATTATTCCATGCACCTAAATCTTATCGCCGCAAGCTATAACAGTAAATGCAATTAAAAAAATTTCTTTTATTACTGTTTTTTCAATTTACATTCAAGCAAAAGTTTATCCATTAAATTTCTAAATTTAATTTCAATATTTTTAGAAACTTATCGTCCTTTCGCAACAACTTTTCTAGGATTGTGATAACATATCAATTACTCAATTAATATAAGGTCATATGTTTTCGAAGGAGGTATAGATTTGAAGCGATAAGTAGCTTTGATATAATCAGGAAGGGTATTTGACCTGGCCCGATCCTACCATATTTTATATTTATGTATAACTGAGCAAAATTTTTGGCTCATTTTAATTTTATTCCATTTCATAATCGCTTTCAATAGAAATATTCCTATATGCATGGAAATCCTCATTCACTAAAAATTGCAACAAAGCTGCTGTGGAAAATAGTTACGCTCGGATTAACACGATTTAATTTTTTCTTTTAATTATTACAAAATTGATCGAAAAAATTGTTGTAAGTAAAATAACATCCATCTTAGTACACATAAATTTCGGAATAGATCTCAATTTTCATTAACTAACTAAAAAAATTAATAATATTACACTTTATTTAAAATTTATAAAAAACTTAACATTGCACAAACACTTTTGAAAATAACTGTATATATATGTACAATATTAAACATAATAATATTTAGATAATAGCATGTAAAAAAAAATGCAAATATACGAAAATAAAAAATTGAAATGGTATTATTCGTAAACGAATATATCTTTATTATTATTATGTCCGCCATTTGATCAAATTTAGTCTGGAAATTAAATTTAGAAATTTAATGGATAAAATAATATTCTAAATTAAATATGTCATCGTTTTGTGACATTTCAATTTTGTGCTTTTTTGTGTTTGTTTGTTTTTAATGAATTCGATTTGATATTCAAAATTAAATTAACATAAAAAAAGGGAAAATATAAATGTACATATATTTTATAGTTGTTATAAGGATACTAATGATGTTATTAAAACCATTTTATATAGATCATTATAATATTAAATAAATGTTAGGATATAAAGGATGTTGTTACATATAGTCATTATGTAAAAAATAGTAAAATGTTTCAAAAGATAAATTTTCGAACTTGTACGAGATTAAAAAATTATGTTTTTAGAAAATTTAAGAAAATTATTTTAACATTAAATGGTGAAAATGTTAATAATGTTGTAAAAATTAAGCGATGACATAACTACAAATGAATAGCTTGTCAAACATAACTAAATATTAAATATAGATAAAACAAATGCGATACAATTTAAAAATATGTATATAATAACTAAAAGCTGTTGTTCTTTTTAGCTGTGATACTTTTGGTCTAACTTTTAGAAGTGTTTTTAATTTTTTTTTTTTTTTAATTCATTTATTAGTAATTAATAGTTTTTTAAAGCCTTAAATCTATTTATTTTCAAATTACATAAAATAAAATTAGTTCAATATGGTTATTACACAATATTAAAAAATTTTTAAACAATAATTTTTCAAAATAATTCATAAAAAGTTTAAACTACAAAATTTAAAATAATCAGAAAATCAAAATACAATAAGATAAAAAAAAAATGTATAGCTATTAACATAGGTATTAACTTATGACTTTTACCCTTCTACTAACAGCATGTATCTGGTTTAGTTTATTTTTAGATTTTCTAATCAAAGGTGGCGGTGTTTTACTAACCCTACTGGATGATGAGTTATTGCACAATTAAATGAAGCAAGCCTTCGCCTATTAATAGACATCTTATGTGCCTTCTTAAGTAATAGACATCTTAAGTAATAGACATCTTAAGTAATAGACACCTTATGGTTATGCTTAGAGCAAAACCTGAGAGTATAATAAAAAATATAAAATATGCATATTTCAATTTGAAAATCGCTTCGTTTTATAAAATTCTAAAAAATTTTAAAATTACAAATTAAAAAACAATGTAAATTTTTACAATTTGAAGGACTCGTCCTGATTTACCTATACGTATTTTTTCCTCATATTATTTTTATTATATTGCAAAAAAAAATTGATTTAAAAGTCAAAAACCTTGCTCATAACATTTAAATTGTCAGTTTCTTAAATTGCTTTAAAAACCTTCAAAAATGTTTTTTTTAAATATTTTTAAAAATAAAAAGAAAATATCACAAAATCATTTTAAAAAAGTTTTCCGAATTCATATGAACAATTTTAATATATATAAAATTAAATTTTTATGGTGATTATAATATGGAAATACAATCTTAAATCAGTTTTTTTTTTATTTTCATTTTTTAAATTGAAAGAAAATGTATACTACATCAATAGAATGAATTTTCATGATTTTCCTCCCATTTTTGTTTTTTTTTTTTGTCAATTTTCTAAAGGAAACAAAAATTGTTTCGTTTCTTGTTTTTCTTCTTTTTAATTCCTTTGATCAAAAAAGAATACATGAAAATTTTCATTTTAACAAAAAAAAATAAAATATTTTTTTTTTACAAATGTGTATCTAAATCACAATTACAATTGACACAAAAGTTGGAGTAAGAGTAGGATTTCATATTATATCTATAAATATTTAAATACACATTCATATATTATATATAATATATATATAATATATATCTATATTTAATTTTTATTTTATGTTGTCAAATATATACGTTTATATACATGTAAATCTGAATTTACTATCCAAATACCAATTTAATACCTACCATAATAACAGTTATGTAAAGGTATGCATGTAATAATAAATTAAATTTTCAAAAACAAAAAATACCGTAATAATACCTGTAGGGAGGAAAATTATTTTTTTTTAATTTTTGTTTGTTACTTAAAATTTGTATTATACAAATAGATTCAGAGATTAAAGTCAATTTGGCGATTTTGTACACGTTTAACTTTAAACAAAAATTTAATATAAATGAAAGGAAAATTGAAAAGGTGGTTGGAAAATTTCGGGAGAAGAAGTCAAATGTTTGTGATATTTTCAGATGGTAAAGATGAATCATTTTCAAATGGAAAATAAAATAATGTATGTGATGATAATTTGGTTCCATAGCAGGCTTCTATGTACATAATGTGAAATGTAATTGTAATGTTTAAAATACGTGCTAGAGCTAATTTTTTAAACTTAACCAAATTTTAGTCAAAT
Organism: Argyra leucocephala; assembly: GCA_963942445.1. NCBI lineage: Eukaryota > Metazoa > Arthropoda > Insecta > Diptera > Dolichopodidae > Argyra > Argyra leucocephala. Next base: position 44,204,338 of record OZ012681.1, on the reverse strand, counting down.
ATATCATGATGGGCATGCCGTTTAGGGATTAAATAAAAACACTTAATATGAAAAGTAATAATTGTATATTCTCTGAAATCTAGGGTTAAATTTAAAAACTTAACCAAAACCTTACTCAAATTTGTTAAGAAAGTTATGTCACATTTAGTAACCATCAAATTAAGTACAATAATTAAAATTGATTAAAATTGCAAAATAAAATTGAATTATTTTAATATTGGCTCCTTGAATTAAATTCCTGGTATGTATTGCTATACTAGAGCACATGTAGCAAATTTGAATATTCGTATGTTGTTTTTCTTATGTTTTTGACAGTAATTTAGATACCTAAAGTACGGTACTGCAAATTTATTACTACACTTAAACTTTATTATACCTACTTTGTTTCAAAAAAAAAAAAAAATATTGTATCGATAGCATTCCTATTTCCTACAATTTAATAGCTTTGCAAAAACAATAATAATATTTACATATTAGCAATGTAATATATTTTGTATATTAGCAAATTCTGCTTTACTTTATTTAAAAGAAAAAACTAATTTCAAATATTTACGATTTTACAAACAAACACAAATGTCTTAATGTCGATTTTAAAAATCTTAGAAAGAACAGCAAATGTCAAAATGTCAATTTTAAATATTTTCAAGATGAACACATTTTTGCAATACATTTTTGTTACATGGTACCAATTAATTTACACATTTACGTTTTTGTTACATTGCCTTATGTTCTGATGTCCCATGTAACATTTTTATTGCTATAAGACTCTTCCGCACTCTTATAACACTAATATAAATACTCTTATAGCAGTCTTAGTGTTACTTTGAGTGCTCCGCAATTGTTGATAATAATACGTTATAGCACTAAAATGGAGAATGCTATAAGGCGGAGAAACAATTGCTTTAATAATTGTTATAGGATTAGTATACATATGTATTAGTGCATATGTTTTTTTTTTTAAAATGAAAATTCATTTGAAATAATTTATGTTATGCGAGATTTCATTCTCATTCAGGTATTATTTTTTTTTTTAAAATAATTATTTTATGGAGTTTATATTTTATTTGATGAGGAAGAGACATAGATATTAATTACATATTTTATATTATTTTGTATATAAATGGTTTATAATTTACAATATAAAAAATGTCCTACTAATAAATTATAATTTGCGGTTAACAATAATTGTATTAATATTTCTAATTTAAATGGGAAATTTTAATACAATAATAATACAATTACAATAATTAATTGTATTAATATTTCAAATCAATTATTGTGACCAAAATGCAAAAATTTGGCTGGGAAAGAAATATTTTTGACCAATTTTAACCAAATACTACCCAAGATAACCAACCAGTTTTTGACAAAAATAACCAAATATCCAAATTTCAAATAAGCAAAAGAAAATATATTTTTAAATTGAATCTTTAAAATGTGAAATAATGTATATTAATTAAGGCATAAACATATCAAATTTGATATTTAAATAATTATTCTTTTGAGTAAAAATGAAAAAAGAAAAGAATGCGAAAAGAATGCAGAGTAAAGCTTTCCAGTTTTTGTTTGTATAATTAAATAATTTTATTAATATATATTTTATATATAATTTTATTTATAATTATATAGTTAAATATAATTAATTAAATAATTTTTTTAACATGTTTAGTATAGAAAATAATGGCAGTTGCAAAATATTTATTCAAAAACTACAGTAATTTTATTAGTAACATAGTGATACAATAAAATAGCAATTCTATTCTTATAACAACACTTTAATGGTTATTATAGGATTACGCACTTTTAGACTTATAACAACATTGCTTTAGAACTTATTGAAAATCTACTTATATCAACTTCCGCAACTCTTATCAAAACATTTTTATCAACATTCGTATCATTAACATTCGTATCATTAACATTCATAAAAATGTCATCATACTTATATAGACAAAAATGTATTATGTATAACAAAAACAACAAGTTCGAAAAAGTAGTTAAAATTAGTTTAAATTTGCAAAGCAATCGATTCGTAAAAATTCAATTATTTCACCTGAATTTATAGTTTTTTTGAAAATATGTTACTTATTAGTGAATAATGAGTATTTACATACTATAGTGTAAGTACTGGTACTCGTACTAGTTAAAGATATTTATATTTGTTCAAATGTTTCACTATAATTATATATTAGCAAATATTTCTGACAAATGTTATTGTCCTGCTAATTATAGACTTAGAGGGCTAACAAACAAAATAAATCTATTTAGTTCGTAGTGTATAAAACCTAAAACTTAAAAATATCTGTATAAATGCAAAACACATACTAGGTACGTAAAATTTTTATTAATGGACATGACATTTTAATGGTAATCACAAACCGTCAAAACGCAATAAATGTATACATTCTTTATACAATCGATAATAACTTAGTAGATATAAATTCCTTAAAAATGATGTGACAATATAAAGTAAATACATTTTTGAGTGATTTTGTCAGGCTTTGAAAGATTTGAACTTCTGAACAGTCTAATTTAAAACAAAAACAAAATGGGTAATTATATTAAAACACATTTTTTTGGCTCGCAAAGGCTAACTGAATTTATCAGATATAAATATAATAAAAATTGTAATAGTATGTATTTTGTGAGTATACATATATTTGTATTTATTTCATTTTAAAATTATAATATTCAATTTCATTATAATGATATTTTAATAATCATTAATTTTTACTCTTACAACAATTCAGTAATAGACAACATATTTTTTTTCTTTTCTCAAAAACCATTTCTGTCTTTCAATTCATTCAATAAAAAAATATTTTTCTATTATTTTTTATTTTAACTTTAATTCTGGTAAAAAGAAAATATTATTATGTAGGTAGACAATACATTGACAATAATATCCTTAAAATATTATATGAATTCTATTTTTCTTTAAATAATAATGTCAAAATTTTTAAACCATTATCCTTGTATATACACATATATACATACTGATATATCTCGTTACATATTATATTAAGATATCAAATATTCATATATTGCCAAGCTATTCCTAAATAATATACCTACATACATACATACATACATATATAATATAATGTGTAATAATATATTTATAAGTAAAATATTTTCAACCAACATTTTACATTAATTTTGGAAAGAGGCATAACAATGCCAAAATTTTCACAAAAAAAAAAAAAAAAGAAATTGCGAAAGGAACATCTGCTTACCGAGTAATTTTTTCACCAAAATAAGAAAATAAAAAAATAGCAAAACGAAATCAGTATAAATTGACAATACACAATAGACAAAACTCCTTTTATACAATACAATATAATCATAGTATAATATACGCAAAATTAAAAACAGAGTAAAAATAAAACCCCAACAAACAAAAAAAAGTATAAACCAAAAGACAAAAATTACAAAAATATGTAAAAAGGACTCATTGAATCAAAAATTTTCATATTTGTTTCGTATCTTCTATTCTTTCGCTGACAACAGTGGGTATTAAAAGTGAAAAATTGAATACAGACTATTTTGAGTTTCAATAGTGGCTTTTAGACTAGGCGCAGACATGCAATTTTCAGTTTTTCAACTGCTTGATTGCATATTTATACTGTCAGATTTATGCTTAGAGCAAGCACATCAGACGTCTATTACTAAACGAAGGCTTGCTTCATTTAATTGTGCAATAACTCATCATCCAGTAGGGTAGGTAAAAATTTATGTTCCATTATGTTTGTATGAAAGTATGCCTACCTGCAGCTGGTTTTATATGTGGGCTTTTATATAAACTAATAGGACACAAATATAAAATCAAACATCAGCAAAACTATGTTTAAATAAAATTGTATGTCTGTACCTAGTCTTAGAATAACAACTTTGTGTGTTATAACAATACTAGATAAGTAGGTAGGCAGATCGAAATGACCATTTCAATTGTTTTTGAAAAAAACCTATTAGCATTTAATTATGCAACTTATTATAGGTAGGTAGGTACCTAGATACATACCACGACATATTTTTTTCTGTTGGGTGATTTAGGAGATCACTCTCTCATCTTCACTCTGCCAATAAACTCAGTACTAGAGCCACCCTGTACGATTGGGAGAAGGTCGATCATATCAATTTTGCTTTCCGCAATAATACCTAATAAATTTAGGAAAAGCTTAAAGTTCGGACTTTGACTTTAGCTAATACTGGACAACTGCAAAAGGTAGTATTTAAAAGAAGGTCGATCAGGGTATTAGATCCCTAATACATTTAGGGAAAGCTTAAAGTTCGGACTTTGACTTTAGCTAATACTGGACAACTGCAAAAGGTAGTATTTAAAAGCTTCTGCCTCATTTTAGTTTTTGTATTCTGTGACAATGTTGGTTGAATGGAATACCTGGCTTGGGAGCGTGGCTTCCTATCGGCCAGTAATCCTTACTGATGGCTACTTAAGTCCACTTATTATATTGAATTTTAAAACTTTGCAAATACCCAAATTATTTTTATCACAATTTTAAAAGAAATAATTTTGTAATATTAGTTGGGAGCTCAAATATATCAGCATTTTAAGTGAAGTGTTTCAGATAATTAATGGTGGCTAATTAAGCTAACTAAACGCTATCGCAAAGCAATCTTTATTAAAAGAACGTTTTAAAAGTGTAGCAGGTCTCGATGATATTTATTGTATAATTTCTTTCTAAAGAATAAGTATCTCAGTTATGGTATAAGAAATACAATGGTTTGATAGCAAGCCCTATTTAACAGAAAATAGGTGCTGTACGGGGTGCTAAAATCCTAGTGATACCTATATTAAAAGAGCCATGGACAATATTACAAAACGTTATTAGTTATGTTTAATTGAATACAAAAATAGTAATATAAAAGTATATCTTGTTCCGTAGGGTATCATATTTAGGTTTGATGACAGACTTAGAAAAAAGAATAGCGTTAATAATTTTATGACCGTGGCTGTCACCAATTTCAAAGTTAAAAAAATAATAGTTTTTCATAACTTATAATTTTATTTATGCCTTTAAATAAATTAATAAATTAAAAATAATAAATAGTGCATATTAGAAGTCATTCTTATAAACATAATTATGTACTCGCGTAAATTAAACTCCCGATAGTATGAAAGTGTTGAGCTTTATAATCATATCGTTTTATTGAACCACACTCGTTGTTTTATTACCAATATACCCACACCTACAAAAATTTTGTATAAAGGAATTCTTTCCTAGTGTTTGGGTAGCGTGGGTGGATCTGGCGACTGTGCGCGATTATGGTTCACAAAGCGGATACTTCACTTGTTGAGCTGGTCATGTTTTAGGCAACAGGTGGACTGAACAGTTAGACGAATATTTCAAATAAATCCTAGCATGTCACAAAATTCATGCCATGGCGTATCTACATCTAAGATATACAAAAATTGTATCTAACTTAGTCAATGTTTAAAACAAGCACACTGCACATAATATATTCAGCGGCCGAAAATTATGAAATATATCTTCAACATTTTTGAGGCATTCTGTATTGACTTAGTTTTAAATGTTTTCTCATCATGTATCTCATCAAAAATACAAAATTTAAGGAAGTAAGTAACATAGTCCTTTTTGGGAAATCGAAAAATGGAAAGAAAATTAATACAAAATTTTTTTTATTATTTTTTTTTTTTTTTTTTGCGAAACAAATTCGCATTTCATTCAAATTTCGGGATGAATATTATTTGTTGTCTTGTATACAACTAACATACCTACCACCATTAGCAACTCAACAAACAACAGAAGACATTTTCTCGTCATACCCATATCAAAAAAAAATAAATGTGTTTTTTTTTTTTTAGAAATTTTGTAATTATTTCACTTATTATTGAAATACACAAAGAAATTTGAGATGATAAACATAGGTATGCAGTAGGCAGGGATACTTTAATTTGCTAAAAAAAAAAAATAAAATAAAATAAATTAAAATTCATTTTTAATAGAAAAAACACAAATAATAGATCGGAAGTAAATTTTCAAGGATACTATAAAAATAATTTTGTTTTATACCTGAATGTGCTTAAATGTCAGGGGGGAGAGGATAAAAAAGTTTATTTCTTTAAAGCAAAATTTTAATTACTTAATGAAATTTTTTTTGTATTTAACGGGAAAATGTTGTTTAAAAAAATGCTTTCAAAATGAAAAAAAAATTGAATTTATGAAAATTAATTTTATCTCTCATTATTAACTTTTTTCATTTTTTGTCAGTATTCTTTAATAAGTCTCTCTCTACTGCGGTTACTTTTTTCACTAGTTTTATGACGAACTACGTAAATTTATATTTTGTTGTTTATTGGCTAATTTTATTGTTTAATTTTATTTTTGTTTTGCCTTTTGGCCTTTTGAATATCAGATGAGCACACTTGCAGGACCCTTGTGCAGAGTCTTGACAAAATTTATTGTTATTAATTGCAAAATTTATTGTCACACAAGTTTTTTACAGTAATTTTGACTTCATAATAGACAAATCATATTTTTCTCTCTCTTAACTGTATTTACTGAATCTTTATAAGTGAAAATTACAATAATTGTAGTCATTATGGTTTATTCAAATTTTACAATCTAAAAAGCTTGAATGTCTATTCCAATTGATTTGACACTTTATATTTACTAGTTCATTCCAATATTCTGCTTAGATGACTGCTAGTGACTTTTGTTTAAAATCTACTAGTTACATGAATGTTTTGTGCACCTCCCGCCAAAGGGTTAGGGTGTTGGATAGGTTTTTAAAATTTTAAAATTCTTCTGTAACCAAGGGTATATTCAAATATATTTCTGACATACCAGCGGATTATAAGAGACTGGGTTATAATACTTAAAATTTTTGATTGCATCCTTTGAATTGTTTCGATGTTACTATTAAAATCAGTCATAACTAACACCCCAGTAGGACCAGATTGACTTCAGAATGGATTTGTATATCTGCACTTTGTATGCAGCATATATTGTTATACAAGTTCTTTTTTTGTCTTTCAGTTATTTAACCTTGTTAGCTTGTGCAATAACATTTCTACCAACTGGCGCGGAATCTCTTCTTTAACGAGAGAATACACTTTTACTCTCGTTGACGTTCATTTTCCACTTATAAAGCATTTTTTGTTAGTGCTGCATATTTTCTTACAAATATGTAGATGCTGTATCTGAATTTGGACGGCAGCTTAAAATTACAGTATCGTCTGCGAATATTGACTTCGAAAATATGTTTTGTGGTAGATCAGACGTATCACAAGGAACATTTTGTACAACGCATAGTCACAAACTTTGTTTTGTACATTTACAAATCGTTTACTGTAGACGAAAATTGTAAATATATATATACTTAAGCAAAATGATTTTACAGAATGCATACAGTAAAGATAAATTGTAAACGTAAACTCATGATTACGGTTGTACTTTTACTGTATGTATACGAATTGTGATTATATATTTACAGATATTTTCTTTGTAAACTTATAGCTACAATGTACCTTTACTAATCATTTACTAAGTAAATGTGTACAGATACAAAATGCTTACGTTTTTGTAAAATTATAGCTACAATATACCTTTACTGATCGTTTACTAAGTAAATGTATGTTTACAGATACAAAATGCATATATAAGGTCTTAAAATGATCCTAGCACATTGTTTTGTAATTCCAGCATTGATTTCATGTTCTGCTGTTAAATACGATTTGAATTTAATTCTAAAACGTCTATTGGTTATATAAGAACTTAGAGTAGTAGATGAGACTCAACTGATAGCTTTTGTTGTATTCTATAAATTAATACGGTGAACTAAACTTTATAAAATACCTGGCTGCATTCAAAAACATCCCGCGTAACATTTTATTTTTATAAAAACAATAAGACTCCTATATGAATCCCGATAAGCACTAAAGGTGTTATAATAATGTTTATATGGGAATAATGTGATTAATATTGCTATAAGAGTGTTTATATTAGTGTTAAAAGAGTGCGCAAGACTCCTGCAGCAATAAAATTGTTACGTGGGATGGCTGAACAGAACTTCCATTCTTCAAATCGTTTTTTATTTGGGCCGCCTGTACGTAATGCACCTGTTCTATCGTGCTATCTTCAGGTTGAAATTGGGAATAACTCCACTCCATCTTTTTTTACTTGTTGCATCATTTTATGTATTGCAATTTTTGCAAATACTTTTAGCAACATAGACAATAGACTGATGGATCTATATGAGTTGATGTTTGTAGGTTTTATGATCACTGTAATTATAGACCGCTTTCACAACGAATAAAATAATATATTCTGAAGATTGCCATTGTAGATTGGCGTGATATGTTTAAAAGATTAGAGTGGGAATTCTTGCAGTATTCCAGCTAAAATTACCTCATAATCTACTAATTTTCTTGTTCACTGTGAACTTAACTAGTTGTGTATTAATTTTTATTTTAATCTACTACCTCGATAATTGATTTTTAATTATTGAAATGTTCTATGTTTATTCTATTAATTCAACAGTTGTTGACTTCCATTTCGATCACTTCATATACCACTTCGACAAAGAATAAAATAATTTTAAAATAATTTTGTTATAGTTCAAAATGTCATTCGTTTTATGATGTTATAATTTTATGAGTTCAGAATTATAGTGTTAGCTCTATATAGTACTTATATTAATTTTAGCTTTAAAATAAAATTAAACTCGATAGCTTTTTATACTTGATTTTATGGAATTGAATATTCTAATGAAAATGACACATTGAAACGGATTGATTTTACTTAAAAATTTCAACAGTGAATTTACAATGAAAATCAATAGTAGAGTAGTTCTTGTAGTAGCCATTGTATTCCTATCAGTATCTCTCTTTCTCTCATATTTATTATACCATTACAAATTTTCTCTTCCCTATTCATCATACGCCAATAATTTTTCTTATATTCTTGATTCTAAAAAACCCATTCCAAAAATTTATTTTACCTAGGTCATTTGTTATTAATTAAAATAATATAGTTTACAAAATTCATTTTTCCAAAAATCAGTGTTACTTAAATTTTTTTTTATTAATTTCATTCCGGAAACTTCAAAAATATTCATACAAAAGAAAAATCTGAATTTTAAATAAAGAAAATAGAAGGTCCAAACTTATGTAAACAAAAACAAACTATAAGTCTAGTTTTTCAAAAAAAAAGTCCTGCAATATTCAAAATTTTCAGTGAATCTTAAAAACAAAACAAAATAAAAACATACAAGGAAACCTCAATATTTATCTAGTCTCAATTTACGTCAGGTTTTAATTTTTTCTCGATTTTTCGATAGCGTTAATTGGATACGAATATAACGAATATTATACGAATAAAATATATACGAATATTAACGAATATTAACTAATACGAATGCTTAGCTATAACAATTAGAATTATTTTTTTGTTATTAATAGAAAATTAAAATAACTGTATTTATTTTCTTACAAGACATTTTAGCAATTCCAGGGCTACTTCAATATTTCTTTTTAAACTATTTTTGACGTATAAAAACTTATGTACCTAATATACTCATACTAGGAACCTCCTTTGCTTAATTATAATTCAAGTTAAAGCCAAATCAATTTTATCAGAACAGGGATATGCCTGGACACCTGGACTAATATAGACTTTTTACTATCGCAAACCAAAAAAAAGTCGTATTCACTCTTTTATATTCTTTGTAACTAAGATGGTACTGATGATGTATTTTTGATTAATTTTTTTATTTTCTCTCATGTTTGGTTTAATTTTTATTAAAATGTTTAAGAGTAACATTTTTGGTGAATAGCTACAGTCTAATATAGATTATTAAAAATGGTAGCTATAGGAAAAGTTCTGATACTGGAAACATTCGGAAGAACATATTCAGAAAAAAATATAGCTTATTCGAACCTACAAGATATCTACAATATTTGTACCAATAAAAAATGCAGAATGTTTACGGTACTAAAATCAATACTAATGACAGTGCAAATTTCAACGTCTCTGGTGGATTGGACGGGTTCGCAGTGGGACATGATGCATGGTCAGTCGCAAAATGGTAAACGCAAGAATACTGTTACTTGATCATTTTATATATTTCGTCGACATCCAGAAGATGGGGGTAAATAACTGAAGAATATATGTTGTAGATATACAAAGAAAAATTGTGAAAAATACCAAGATTTTGGACGAGGTGTAAAAGCACCATTATTAAATATTCATTTCACTACAAACTATTCAAGTTCATATAATGTTCAAAATCACGAGAGTTTAATGTACTATTTAATACTGTTATAGTAGTTTAACTATATATGTACATGCTATATAGAAATTTGCAAAATACAAAAATCTACTAAAAATAAAATTTTTAACCAGATTGTTTTGCTTATTTAAGTATTCTTCGTTTCTCTATAGTTTATAACTCTATAGTCTATAAATAGTTAAAACTAGAAAATATTATTTTAGGTAACCAAAAGAAATTTTTTGAATTTTCAATGAAAATTTATTCATTGTAGTGGTTTTCATATACAAAACGTAACAATAATGTTTACCAAATTTTCTCTTTGTTATAACTCAAAATGTTTAGACTACCTATGTTTGACTATACTAAAAAAGAAATTTTAAGTAAAAAATTTATTAGATACTTAAATTTGAGATAAAAATCTTTTATAAAGTTTTCCATGTCCTTATTTATTTTAAATTTAACTATTTTAAAATTTTTATTAGACAATCTAAGAAAGGATGTTCTTATTTATTTTGAAAATAACATTTTAATAAAAAAAATTTTATTATATTAAAATATTTATAGAATGAACGAAAATTGCACAATGAAGTTGTAACATTAATAGATTGAGCATAATATGAAATGAAGATTTATGTATTAAAGAGGGTGTGGCATGATGTAGGGAATTTTAGAAATACTTCAAAACTGTATAAAAAATTGATTTTTTGCTACAGAAGTGTGGTAATGAGTTTTATTTGTTGCATTGTATTGATTATTTGAGATTAAGATGTACTATAAACAGTTATCTCAACAAAATGACAAATTTGATGAGCTCAGAATAAATTTGGGTATTAACATTTATCTGAAAGACCTAAATTTAGACTCGAAAAAAGTCAATTCATGTCATTTTATTTAAATTTAATTTTTTTTATTATTATTATTACCTGAAAAATATTTCAAAATTTGATTAAAACATTAAAAAAAAACATGAATTACAAAAAAAATTAAAATTTAATTCTTAAAATGTTAAATATTCTACTTAGACATGAAATTATGTACTGTTGGTTATATTATTAATGCCTCCTTGAAAAGGAAATATAACTTTAAAGTTTCTGTTTTTGAATAAATATTGAAAATAAAGCTATACCCGACATTTTATATCTTAAGATTATATTTTAGGAAAAGTGTTCATGTGTTGTTCTATTTATTACTAATTTTAAAGCCAGCCTCAAGACGGTGTTCTAGATTTGGCAAACTTTGGTCATTCGTTAGATCACCATCTACCACAGCTAAATAATAGATCTATAGATTTAATATTTTGTGTTAACTTGGCTGCTAAATTTCATGCAAAAGTTTACAGCATCTGATTGGCTTTTATGGGATAAGATAGGTAATGTTTGGCGGAAATCTCCACCTAGAATTATGAGTTTTCCACCAAAAGGTATAGTTTGAGGCAAAAAGTTCATAGCATAAAAATTTAGTTATTAGTAAAACAAATTCAAATAAATTTTATTCTATTGCCAGTTAGTTATATTAGCCCTCTTTTTGTTCTAGAATGAGTTATAAACGAAACGAAATGTCATAACATAATTATTTTGATTGAAAACCTTAACAAAAATAAAATTGGAATCCAAAATTATTATCCATACTATTCATAACTTCATACAGCATTTACAATAACAACAACTTATTCTTATGATATAATTAAAATATACTATATACATAATATATATATATAAATAAACTACATGTATATATATTTATTAATAAATATGTGCTCATAGCTTACAATATTCATATTAAACGTCATTAGTTATATTTTGACCTAACTGAAAACTGAAAAAGAATAAAATATATATCACATACATTTTATTTACAATAACAACTTCTTTATATGAAGTAAAACAGTAACGTAACTGTATACTATAGTTTTTTTTTTGTTTTTGATCTTCTTTTACGTTTTTATTAATTTCTTCTACTTGAATATTCTTTATTATTATTTCATTTCATTGGTAATGAATTCCTACATAATTTCAAAATCAATTCTAGAATATACACAATATCTACATATATATTTCACAATTAGAAGTCTTTTCATTATGCATACACAGTATAATACACACTAAGTATTGTTTTTTATATTTTTTTTTGTTTTTTTTTTTATAAAGAGTGGATAGGAACTCAGCAGAGAAGAAAAATTATTGTTTACTTTTCGTTTTCTTTTGTTTACTATTTTCTTTTTATTATTTTATTTTGTCGTAGCAACGTGCTACGGCACGTTGGCAGCAGGTTTGTTACGTTTTATTATATAAAATACTCCGTTTAAATCGATATGTAACTGGACATAAATTTTTAAAATATGATCTTGTTATATGATCGAAATATTTTTATATTCTATGCTGCAATTTTACTGTAATTATAATTTTTTAATATTTTATTTCCGGTTCTATCTTGAAGTATTTAATTTATAATTATCCTAAATTTAGCTTGTTTCAATTTATAGAACAATAAAATTGTCTCATGTTGGTTTCACTGGATAATTTTAGCGTAGCAACCTGACTTTTATTGATATTGTGTATAAAATTATTATGGTCTGGTTGTAATAACTGGAAATATTGAACTATTTTTCTATAAGCGAAACAATTTTTTCCCTGCAAATGCTTCCAGTGAGATGAAAGAATGGTGAAATAGAAAGTAGTTATTCTATAGCTTTCCTTTAATGGGAAAAATCATCTTTTACTAGCTTTAATGTTATTCAAAGTGTACTTGATTAAAACTGTATTTTAATGGAAACTAGGACCCATATTCCAATTAAAATTTCAAATTCAAATTAAACTGAATTCTCATTTTATATTTGAAGTTTTCACATCATAACAAAATATCTAAATTATCATCATTATCCTGTAACCACATCCGTGGGGCAGATAATACGGAAAAAACATTAGATATTATAAAAAATAGAATATAAAAAACATTTATTTTAATATTATTAGAATTAGAATAAAAAAAACTATTAGAATATAAAAAACAACAATTAAAATCTATAATGATTGAAGCTTATGTAATAATTGATATAGAATAATTGCACATACCAATTTTCATCTATATATAATTTTATAATCTTATTGTAATATAATTTTTATATCTTATTGGATTGCATGGTAAATCGTATCTCTATTTTGTTTAAAACAATTTACTCCTGAATTAGATTTAAGATTCATAAACTATACTCGTTTTTTACAAAAAATATCGGTACTAGCTTACAAAATATATAGTTTTGTTAAAATCCCTAAAATTGAAGAAGTTATACAGTTTCTGATACCGTTATGAATTTATTTTTACAAAATGAAATTTATCACATCTTCAGCGACGTTAAACTCTCTCAAATTATTAATTTTAAATAAAAAATATCTGACATGATTCAACATTACGGAAATATAAATTTTAAATTGATAATATGATTATGGAATTTGTGTAACAACATATATAAATATTATATTCAATAATAATTAATTTAATATACATATGTACATTGTATATATGCTTTTTTTGTTTTAATTTCCACTTCAAAATATTATAAATATTCGCATATAATAAAATTCACTTAAAACTTATTCCAATAATTTAACTTCCATTTTATTTCGTTGACATAAAAAACTTATAAATTATATGCACCAGATTTAAATAGTTCATTAATAATATTTATGTATTTAACACACATACATATGTTTAAACATGCATATAATAACCAACATATTATTATTAAAATTCTTAATTTCAACTTTATCACTATAAATGGTAATAATTTTCAATTTTTATTTTGTTTCCTTATATATATATATATTTTTTTTATATTACAAAATTTATAATTTCAAAATTTTAACTCCATTTTGTCAATTTTTTTTTTGTTTCATTTTAAATTTATTATATGCAAACAAACATATTTATGTAGTATGATATCAATATAATAATAATAATAATATTATAACAGAATATTAATAACTGTTTATATAAAAATCATATAGAGATTTTTCAATTAAAACTAACGGATAATCGATATTAAAAAGAATAATTGAAAGAGAACAAGAGAAAATAATGAAGAATATACAACATCAGAGATATTCAACAACTATAAAATTACATTCAATTTAAATAAATGTACATAATATCTACCATATTTGATATTACGTAAGTTGTATATGAATATTATGTAAGTAAGTACGTATTTGTATTATTATGTATTTTCCAAAAGGATGTCTACAATATTCAACTAAAGAAGAAAAGGATATCAATACAACTTTATTATTTATAATAATGCCATAACCTAGAAAATTTATTGTAACAATATGTAATATTTGTATTTTTTTTGTTTGTTTTAATTTTTTGCAAAATAAATAAAAATATCCTTGGATTATCCTTTTATTTTTTTTTATTTTCGTTTTTGTTATTATTATTATGCAAAGGTAACGGTAATGTATAGAAAAATATTTTTTTGTTGTACTTATTTCATACCTTTGGGGTTACATTTTTTTTCTTTTCTGTTACAATTCAGTAACAAGTGTTCACCTAAAAGATTTTGCCTTGTTGGCTGGTGTAAATTTTATCAAATGGAAAATTAGGCCAAATAAAACTATATTTGTAAAAGATGTACAAATTGTTTTACCAAGGCTTAACAGAAGATGGTTTTATACTTTATATAAACGCTTAACGTACCTAATAGATCGCAAAAAATAGCTTTCTTTCTATTAAAATAGCTGGGGATTCTGCGGGAGATGTTGTATAGACGTAGAACCTAATGATCAAATCCCAAGGATAGCTAGAATTGCTAGCTTTATACCAAATGGCCTTTTTGTACTTAATATACTAAATACACTATTAAGGACATTATTTTTTAAAAGTCGGCAACATCAATTATTTTTGGGATACAGTGATTTTGTCAAGCTTGTTGTAACATTTTACAACATTTTACAAGCTTGTGTAAAATTTACTTCGGAAGATTGTTATTTCGTAAAAGGCACATGCCTAGTTTTATATAAGAAAATAGGGTAAAAAAAACATTTTGTTAAATATAAATACTTATATCTTCTAAACTATTCGACTTAGACATAAAGTATGTATGTATGAGTTATAGAAAAAAAATATACCTTTTCAACAGTGTATAAATACTGCGGGAGTTGTATGGTAAAATATTGAGTTATTTGGTTTTTCGAAAAAGAAAATAAAGATTGTTTTTTTTTCCAAAATTTTCTACTTTGAACTACAATATCTCCATAACGGCAGCACCAATCATCATCAGATAAATGCTAAAATATGCTTCAGACCGTTATATTTCTAGAATATATAACTGAATATATATACGTCAAATGGATACAGATATAACGGTTTTTATACAAAAACATCAAAATAACAAGAATACTTTCAAATGTCCTTTTCGTACTTAACGGATAAAATGCGGCACTAAAGATATATTTTTCGAAAGCTAGCAATTCCAGCTATCCTTCGGGTATGTTCATTAGGTCCTATGCCGATACAACATCTCCCTCAGAAGAGCCAAATAGATTACGTAAATTTAAGCGCTGTTTCAGTTAAAAAATTATTTTATATTATGAAGTATATTTAATATTTGTACATTACTAAAATAATTTAATTATATCGAGTAAAATATTACTTATATCGAGTTAAGTCATTTTGTCATCTATTTTTTAATAAAATATAGTTAAAAATGACTAAAATATATATAACTAACTATCTCAGTTAAACATTAAAATATATATTTAATAAGTAAATGTACATAAAAATTGTAACCGGTATATATTGTATTGCTTATATGTTTTATTTGTCATTTATTTTAAAACAACAATAATTTAATTTTCCACTTAAAACTTCCGAAAATCCGTACTGAAAAGCTTACTATTTTGACTTAAGCGGTATAAAGTCGTTAACACGTCAAATTTAATACCGTCTTTACTATAATAACATCAAATTTTTCGAACCAGAGTTGAATTATTTTAGAATCTCATTTCAAACCACTCTTTACTGTTAGAGTTGGACTAAAATAAAATAACAAAAACTGATTATAATTTTCCAGTAGAAATAATTTGTGGAACAAAATATTCTTAACTATATACGAAAAGTAAAATAATTTTATGTAAAATATATTCTTTAATGATATTTAAAATAATTTTTTTTTTTTGTTATAGAAGAGAAATTGAAAATTTTCAATTTGAAAAAAAAAAATACAACACTACAAAAAATATTCAATACATATGTATAATTCCGTTTTTCGATTTGATTGTATTTGTAATAATCATAATAATAAATTGAAATGAATCCATTACCTTAGGGTACTACATGAAAAAAAAAAAAAAAAAACTACTCAGCCTTTCAATTTTTATTCCGTTTTCCCAGGATAATACCCAACCCTATAGTATAACTATATTATATTATAGAGTCGGTATAGGTAGTTAATGCAGGTACAACGATTATATTTCTTCCTTTCTACAAGTGATACTAATTCCGGCTGAAGTTATTTTTTTTATTGTTAAGTAAAATAAAAACAGAAAAGAAATCATAAACTGTAAATACATATTTATATATAACTCTCTGTACATATATTATATAACTTATTTATGTATACAGACCGACAATCTATTCAAAGATTTAGTTTCAAATGCTTATTTTATTAAATACATTTATCCTTTTTCTGTTTCGTGTTTTTTTCTGTTATTTTTCTTTTTTGTCGATAGTACCGCCAGAACTACAGGAAATAAAAATTGTATTTCTCTCTAGAGATATCAAAAACTCACTGATTGAGTCTACTGGAGGCATTATATTATTATCATAGACATTGTTATATTGATTATTTTATTTGAAAAGTGAAAGGAATGGAAAGGATATAACAAAATATTGTTTATAGGGTTAACTTGCATTAAAAAAAAAAAAAAAAAGAATTGCGTTTTATTTTGTTGCGAAATTTTGAAAGAGGGTAAATTTCAATTTGCAAGCAAAAAAACAAATGAACATTTTTGTCAGTAAATTGAAATATTTAATAACAAAAATAAAGATATGAAGTTGTAAAAAACAACAAAAATACTGTCAAGTTTGGAGAGTTCAAAAAAATTTGCAGTAGGAAAATAAAATAAAATGACAAGCTTGTAGTGAGTCAATTGAATCGATCTAAGGTGTTAATAACGTAGGTTGATGTGTATTCAATAAAGAAATACTTCATAACTTGATATTACACGAATTAAGGTCAGCGCATTGATAATTTTGTAAAAACATAGCATTTTCTGAATAGATAAAATTTCATAAGTTTTTAAAAAAATAGCTTTAAAAAAATTTATTTAATAAGACTAAATATAATCGATGGTCTAATGATGTTTGCAAAATCGGTACTAAAATTTTTAAAACATCTAGGAATATAAACTTACTAGGAATAAAAACAAAAAACAAAGTGGGCACAAAATCTTAGCAACTCAACTTCTTGACCGCTCACTTAAAACTAAATATTTAGCTTGCTTGCATTTTGAGTCCACTTGAATTTTGATCAAAGGTTTACAAGTTGAGATTGATCAATTTTTGATCAAAATACTTAGATATGAATTTGTATTGAGCTGAATTTTAAATTTGAGTTGCTCATGATACAAGGTTTTAATACCCTGTTCTATTGTGTACAGTAAAGTATATTTATAATATATATTACATTGTCTGGCAGCTCTTTAATGACTACAATTATGTATATACCTAGTTGTATAGCCACATACCCAACTGATCCATTTTCTCAAATTAGTCTACTATTCATTAATATTCAAATTTTGGTTGATTTTTATAACTCACAGATGCCTTATTAACATCTTTTGATAAGTCAATCAAAATGAAAATCAGCAAGTTGTATAAGTATAGTCTAACACTATAAATACCTACTGATGAGTTCTAGTACTGTTATTATGAACGAAACAATTCCTGAAAATAATTTTTTTAATTAATGTTTAAAAAAGTGAATATAATTCATTGAATAAAATGTAAAAATATAATTTAATATACCCGATTAGAGCGCACTGTAAAGATATAATATTAAATATGCAAATCGAGTCTCAAAATTGTATTAACATGATTCCAATTTAATATGTAGGTATAGATACTCATAAATTTTGATAAATCTTCTGATTAACGTTGTTAAAACCAATGTCAAAAAATATATTTTAATAAAAATTTAGTGAAACAAATATAAAAAAAATTTACCATACCAAATATCACTAAAACTCATGACTCATTCTATAAAACACACTAAAATTTTAATTTGAAATGATTTGATTCTATTCGTAAACATTTATGCCATTGATTATACATCGTATTCTAATAATAATTGCAATTTTTTTATTTTTATTTCTCTTTTTTCCAAATTTATTTCGTAAATACTCGCATATACTATGATAGTGGGCAAAAAATTAATTCTCTTATATTATTTATTTATATCTATTTTTGTTATTTTAAATTTTGTTTTATTTTTAGCTATAAAAAAAATGTAAATTAAAATATATTTATTTCCGTATCATTAAATCGTAATGCAATAAGTAAATTTAATAGAGAAAAATGAAAAATGTAATAGAATATTGAAATAAGCTACTAAAAAAATCAACCAACCAACCAACCACCCTCTTTCAAGATATCGTTAATTCAAATAAATTGTAATAGTATAAATCTTGATTGATCCCACCACAGAGTATTAAAGTATTATTCAATATCTTTTTTTTTTGTTTACTTTCTGTTTACGATTATTTTCAATACCGCCATTTTAAAATTGCATCACATTTCTATTGTTATTTTTGTATATATAAATGTACATGAACAATGTTATGGGTTAATTTTATTCCGTTAAATATATACATATAATTTTGTATCAAGTTCTTTTTCTTTTAAAATTTTTATATTCTTTTTTTTTTTTAACTGATATTATTTTTTTTCTGTTCTTCGTTAAATCTTATTTTCTTTGTTTTTTTTGTTTTCGTTTTTATTAATATTATTTTACTGTTTATAGCTGAAAAAAATTTTAATATAAAAAGATAACGTTTTTAATTCATTTGTTATTGAATTTGTTGTTTTTTTCTGTTTTGTTTTATGATATACCGTTATATAATTTATATCAAATGAACTGCATTAATAAAATTTAACAGTAAATTATATTTTTTTGTTTAATTTTTATTGGTTTAAAAAATCAGTGAAGGGAATATTTTATTTTTAAACAAAAAAAAAAATATATAAATGAATTTAAAAATTAAATTAAGTCTATTAACAAATGAACCAAATTTTAAAAAAATGAAAATAATGAATAAAAATGAATTGTAATCATTAAAAAGATGAGATTTTAATGCTGTCATTTTTTAAAAAAATATTTCATTTACGGGGAGGTTTTTTTTCTTTTTTTTATTAATTTGAATTTATAATTACAGATGGTATTTTAATTAACTCTTTGAATCCTGTTCAATGATAGTATTTTATTTATATTTTTATATCAAGACAATAGTGATGAATGATGATTTAATTTGCTTTAAAAAGTTTTGCCCTAGCTATAAAATAACAAAGTTTAGCGGGTGCATTACAGAGTAGGTTACCATGTACTAGATACGACATACTCGAACAATCTGTGTAAATTAAAATAATAAAAGCTATCATTTTTTAATAGAAAATAAAAATGGTTTCTTATCTATGTAAAAAAAAGTAATTTTTGTGAGAGGATGCTAAAATGACACACCTTGTATAAATATCAGACATTTTTGTTTAATTTAAATTTTTATGTCTGGTATGATGTTAATTCATTTAAAGTGCTAAAGATTGGTAAAGATTTGTACCGCACAGTATTTTTATCGTATTTGAATACCTACCCTACCGTATTAACATTTTAGGTTTATTCAATTCTGAAATGGAGGATCAATTCTGGTAATCACTCATATAGAGTGTATTAATGAATGAAAAGTTAATTCTACCTATGTTAAGCGCTAATTATAATGACATAAAACTACATATTATGCATGTTATATATTATATTAATACATGTATTATGTTTGCATATACCTTATAGTTATAAGTATAATCCGTATTAGTATAGTATATGTTAAGTAATAGTTATAGTTGTATTGTAATTAGAATAAAGGGCATTATAATTATAATTGGTATTAGTTAATAATTAGATTAAGTACATATTATGATGGAAGAACAAATAATAGACCACTTGAAATACAAGAGGTCCACCACGTAACATCTATATAATTTTAATTTAATAAATATATACATGTGCACAGAGACACAAAAATGCAAATGTCAAATTTTATAACGAAGCTGACATAGACATTTGCATATTATGTCGACCCATAATGTACATAGTAACATCAGAAAATTCATGTCGATTGTGGGTAGTATATACATATTATATTTTTCATAGTTACTGTATTTATTTTCTACAGTTACGTTTTCTTTTAGCTATCGTTAATAATTACTATAGCTAACAAATTAAAATTAAAATTAAATAATAATTATATATATAAAAAAAAAACAAAAATCATTTTGGAATAGAATAAACTCATCCGTTCTAAATATATTATGTATGCATGTAATTCAAATTATGTATTTTTAATATGAGTACAGTATAGTTAATTACTGTTAAGAACATAAAAAACAAAACAAGATTGCTTATGTTGATACACCCTGTGTACCTATAAAATATATAATTAAATGTTAATTTTACAAGAAAATATTTTATTCATTCTGCTTTAGTATTCTACAGGACATACTATACTTTAAAATAATACCGTGTTATAAAAATTCCACAGATGACTCTTAAGTTTGAAGACAACTGGTATACAATATAATTTTTAATAGACCAGAACGGACAGATATTTTATTTTATTTTTTTTTTATCTGTTTTTTTTTAAGGACTAAACATTTTATATTATTATGTATATTTTATTTCAAAATAAGGGGAATTCAATATTTAAATTTTGTAAATTTTTCTTATTTTGGAAAAAATAAAAATTAAAAAAGAAAAAAAGTCATTTTTACTGTTATTGTTATTTCTTTGATTTCCTCATTTTAATTTGCTTCTGTGTACTGTGTACTATGGGTGCTCCTGTAATAAAAACTGCAATTTTATGATACTCTTTTGTTCATGTAATTATTGTGAATCAAATTTTTGTTTTTAAAACGAAATATATATATATATATATATATATATATACGTATACAATAATATATTCATGTTCGTGTGTCTAGTCAAGGATTAAATGAAAATTATTTTCTTTGAAGTTTAATTATTATTATTTTTTTTTTATATCTTCCTCTGCTATTTTGATTATTATATTTCATTCCTGTAATGAGATTTCATTTTCGTTTATTTTTTTTTTTTTTTGTTCTGATTATCCTTCTTGAGGCTGTATTTAAGATTCAATATAATATTATTATGTACGTACACGAATAAAACAAATTGCAATAGAAATGTAAATAATAGAAAATGCGATGTACCTATTTATTGCACTCTAAATTCATTCAATGTATTTGATAGAACTCAATTTGGTCGGCAAAAATGTCTTATTTCCGATACATATTTATTTTTTTCTTCCTATTTTAGACTGGGGAATCCTTCTAAATAATTTACTTGCGAATGAGTAGCTATGTATGCTAGAAAATATTGATTTAATTTCAAATTCTGTGAATTTTATAAAAGGACTTCCAGAACTTTGGGGAATTTAATCAACTTCTTGTATTTGAAGTATATGATGAATGTTAGTGGGTGGAGGGGGGGGGGGGGGCGAAACTGAAGGAGGAGGTTGTATTTTTGTACTTTATAATTATTTTTAAAATGATGAATGGAGGTTGAATATATAAATGTGGAGTTTTATTTCAATTGTGAAACGTGATTATTTCTATTTGCTTTTAATAAATGCGTTATCATAATGCGATTTTTCATTGTTCTGTGTGTTGATGTTGTCGTTTCTCTGCATTTTCTTTAATTATTATTAAGATTTTTGTTTATAAGATTTTTTGCTCTTTCTCTCTCCCTTTTTATTATTTGAAAATTGAATGCATCTGCATTGTATTCTGAATGAAAAATAATTAAAGAAACAGGATGGAAAATTATTTCATTTAAGGAAATTGGAAAATATTTTTATTTTTGTGTTATTAAATTTAATTTCAGATCAATAATGTTAATTTTATAATAATAATGTGGGTATAATAAAAAGATATTATAATCGTATGAAAAAAATAAATAATAAGGTCTTATAACTTCAAAATAAAACCAGCGCAACAGGAATTTCCCAACTTATGGAATAAATATTCAGATTTAGAATTAATAAGAAATAAGCTAGGCTTTTTAGCGAGACTAGAAAAATAAATTAACCCATAATTTGAAGGAAAAATGAATTAGATTTGAAGAAATATTAAACGAGACTAAAAATAAGAAATAATATGGACTCTTAGAAGAACTAGGTGAGAGCCGAAGGAAAAATAAGCTAGATTTTTTAATATATTTGATCCCAGTAGACTGCAAGTGGATAAATAAATATATAAATAGTTAAGCGAGGTTCGAAACAGAAATAAGGGAGACACGAAGAAGAATCTAACTAGAATCTTACGAGCAAGCGATGCTCATCGAATTAAGCCAGACTTACAGCCAAAACATGCGAAACTAGACGAATTATGAAACTAGATTTGCAAAAGTATTATATTATACCAGACCAAAAACTTACAACAATTAGATCTCAGTTCAAAAAAATACTCTGAAAATTGTTAACACACTCTCACAAATGTTGATATAAATGAAAAATTAAAATGTAAAAGCAACTATTGTAATAAATGCGAAGGGCTCACCAGAAGCAGACTTCGCTGCTTGGAAACAGCGTTCCCTGAACAATGGGAGCTACCCAGCATACCATAGAAGAATATCCTGAGTGTTATCACAAAATTCGATATCGCAATGACTCAGATACGGGTTGTCACAATAATACCATTTGCAACTGACGTGATATAGAGCACAAATCCTCTCCTGAAGCTCACAATCTATCTACCTATCTATCTAACTATTATTAGCATGTAGTTGTTTGCTGCAGAATGGTTAGGCTTCCTATTAAAACAATAAAATAAATCATTCCTGTTACGAAGATAAGAATGATTTAATGGTCTGCTGGGGTCCTTATACAAATAACTATATTCAAAATGAATATCTGCGGTAACCTTAAAAACAATTTACATCCGGCAAAACCTCTGTGAAAAAATGTTAAGTTGATACGGCAATATTATGCAACAAACACTTAACATTCCTATTCATAAATAACTAGTAGATAGACACCATAAGCAAATGTGGCTGAGAACAATAAAAAAATGCATAAGTGAAGCAGATTTTAGCGTAATAACAACGAAAAACAAAAATATGCTTGGCATGTAAGAAGCTTATTGGAAGGGTGAGCTCGGATTGAGGCTAATATATGGTTACGAAGAAAAGAAGGTAATTGCGGAATTTATGAGGGAATGGACTATATATAAGGGTTATAAATATATATATATATATATATACCAACTGTATAGTATATATATAATTATAAATATAATATATATCTATATATATATATATATATATATATATTTAATGTGAATGCAATTGTAAATTACAAAATTAAATGTGAACTGTAATGTTGTGAGTACTCCAAGCACAGGATAAGTATAGAATTATTTTTATTTGTATAAGTACCGGAACTAGAAGCAAAAAAATCAATAAATTACAAAAAAAAATATATCGATTACGATCGTATAATTCATTATCTATAATTTTTCTAAATTTCAATCAGTATTAAGTTCAATGTATATGTGAGACAAAATCGAAATCATATGAAAATATGGCTTAAATAGTGTAAGAAAGATAAAAAATACTTTTTTATATCCCTTTTCGACCCATTTTAACAAATTTTGTTTTTTACAAAACTATACAAGAGTCTTGGATCGATGTGTTAGTGTTTTAAATCGAAATATCAACCATTACGCAATATATAGAAGCTATGGATTACATATCACAATCGCTTAAAGTTGGTCTGAAAGCGATATAAGAATAGACTACAATCAACTAAATTCTTTTTTGGGGCTACGGTTATTGATATACAATTTTTTTTATATTAGATTGAATCTTCGATTTTGTTTGTCGTATAAATTGTATCTTACAGTATTCATTGTATTCAATTGGAGCAGTACTACTACTATAGCGATACTCGTATTAAACTATAGAATAAGTGACACTTTTTGCAGAAGAATTAAGCGAGACTCGAAGGAAAAATAAACTAGACTTGCTCAAGGACTAAGTGAGACTCGAAGAAGAAATAAGTTATATTTGATTAATAATTAATATAGACTTGAAAAAATACCATTAATACATTTAAAAATTATCTATTCATAAAAATTAATTCGGGTTATTTGTTATTTGAGTACATATTGAACCTCAGTACGTCAGTTGTGCTCATTATTTTGTCATTAATTCAACTTAAATAATTATTCTATGCTTCAGTGTATTGAGATAATTTCTCGTTTACGGTTTTTTTTATCTGATCGTAAATAATTTTGAAAACATTCCTTTCTTTGTAATGCACAGCTTCCTGTTGTTCTTTGTGCATCAACGGCTTGTTGATGTTGAACAGTTTTTTAGCTAGGTATCAAAATTTTGTAACAATTACACTTTGCCAGTTTTACATAAAAGCCAGATATTAACTAAATACAAATACTTTTAGCACATTTACAATAGAATTGTTTGGCTAAATATTACAGTATCACAACTTTCTGTGTAATAACCAGTGTGTCACTATCAAAATAATTGACTTGCAAATTAGCAGGTATTGCTGGAAAATATTAATTTATTTTAAAATTTGTGATAACGTTTTTGATACTGGCTATTAGCCTAAAAATCGTGTTGTAAGCTTGATAATCTATGAAATTTATTAAGAATAAAAAAGTAGAAATACCAAAGCTATACAATAAACCTTCTATTTATATACTCCAAAATTTGTAAATTATTACATTTTACATCACTGTTAAATTTAATTTATAAAATAACTACCTTTATAATAGCTAGCATATTCCTATAATTGACAAGTACAAAATTTCAGATTATGGATTACCTTCATCTTGTAATTCAAAAATAATTTCTGTCATTTTAGGAATCTATGATTATTGTTAGACGTATTAATATTACTGCAATGACAATAACAACCCAAAAAAACGTAAATTATTGTCATACTGATGAACATACAGCACTCATATTGAAATAGAATAGAGTTTGCTTCGTACAAAATTGTGAGGTGGTACATTATCATTCTACATAAACTCATGTACTATACATTTATATATATATATAGATAGAAAAAACTCATTAATCGAGTAAAACACTCTTCAATATCTAAAATTGTTCGCATATTATATATACCGTTATTAAAGCATTGAAAATAAAAATGGGAATTTCTCTATTGTTTTACTCAAGTACATCCTATATCCTGAAGAACGAAAAATATGGATAATATTCATCATCATACTGATTTTAAATAAACGTAGGTAAACAAAAAATAAATCAAATGAATAAAAGAAAATGATGATATCATAACGGGTTTTCTATGATTTTCAAAAATTATGATTGCATTGTCTAGGATACAATGTGCATTATATATATACCTAAGTAGTATAACACAGGTAAAAACAATAGTAATAAAAAAAAACATGTTATAGGATTAATATCGTGTAAGAAAGTGGTAGTTTGTTAAAATATGGGTAACAGTGCTATACAACCTTTTTTACAACATTTCTATTTGCATTCGCACAGTAGTTTGTAAAAGTTTATTTTGGAAAATTTTACTGTCATATTTTTTTTTTGTTTAATATCTTGAATCTTGGAACAACTAAAGCGTCGAATTAAAGATATTGAAGGAATAGTATGGGCTGAGAATTATTATATAGCAATTGAAAAATTATCTTTAAGCTCGAGAATGGCCTTAAATCATAAATTGTAAGAGATACGTAGAGAACGGCTACGTGTTGGTTTTGACATTCATACCGATATCGGTATATCGGACGTGACGAGAATGTATTTTTTATTATAATATAGTACTTTTTAAACTATATCGATGTATGACTTGGCTTCAGTCTAATTTTTTTTTTACATTAAATAAAATAAAAACAAAAATAAAATTGTAAATTTTGCATTTTATTAAAAACAAGGTTTTTACTTGCCATTTTGTCCTTTGCAAATTAAATTTATTCTAAATATTTCAGTCAGGTTAGTCTAAATAATTACAAATCAAAGGTGTAAATATTCTAGTAATATAAGGTCTTGAAATATAGAATTAAAATATATAAAAATAACATATTGTGCAAATACATTAAGTTGCCTTAAAATAAAATAATAATAAAAATAATAACGATGACATGACGAA
The DNA here is from genome assembly GCA_963942445.1 of Argyra leucocephala. NCBI lineage: Eukaryota > Metazoa > Arthropoda > Insecta > Diptera > Dolichopodidae > Argyra > Argyra leucocephala. The sequence goes on along the minus strand of OZ012681.1, from coordinate 44,177,651 downwards.
GTTTTGATAAAGATAAAAATAGTAAGTAAAGTTAGCAATGACATTTACATTTAAATTTGATCCTCATGTTGTTTTGTGTTTATTAATGTGTTGATGTTTGATGCTCATGTTGCATTCAATTCGTCTTTGAGATTTTCATTCAACAACAATATTTTAAATCACGGTACGGTACCGGTACGTCGTCGTTATCATCCACTGTAAATATATATACATAACAAATACATAGTATCAATAAAAATTACGATACGGCGTCATCACAGCCCTATTACGGCACCGTCAAGTGCGGTAATGAGCATCGACCTTAAATCTTAAACCAGGTGAATCTTAAACAGTTTATCAGTATATACTGGATCGTAAATATATTCAAATATCAAATGTATCATTAATTTGATTATGAAAGATATTCGTTAATTTTGGATTTGGCTAATTTGGATAATTTTAATAATCATGTTCTGATTTAAATTATCTGAAAAAAAAAAAAATAATTCTAAATTAATTTAACTGAAAATGCTTTGATTCAATATTATGCCAGATATTTTTTTCAATTCAAGATTCGGTATAGTATTTAGTCGTTTCGATGTATATAAAATTGGACTTCTAATTACGATAAGATTGTAAAATAGAGAACTAAATTTCAGATATTAACATTTATTGTTGATTTATTTTATTGCTCAGACCGAGACAGAGACAACCTTCTGATTCGATTGTGTAATTACTGAAATAGTCATCAAATGTTAATTAATATTAGTTAATATAGGTAGTAGTGGCTGACGACAATATGCGGACACACTTAGACCAGTTAAGTTCACAGATAACAAATTCCAAAAAAAAAACTAGTACCAATTCATGTTTTCAACGAAATATGGTTCTTGGGCCTTCAATATTTGTATGTTCCTGGAGAAAGTGTACCTCATGTAAATGAACAATTTAATCCTTCTCTAGATAACTAGCCGCGTCTCTGTTAAATAAAATTCGAAAATATTCTTGCCAAAGTTTTTTTGGAAAATTAAGGAACATACCAGAAAAAAATCAAGGTGAAAGGAGTGGGATAGATTTAATTTGATAGATTGAGAAGATTGGTGCAGCAACCTTACAATTTATAATTTTCCAACAGACTTAACATTAAATTTTATTCTTGTATAAACATGTCAAAAAATAAGATATTTTTACCAGTTCATGGTACTGTCAAAAGATTTCCTAAGCTTTAATTGTATTCTAGCGATTTGCGACGTGCCGAAAAATTTAGGTGAAGTACTTTTCCAAGTACTTTGCTTTTATAACAAGACTATTGGATGAACCTATAACTGCTTTTCAATATACAATTTTATAGGTAGTGTTTTCATCTGAATTTGAGATATATCAACTAATTTGATAGTGATAAATATAATCTTATGTAGATTACATCAATTACTACGCTACTAGGGTTTTAACTCAAAACCTACTGATGAGTTTTCGAATAATATATTCAATTTTTTGGCTAACAATATTGATCGACTTTGCGAAAAATCATCCAAATTAAAACGACAAACAAAAATACAAACCTAGTTTATGTCTAAAAAATAATTTAGTTTGGTCTTGTTGTCAAGTTTGAATCTTCGGCAAACATTATTCATCGTTTTTAAGTGGAGAAATCCGCATCATTATTATCTATACCACTTTATACAAAATTCTAGTGGGCGCAAACGGTGCAAGAGATATGTAAACAAAATTTAACATATAGTATAGATAGAACACCACTGTATGCCCAACACATTGCGATACAACATATTGCACAAGATCAATAATTAATAATTGTTATTTCTTTATGTAAATTTTCATTGTAATAAGATTAATTAAGTAATAAAACTGCGTAATTTTATGACTCCATCATAACTTATGTATTTTTTTTATAGAGAAAAATAGAATAGTTACAAAAACTAATATTAGAACAAGCATCTGAGGCCTTCGGCTATTAAACAATAATTTTATTTCATTGCAGACATTGATAGGTATTTCGGACGTAAAATCTTTCCTTTACAACTGCTTTCTTTCCCCGAAGTACAAATTTTTTAAATCAAATAAAACAAGCATTCCTAAAGTCAACAACTGTCAAAATAAAATGTTGCACACCCCTACAACAAATTAAATTCAGAACATATTGAATTTAACACGGATTAAAATCTTAACGACTTTAAATTTGACTTAAATAAGGATATTGAAGAATACCTGCTGCGGTACATAATATTTCATAAGATATGCATGCAATTTTAAAGAATATTTTATTCGCGGTTCACCATTTTAGAAATACCTACCTATTTTTGATACGGGAATATAAAATCAAGTAGTAAAAAAATAAAATAAAATATTTTTACAACATTAGAACAATATTGTTTGTTCGCATACTCACTTAGAACCGTTATAGAAAAATTTCTTTTCAAAATTTTTCAAACATTATTATTTATAAAAGAAAATCGATTCAATGAACATTTAAAATTTTTTTTTTTTTTTTTTTAAACCTTTAACCCATTCTTTTCTTTTTCATGTTAATTTTTAAAATCCGTTTTTTTTTTAATTATTATTTTTTTCTTTTTTTTTTCTTTTTACTTATAGTTAGTGTGAATGAAGGTGTGTTTTTTAGCTTATGTTTTAATGGGTGGGAACTTTTACAGTTTTCTATTTATTTTGTAATTTTTTTTTTTTTGTTCAGGTGAACACAATTTTAATTATCAAGTGAAAAAAAAAAAATAAGTACAGAAAATATAATATGAATATGATAACAAATGAAGTTCAGGAAACTCAAAAATCAAACAGAATCAGAGACTCATTAAGAAAATACAAAACGAAACAAAACATAAAAATAAAAAAAAAATAAAACAATGTACTGTTGTCAATTTTAATAGGTACCGGGTTTAGATTTCATAAATATGTTTTCTATATTGTTCAGAATTGGAATTTCACTTTAAAATTATTGAAAAAAAATATAGAAATGCGATTTAAAGAGAATGAATGGAAGTGAATTACTATAGAAAAGAAAATTTTCAAATTATATTTGTGAAAATTTGTTGTTGTTGTTTATTTTTTTTGTAATATAATATTTTAATTTAATTTATTTTTAAATGCTTTCGTGTATTATATAAAATTGGTGATGCTTTAAAATTCTATAGCAAGAATTAAAAATAAAAAAAAATACGGAGAAAGGAGACATTACAATTACATATTGTGTAAATTAAATTTTTAATGAGGATTTTCTTATTTTTATAAGTAGGTAGGTAGGTACAACATAATATCGTAAATTTCTAAAATTAAATAATGTGTTGTGCTATGAACATTTCAAATTTCAAATATCTTTTGAGAAACAGAAATTTGTTTTGAAATACCTACTTCGAATTTTTAATTACTGATATTGAGTTGAAGAAAATGAAAAAAAATATTTCAAGGATTTTCATTGATATAGGTACGTACCTATACCTACCTATCTAAAACTTACGATTATGTTCATTAAAATATATTTCAATTAAATAGATGATGTTTATTGGAGCATGACATTTCAATAAATTAATATTATCGAAGTAATTTACAACTGATTTCATTGTTTTAGAGTTATGCAATTTCAAATATTAGTTTATAAATAATTGCGATTACAAATCATAATTTTAAGAATTTTTATTTTTGATTTAATTTTTTTTATTCTTTTTTATTTCTATAAAGAATTTATGAGACTTTTAATATTTTCTTCAATAAAATAGAAAATAAAATGGATTGTTCGGAAGGGTTTTGAGTCTGAAATTTTCGCTGTATTTACAAGGATACAAAAAAAATGTTTGCTCAAGCGAAGGTTAATCGAATTTTATTGCTTATTCAATAAAATGTGAATTTTTTGTAGAAGTATAAACAAATTTCTGCAATTATGAGTCTTCTGAAACAGACGAGACAGAATGAAAGTCCTCAAAACATTATTTATTTGTTTAATCAAAAAGATACCTTAAAATTTGGAGTACGAAAGATCAAAGCTATGCAATGGATTTATCTATTTAGTCACTATGTAATATTATACACGATATCAATGATCAGACCACCCACAAGGGTTGTCAAAGTGCAAAATTGATGAATATAATAACCATAGATAGATTTTTTTAATTTGGTTTATCAAAAAATCTGCATTTAAGACTTGTATTTTTGTATTTATGAAACTAGAATCAAAAGCATAAGATTAAAAAAAAAATTGTTTTATTATGATGTTAAAGAAAATTCTGGTTAGTGTAATCTAACTAAATGAATAATAATTCAAAATATTTATTGAAATATTATTTCGTATATAAATTTAATATTTTAAAGAAATATTTTTATCACCTTTTTCATTAAAATCTTTTAGTTTTACAGTTTTTTCCCTCTTTTTTTAGACGACAGTGATTCCAAAGACCATTTATGACAATTAACAATCGTTAACACCTTATATCGTAACAAATTTACCTAAATTATGTTTGATCTCGTTTAAGGACGGTACCAAAAAGATTGAAAGTTCCCAGGTTCGATTTTTGATTAAATATATTTTGTTTGTCAAGCTGGACTATATACCATTACTTTGCCGTTGAGAAAAAAATATTTAATAAAAAAAAAAACAAAAACTTTTTAAAAACTTATTTTTTTGAAGAGTTACACATTTTTGGTGCAACTATAAAAGCACTAAAAAGGAGAAAATAAATTAGGTAGGTTAAGGTCTGTTAAAAAATGCTATGTGTGTAATTGTAACATTTGACTTTAGGCAGGAAAAAATAATGTTTGTGCGAAAAAACCAAATATAATGAGCTTGGCATGCATAAAAGCATGGAGCGTAAATCTAAACTATGTGCTGATTTTTTACACAGTTGTCAGGATGTATTAACATTTCGCTTAAACCAACTGAGCTAACAACCGCTTAAAATTATTACTCCAAAATATAGATATAAAATAAGAATTTATTTTGAACCCTACATCGCCCAATAAAATAAATAACAGTGCAAGCTAAATAAAAGCAAGCAAAAAATGGTAACAAGTAATAATAAGGCTAAATTAATATGATATTAACCTACAATATTAAATTACATAATTTTTAAAAATATAGATCTAAACGTACAAATGATACAAATCAAACCTACATTGATGACATATTGACAGACAGAAAATAATTTTGAATTTTCATCAATTGCAGATCTATATCTTACATCATTTGACAAAGTCTGCAAAATAAAACTAATTTTAAATTCAAGATACTGTCTTACATTTTACTGTTTCAAGGGTACAAATTAGCAAAATATAATATAACATATTATATTCAAAAATAAACTTCAAAATTGTTTAATTTCCCTACGTCTCCTTTTAAATGAATGATAATGAAAATCGGTTGTGAGATAGTTCACATATTCGTACCGTACTTTTTTTTTATTTATTTATTCATCAGTGTACCTGCAGATAAATCCGCAGGCCCACTTCAGGTCCTTTTCCCTTTCGGGATGTGGACCTTTCTTAAAAAAAAGAAAAAAGAAAACTTTACAAATAAAAAGAAAAATAAGAAAATTAGTTACAATTCATTGTTAAACTTAAGAGCTATCTTATGTAATACAAAATAAAATTAAAGTAGCGTTTCAATTACTTAATAAATTAAATTTATTAGTAAATAGATATTCGACTTTTAATGGCTAAATTTTATAACTGAAAAGTCGTAGCGACTCTTCATATTATTTCTATTTAACTTCGCTTAATTTTATTTCTATTTAAATTTTTTCAAATATACAGTTTTTTATTAGTTTTGTATAAAATTTTGTGTAATTAACATTATTAATAACTCATAACTATCCCTTCCGTGGCCTAATCGGTTAGATCACAGAAATGTGTTTGAATTACGATGTGGTAGTCACGGGCTCGATTTCCGTGGGGGGTATAAAATATAACTAAAAGAAAAATAAAAAAAAAATAGTAAAATATTATATATAAAATTAATAATCAATAAAAATAATTAATATAATTAATACTTTTATATAACGAAACAATATTATCTATATCAATATCTTTACCAATATACCAATACACAATAACCAAATAACACAATAAATAATATTGGACAAACACTAATAATAACTACACGAATGTCAACCACTGGCGAAAGTATGTGACATGACGTACCCAGTAAACGATGTAACGTCAGGCATCTTAACGTCAGATATGGATAAAATCGCAGCGACAACTTGCAGAAAAATATGACGGCGTCTTACCACATAGGCGCAGATAAAATTATCAAATTGGTCTTCTACAGTAGGCCAATCCCAATTCCTACTTAAACAGTACAAACAGATTAAAAATGAAATTAGACATTGCCTCGGAAATACAAGTAAAATTAGCAGCTAGCAATCGAGTACGTTGGAAATGTCAAGTGGAATACCTATGCTCCCAAGAGGAGTAAGAAAAAAAATAATTCATAACTAATTTAAATAAATTCAATTTAATTTAGTTCTATACATTCAGCCGTACCGGTGAATTCGATTCGATATAAAACTATTCGAATTTCTCGATTCGATTCGATGAGAATTGCTTAACGGTGAATTCGATCGAAAGAGTAATTTTGTACTGATTGAAATTAATGAAATATAACGAAATGTAATGACTTATATGTCAAATAAATTTAAATTTCAAATTAAAAAAACAAACTTAGATTACTGTTTTAGAGATAAATTATTAAAAAACACATACGTATAAAAAAAAAAAATAAAAATAATAAAATTTTGAGCGAGGAAATTTTCGATCAAAAATATTTGAATTTTTTTTAAATCGAATTCGCCGGTTGAAATTGAAAATTTACGACCGAGTACTCGATTTTTATTTGATCGAATTCGCTGGTACGGCTAATTAAAAAATTTTAATAATTCAAAATAGTTTCAACAAAATAACGCTTTCAAAAGCAGCAAAAAATATTAAATAAAAAATTAAATGACAAATTAAAAAAAAAAAAATGTTAAAGAATAAAAATAGCATCGTCTTTAGCTTTAGAAAACTAAAAAACTTCTATAGTACATATTAAAACAGCCTTTATTTTAAATCTCTAATACATTTAATGTCATTCGGCAGTGAATTAAACGACTGCAATCCTTTGTACACTGATCGGTTATGACCTGCTGTTCTGTTCAAGCTTCCAACTATAAAGATTACACCCCTGGCATTTACTAACGATCTGTAACGAGTTTGTTTTAAATTTATTTTTATTTATAATATTCTAATGGCAGCTATCTCGATGGCTGCTATACAAATCCACTAAAAATAAATTACACATATTTGCTTAATAGGCGGTATGTAGATCGATAGCTATACATAATATAATAAATTGTAAATAAATTTAGGATATTTAACAAAAAACGAAATTTATTTCAAAAAAAGAAAACCCCGGAAAAGTGAAATTGATTTAAAAATAAATTTATAACAAATTTTCATTATTATTCTAACACAATCGATTAGCAGCATTTCAATGTCTTCCTAATTTTGTGTTTTTTTTATAGAAATACAATTTTGTATTAAATTGCTTCTTTAAATCTTAAATGCCTAATATTGAACTCCATAATTATTTTCGATATCTCATATTTTTATAAACCTAAAAATAAATAAGAAAAAATAGAATCAACACATTCTTGGAAAAAAATTATAGGATCCTTTTTTCATTAAAATATTTTGACCTAGTATATAATTTCTAGGTTAATGACAAATTATTATTAATATTCAATACAGTAGGACGTATATTATTAAAATATATTCTCTCATTTAATATTAATTCTTTAATAAGAACCGAAGTAATTTATATGTTCAAGGATTTTTTCCATTAAATATCCTTGCAATCAATTTCATAATATTTAGATGGTATATAGAGTGTATACTCTTATATTACGACCTTATTATAAAATGTTTTTTTTCCATCATTTTTCAATAGAATAATTTAAAGAATTCATTTTTGTATAGATATGATGCCTTTAAGGTTTTTTAAGCGAAAAAATAAAAAAAATTTATATTTTTAATTTTAATAAATATTTTTTAATAAATAAAAATTAAAATAAATATAACACAAAAAAAAAAAAAAATTTTTTCTAATAAAAATTCATTTGCAATTTTCACAAAAAAAAAATAAAAATTAAAAATTCTATTTAAGGATATTTTTTGCTCTACTTTGGAACACCAACAATTTAATAACTTCTTAAGAAACAAACAACTCAAAAAATATTCAATTTAAATAGAATATTATTTACGAATTTTTTCTTTTTTCATTTCTTGAATTAAATTCAATTTTTAAGCACTGAAAATAACCTTAACTCCGACCACCGCCTCCCCCTGTGATTCATCTTTTCTATCTTTTATAAATATTTTTTTTTTTCTATATTATTCGTCTGTTCTTTTTAGCTAATTTAAAAATAATTCAATTTTTAATTTTGATCTTCTTTGTTATTTCAGTTTCTGTTTTGTTTTTGTTTTTTGTGGTTTGTTTTTTTTTTTTTTTGTTTTTGAAGATAATTTTCAGTTTTGTTTTAAACAACAAAAATAATAAAAAAAATTTCTTTGCTTTTCTTTGCATTGAGATTATCATGAGAGGGATATATTTTCCGTTTTATTTTATTTTTTTTTTCTTTTTTTTTTTGATTGAAGAATTCAACAACCCCAGTCTGTGTAAAGAAAATGGAATAGAATATCTATAGATACAAAAAATAAAAAATAAGAAATTTTAATTCTTTTATAATGAACTTATTGCTGGACGTATGAATTCCTTCTTTATTTTATTCGTGGAAGTTTGATGTAATAATAATAATAATAATAACAATAATAATAATAACAATAATAATAATAACAATAATAATAATAATAATAATTCTTTTAAATAAGGATATTAAAATATGATAAAAGAAAATATCCGGATTCATAATATTGTTTGCAATACGAACGATAGTTGACTGATAAATAGGTGGTATGTAGCTAGTATACTTTGGAATTTTTTTAATCTTGGTTATTTGGTATTATGTCAATGTAATACAACTTTTTTTTTTAAAAATAACTGTAAGTATACGATTTATGCAATATAGCCAAATAGAATTTTTACTATGAACATCAATGAATGATGTGATGTAAAATATTTTTTATTCTGTTATCGTAGCACTCTAAAGGACGACACGATTATGTATTAATGATACAACAACAATTTTATATAAAAAATTTTGTTATGATGAAATAGTCACAGTAATAATAATGATGATGATGAATGGAAAACTACCGTACGATGGTGTTAATGATTATGTAAATGATTTTAGAGTGGTACGAAATCATAACAATACAAAGCTCGATCCTGCAAAATATCCTAATACAAGAATTAATGTTTTTAAGAAATTCGTAGCTGTTCAATGGTTTTTAAAATTAGAATAGTTGTAAAAATTAAATATTGTGAATATCTCTACTCTCAACTTATATAAAAAATATATTATTTCATAGCTATTCAATGCTTTCCATTAAAAAAAATTAACATTTTGCACATCTCTCCTCTCCGCTAATAGTTGTATGCAAAAAAGTATTTAATAAGAAATTGTTTGCAGCCCAATTAAAGTTTAATTATTAGAATTCAATACAAATCAAAGTTCAATAATGCATTTTTGTTCAAATAAACTTTGCAAAAGCAAAAAATAACTGTAAAGCAAAAAACATTTTGCATATCTCTTCACTTCGCTTATAGTTGTATGTAAAAAAGTATTTAATAAAAAAAAATTGCAACCCAATTAAAATATTTTCATCCCAAACATGATAAAAATTCAATATAAATCCAATTTAGATAATGCATTTGCTCAAATAAATCAAATCAGATTGATCTTATAAACGGAGTGAGTCTGATGCATTGAATTCCATTACTAACAAAGCATCAATTAAAGTTTGATTTGTTTTTTCTATATTGGTTTAATACAATAAATTTTACAGTATACAATAATTAATACAGTAAATTGCTTCAGAAATATCAAATATTTCCCATATTTGCAAAATAAAAACTAACTGATATTTGTCCTGTCATCAAAATTCGATGAAGTTTGATAAAAAAAATCGTACTAAATTCCATTATAAATATTGTTTTCTATCATTTGAACTTATTATAATTTCATGTTTTATTGATTTATCTTAGACAACAACCGCTGATAATTCGCAGAAGTTTGATAAAAAATCGTACTCAATTCCATTATAAATATTATTTTCTATCATTGAACTTATCCTTGGTTTTTTAATTTTATATTTTTATTGATTTACGTTAGACAACAACCGCAGATAGTTCGCAGAAGTTTGGTAAAAAATCGTACTCAATTCCATTATAAATATTGTTTTCTGTAATTATTGAACTTATCCTTGTATTATAATTTTATTTTTTTATTGATTTATCTTATACAACAACCGTAGATATTTCGCAGAAATTTGATAAAAAATCGTACGCAATTCCATTATAAATATTGTTTTCTATCATTTGAACTTATCTTTGGTTTTATAATTTTATTTTTTTCTTTATTTATCTTAGACAACAACCGCAGATAGTTCGTAGAAGTTTGATAAAAATCGTACTCGATTCCATTATAAATATTGTTTTCCATCATTTGAACTTATCCTTGGTATTATAATTTCATGTTTTATTGATTTATCTTAGACAACAACCGCAGATAATTCGCAGAAGTTTGATACAAAATCGTACTCAATTCCATTATAAATATTGTTTTCTATCATTTGAACTTATCTTTGGTATTATAATTTTATTTTTCTTATTGATTTAACTTAGACAACAACCGCAGATAGTTCGCAGAAGTTTGATAAAAAATCGTACTCAATTCCATTATAAATATTGTTTTCTATCATTTTAACTTGGTTTTAAAATTTTATTTTTTTATTGATTTATCTTAGACAACAATCGGAGATGTAACACTTTTTTTTAAAAAAAAAATTAAACTAAATTCAAATTTAATTCTGGTGAGAACAAAAAGCAACTCTGTATATGGCAGAATTGCGGTATTTTGAACAATTAAAACTTTTGCATACTTATAGGTACTTGTTGTAAAATTTTTAAGTGAATTCTATTTGTTTTATTTTATATTTTATTTTTTATTTATTTATTTTTAAAAAAATTTTGAAAAAAATATTTAGTTTCGCTACGTCTCGAAAATCTGTTGTGAAATGGTTCAGATATTGTTTGTACCGTACTTTTTTCACTTTACAGATAAAATGATGATGTTGATGACATATTACTATTACATTATATGCCTTAGATTTGATATACGATTTATGACAATCAGTTTTATTTCTAAATAAAATATCGCTATATAATTGTTTTTTATTGATTTATCTTAAACAACAACCTCATGCGTAATAATTTATTTAAAAAAATAAAAACTGAATTCAAATTGTACGTTGTTGCAACATTACATGATTAAAACTTTATATTAGAGAATAAAAATTTAAATTTGAAAAAAATATTTCGTTTCGCTACGTCTCCTTTTAAATATTATTATCATTTAAAATAATATAATAATAGTCAAATAATCAAAATCAGTTTTGAAATTGTTCAGATATTTGTACCGCAATTTTTTTTTAATTTACAAAATATAAAAATATAATGATGATTTATTAGTGAGTAGATAGTTTAAATTGTCGAACTAAATTTAAAATATCAGTAAAACCGAATTATGATAATCAGAAATAATTGATTTAATACAAATTCTTACATAATTTCAGACCATAACAAACTTTTGTTTTTAATTTAATAACAAAAATATTATATATAAAGCGGGCTTTTATAAATTGGCAAAATAATTTCGTACAAAGTACTAAATTAAAGTCTTTTTGTATTCAAAATCTTGGATGTAAACAAATTCAGTGAAACTAATTATGGGAACATAATATGATGAAGTCATTTACAAAAACAATACAGATTCAGTAGTTAAGAGAATAGGAAATATCAATGAAATTACGATCGATATTCACTATTTTAGTGTTTTATTATTTTTTATTTATTTATTTATTTATTGCCATGATACATATTCATAGTTTTTTTTTAGAGCTTATACTATTGTATTTACACCTATGACTATTCTTCATTATTACTTAGGCTAGCTGACTAATTTATTTACTAATTAATTTATATTTATTATCATAATTCGATTTTAGTGTTTTATTAAATATAAAAAAGTCAGAATATAAATTTTAGTTGTTTAATAATATGAGTGCTGTTTTTAATTTTCAAAGCTATTTATTTGTAATACTGCTTCTAAAGCTAGGCGCAGACATGCATATTTTAGTTTTTCAACTATTTGATTGCACATTTGTGTTCCATTAGTTTATATGAAAGCCTACACACCTACAACTGTAATATTAAATACTTGTGCTCTTTTGAGATTTATATTTCCAAGTATTATTGACCAAAATAAGAGCGTAATACTTGGAAAAATTTGGAAATTAGCAAGACAAACACCGTTTGTCTCAGCCACGTGTGTTATAATGATATGCTCTATTTTGTTGTAACCTTCTTTAGTTCTGATTTGCATTAAATTTACCCATTACAATTATTTTAATTATTTACAAAATAAAAATTATAATTAAGCATTGTCAGAGTACATAACTGTCAGTGTCTATAACTTTAAGGTAAAATTGTAATTAATTAAGAAGAAAATTTATTTATTTGAGTATAAACTGGGGCAAGTTTTAGGATATAAAATTAAACCAATTCAGTTTAAACAAAATATAAAAACAACCTTCACTTTCTACATCAACAACTTCAAACATTATTCATTTTCTTCCATAAATGTAATCCGCTGCCGTAACATCGATTTTAAATCAATATTATTATCAGTGTTATATATTCGAACTTCTGTAAGTCATCGAAATAAAAGAAATTCAGATCTCAATCTGAGTTTTATTTAATTCGGTCAAATTTATTCAACTTATTCAATCAATTTGAATTTCATTGAAAACTTTTTAGTTTTTTATAAAAAATTAATTCAAGTGGAATGAAAGGATATTTTCTTGTTCTGATCATAATAATTTTCACTTAAATTTTTCTCTTCGAAATTGATTATCGAAAAAATTTCCAACTACAAGTATAATAATATTCTAATAGATTTTCATTTTGATGAACAATTTTGGAAAATTTCAAGAAATACGATTATAACTGGCAAATTATTATTGTAATTCATAATTTCACTATTTTCAAAAATTATTTAATTGAATGCACATGGGAAGACTGAAACTGAAATAAAATAAGACAAAAAAAAACAAAAATTTTACATTATTATAGTGTAGGGTAAATTTAACAAATAATTTGCAAAATACCAAAAAATATAAAAACATAAATTGAGAAAATTAAATTTATATCAGTTAAAATAACTAATTTAAAATTTAATTTCAGAAAATGAATATTGCAAAAAGAATTTCAAAATTGATTTCGAAAAATATAATTTCAATAGAGTAGGAAAATAAAATTTAAGAAAATGTACTTTGTAAAATGATTAGAAAAAAAAAACAAAATTTGATTTAATTTATTTTGCTTCATTGAATTTAGTTATTATTATTATTACCCAAGTTTGAAGAACCCTAATCCAATTAGTATAAAGTTTGAATAAATTTTTAATTAAAATTTTTATGAATTTACAAAATGCGTTCATAGAGTTTTATGCCATAATTATAGCTATAATTAGATTGTCTTAACAATGGTAATACAATAAAATTACAATGATCAGCTTATGCTTTACTTTGTCACCTATATGTAAATATAACCAAAACCTTATGATATGTCATTAGATTTGAAATAATTTTTGTAATGCCACTAATTCAATTGGTTTTTATATTAAAAATAGCATCAATTAGTATTAAACTGTTGTTGGAATCAGTTAGAAGTGTATATATAAAATAAATAAATAAATATAAGGTAGTATTATAAAAATGTATATGATTTTTTTTATTCAATTTATTGATTTATTTACAAATCTTTTATCAATTTTTGTACTGTAATTTAGGTTAGGTTTTATTCATTAACTCGACATCATTCGTAGTTTTCCTAGCTTTCTGTTGCATTGTTAAATCTAGTCAAATGCTTGGCTGATCCCCGATATTACGTTTTATGTTCGCTGTTATTTGTACCCGATCCATGTTAATTTTTTTTCAATGAATTTATATTTTATTTTAATTATAAATTTATTTCGGCATTCAAAAATATATATATAAACGGTACTCTACGGACTTTATCTATAAAATTAACAAAATTTCTGAAAGACAACGATATTTGTCTGATTGAAATTAGTAGATTATATTTGCTAATGCGCGATATATAGATTTTAATTTCTTTTCGTTATTAACCTCTTTCCTGTCAAATGTGGAATGAAAATAAATAAAACATTTAAGAGGTTTGCTTCAATGTTTTTTCATCATAATTGGCATATAAAATTTCATTACTTGAAAATTACAATACCATCAACATCAACAAACTAAAAGTGAAGATATCAAATTACATAATTATTGCAATTGCAAATCAACAAAATACGTTCGAAAAATTAATTCGTATTAATCCTTGAATTCATACGAAGCCCCATATATGGTTTTTGAAATGATCATCAAGTTTTGTTATGTTTAATTATTCATGCCTAAACTTGATAATTATTTCAAAAAGTCATATTTGGATTCGTATGAAGTAAACCGTTTTAAAGACTATATTTTGCAACAAAATTTATTTCAAATGGCAAGCATAGAAATTAAAACAGTGTACGAATTAATTAAGTTTGCCTGTATTTTTAAAACTAAATTCAAAACATTTTTTATTAACATTGCAAAATTAATTGCAAAAAAAATTACAACAAACAAAAAAAAAACAAAAATTATAAAAATTTAACATTTTTTTTTGTGTTTTTTAAATTAAAATAATAAATAGTTTTAATTACTATTGTAATCATTATTAAAACAAGTAAAAATATAATAAAATATAAAATGAAAATTATAAAAATATTTTCATAATGATTTTACATATTATTAGAATAATTATTATTTAAAAAAAAAAAAAAATAATTAATATAAAATAATTAATAAAAACATGATTGGTTTTTTGGCTTTTTTTGGTTATAATTTGTTTCTGTGTGGTTGAAATTCATCAAAATATTCCAATGAAATATTTGCATTTTTATTTTTAATAATGGAAAATTCAAATGAAAAATAATAATTATTAATTTAGACTTTAAAAATATTATTGATATTATATTGAAGGCTTTAATAAAAACTTCGAAAGACCAAAAACTATTGATAGTGAAATAGAAATGATGCATTTCGAAACCAATTATCGTGTAAGTAAACATTGTAGGTACTTAATTTTGAAAAGGTCAGATTTTTAATCAAAATAAATTTTCTATCTAAATCCAAATTTTTACTATACAAAATTCAATAATAATGTAAAGTGTTGTTATGAACACTGATATGGATCATCGGGTATAGTGTTTATATATAATCTAATATTAACCCTTAAATGCATGAATTTTTCATTTTCTATTCAAAAAATATTTTTAAGTAGATTTTGTCCCAAATCTGAAACCCAAAATTTTCAAATTCGATCTTGGAACGTCTTCGAAGCTAAAAAAAAGTATGATTTAAATCTGCTACGCCGGCCTGCATTAAAGGGTAATAAATTTTTAGCGTAACATTTTATTTATACCACAATCATTTTAGCAAAAATCAAAGTAAAAACGATTCATTGAAATATTATAGAAAAAATAATATTTATTTATTATATACATAAAGGTTCATTATATGTGAGACTTCTTCAATTTAGTATTGGAGCGAGAGTAAACATGGCCGACATTATATTTTTCAAATTTGTTGCAAAATAAACATGAAATTTCAGCTAATATAAACAATAATTTTTTTCTTAGTTTTTCTGTTGCATTAAATTTAGATCTGATGTTCTTGAGAAATTGATGTACAAACGAACAATATATATGTAAAAATATATATATATATATATAATTATATAAAATGAATGAATTTATCATGCTTAGGACTATATTCTATTAAATTATCTCTATTCTATTATGTGACATTAATTTTCCAATCAAATAATTATTTTGTTATACATTTTAATTCCAGTCTTAAGTAGGCTAATTAATTTCTGATTTCCGATGAGATTTTTATCTACAGAAATTTTTTGTGTTAATTTTATTAATTTGATTCTTGATTTTACGAATATATTAAATAATTTTCTTAATTTTGAAATCATTGGACATGTTAAATGATTTAATATAAATTATTACTAAAAATAAAAATCCAATTAATAAATTAAAAAATAGATTGGACATCATTTTTAATAAATTGATTTTAAAATTAATATATTTTATCGAATAATATGCTTGTAGGCTTTAGGTGAAACACTTCAAATTAATTAAATTGGTAAAAATTCTAAATTGGAAAATTCAATTTTGAAAATTAATTCAAATGCAGCTATATATTGCGAATTCAGAAAATCATATAAATAATTTTTTTTTGAAAATTTACCTTTTATTACACATTATAATTTACATTATTATTCTGCTAATAATTTCCACCTTGACATAAAATAATAATTTCATATTTTCAAATTTAATAAAAATAATATTGGTTGCCATTTTCAAAATTTTATAATTCTATTAAGAAATTTTAATATTTTATTAAATTTTTGCATATCTAATTTGAATTTATTTTGTTATAATAAAATGCTTGTACGTAGATTATTTTAATTATTTAATAAAATATAATTTCATTACAAAAATCAAAGATTCACAGGATTCTGCACTTTACCTAATCCTTTTTATTGCAATTAGTACAGTTTTGTGATGTAAAAATGTGTCAAATTAAAATTTCATATTTTATCATTAATATTTTTTTTTTGTGTTTCTATTTCCCTCCTTTCAAATTCCATTGAATTGAGCTCATCAATAAAATCGAATAACAAGATTTATTTTATTTCATCATAATATTGCAATAAATTTGAATTAACAATTCAATATTGGAATTATTTTAAATGGGATTGATTTAGTTTCTAATACATTATTGTACAAATCTATATATATATATATATATATACATATTGTATTTAATAATAATTTATTGTATCCTTTAAAAGCACATGTTCATGTTACTACTATTACAATATACCATCTATAAAAACAGTACAAAAAATAAAATAAAGAAATAAAAATGGAAATATTGTTTTGTTTTTGTTTTTTTTTTTTTTTGGGCAATTTTACCGATATATATATTTGGTTGTTAATCCTTGACACTCGTCTACAACACGATTTTATTTTAATAATACAAAAGCAGTTAACATGATTTTCATAATCTCTTCTTTCGCTATTATTCTCTGTATTGTTATTTATTTATCCTTCAATATACACATATATTTATATAAATTTATATATATACACAAATTGCAATTAAAAATTGTATCCAGTTGAAAATTCAGTAAATGAAAAATCATAATGTAAATATTTTAAATATTATCGTCCTGAATTCAATCATTCAGACATCATAGATCCTTATATTTAATCACCCCAAAGATATAATTTTATACAATTATTTCAATAACACAAAACTGTTATAAAAATTCAATGAATTTTCTACTCGTATATTAAAAATATACACCTACCCTTCCACACACCTTATTATACAACAATTGTATACTATATACTATCCGTTAACCCACAACTCATTTTCCCTTCATTTCTATGTAGTTGTTGGTATTTTGTTTCTGATGAAAATTATGAAAATATATTGCAGTAATAATCAGGTAGGGGAAATTTGTGTTTTTTTTTTTTTATTAATTTACGAAGCCAACTGTTTGCCACATCACTATTCGAAAAAACAAAAAATTACATAATAATGTACGTCGGTCGTTGTATTATGCATTTTTCGCTTTATCGGATACGTTATGCGATTTATTCAAGGGTGAAATCGAGATTGATTTCGATTTCATTTGTCTAAAAGCACATTTTGTAAAATAAAACTAAAAAAAAAAAACAAGAAAAAGGATGGAAAAAAGGATATTTGGATAGGATAAATCAAAAATCCGATTTCTTCGAATGATAACATTATTTATTTTTGATTTTTTGTGTTGTTTTTTTTTTGTCCTTAATTTATAGTTATAGTTTACAATTTTAATTTAAACCATATAATGAGATTAAATTGATTAAATCAAAATGTTTTGAAAACATTAAAAATTTTGATAAAAAAATTATGGGAATGAAATGATAATTGTTCAATGTTCACATAGTGTTGGGAATAAGCATATACGTTAATATTTTGTTTTGACTAAAACCCTGAAATATGAAGAAAATTTTAATAATTGCATAGTGTCATACTTACAAGAATAACTGAAATCATGATAATGCGATTAATAAATCAAGCAAAATAGAAAATTGGAACAATTATGGTATGTTCTAAAGAAAGTAAACCTAGTATACAGCAAAATGATTTACCGTAAGAACGATCAGAAAGTGCAAAATCCAAAATATAATTGTAGAATGGCATTATCAAGATATATGAAATATTTTCTGAGTGGCACAAAGTATATTATATTAAAACTTGGGTATGGTAATGATGATTTGTGCAAAGGCTATAAATATGTTTAAGTTCATATTTAATATTTTGTATTTAAAATTATGAAAAAACTTTATCCTAAAAATTCAAATTTACATAAAGTATAATTTATGCACTGATTTACTTTCTTGTCAAATATTATTAATAAATAATGAATTTATAGATTTACAACAATTTCGTATAACGATTTATATTTGTTTATTTATATTTTATATTTTTGTTCAGTTTTTATATTTTATATCAGTGCTCAATAGCTCAATAGGTAATTTAAAACTAAAAAGTCAACAACATAGAAACAATTTTAAACTTTTAACGGTAACAGTGATCCTTTAAATAAGTAAAGACATTGTTACTAAATGCGAAACATAGAAATAAAAAAATTTGTAGGATATGAAAGTTTATTGATAATCATTTGATGTAGTTAAATTTATTGATTCTATTCTAGATGTTCTAGTCTACATTTTTGTTTAAATTTTAGCTGAAGCTAAATCCAAGTATACCTATATAAACAAATATAATTAATATAATAAACTGAAAGTATAACAATTAAACTATATTTATTTTGTTAATAATCCAGACTGATATTAGCCCCTGAATTACTTTATTTTTATTAAGTTGATCTTCTTTGATTGCTTCAATGCTTTAGATAATATTTCTTAATTAATTAATTAATATTGCACCAATGCTTTTAATCAGGACCGATTTGATCAACTTCGAATTAAACTTTATCATATGATTATCTAGTAAACGATATACTTTATGAGTTAAAGACAATATTCAAAATAAGAGCGTGCTATCGATCATTTGTTGCAACAACAAAATATCACTGTTTTTTTGTTCTTTATTGAATTCATATTTATTTACTTTTAACTTAACAATGTTACCTTATTTACAATGTAACTGTATATAAAAAATAAATGTTGACCTCATTAACGCAAGTCTATGAAACCAATTAGGTAAAAATATGAAGTATATAGGCTGTAGCACAAGCTGTATGGCCTTATCAGTTAAATTTAACTAAGTTAATCAAAAAAAAGTTTTTTTTCTATGAGGACGTATATAGTATAGTAAAAATAGAAAACATATAATATATTATGTAAAACAAAATATAAAGAAAAATCAAAATCAAAAATTAAATTAAAATATACAATATAACATTCTTTTTTTTTTTTCAAAATATCATCTAACAAAAACCTATAAATTTGTTTGTCTATCAAAAATTAAATACTTATAAATTTCCACTGACTTTTAAAAAAATCTAAAAAAATTTCTGATGATCAAGATAAAATAAACAATAATTAAAATATTTTAATATGTCTTAATCACCTAATTATAAAACGATAAAAATAACAAATTTGAAAAATAAAAAAAATAATTTAACAAATTATGTGTAATATTTCTTTGACTTCCTACACCTATACACATAGTTCTTAATATTATATTTTAACCCGTTACTTCCTTTGTCTATATATTTCATACTTTAAATAACAAAAATTTCATTAAATTTATCTTCAAAGAAAATTTAGAATAATATACAAAACTAAAATGAAAAACGAAAATAATAACTGTAAAAACGAACCAAAAAAAAAACACTATATAGCTAGCTAAATACCAAAAATTTTAAAGAAGAAGAAAATCAAATTTGTATTTTTTTATTTTCCTGTCATCAAATGAATTTCTCTTATATAAAATAAGTAGAAATCTCGTCTCTTCAGAATATTCTGTAAATTTAAAAATGTATCTTGTTAAAATATCACAACAAAATTTATTTCGTTTTTACGGTTATTATTTTGTATTATATGCTTTTGTTTTTGATTCAAATTGCATTCGTAACAAATCGGCAACACGCGTTCATAGCACCGACGACAATCACAAAACAAAACAAAAAAATTAAATAAATAAATCTTGAAAATAACATTGAATAACATACAACGTGCACTCGTCTGAGAAAATTCACAGTAACAAAACGAATTTATCCGAACAGTAAATAACTACATTAATATTATTGTAGTTTTGCTTAGTTTTACTATTTATACTGGAAATTAATTTCACTGTTATTTACATATACATATTATTGCGATTGTTTTGTTTCCTTTGTAATTTTCATTTCTTATGATTCGTTGCGTTCCAATTTTTGTCTTTTCTGTATTTTTTTTTTTTTTTTTTTTTTTTTTTGGAATACAAATGCTACTTTGACATTTGATTTATTATCTATCCGAATGCTGCTATGAAACAATACAAATGACATTTGTAGTGATGAACGACACACACTGTAAATTTTCTTTAAAAAATTTTTCTTTGTTTTTGTTTTTTTTTTTTGTTTTTTAAAAATATGTTATATGGTTGTATGTTTGAACTTAAATACTTTTGATTCCTAAAATTATTCTCTTCAGTGTTAAGTCTTGAGGGAGTATTTTTATTATATCCCAAGACACAAGAATTTTTTTTTTTGTCAATATTACTGACTGAACCGAATTGAGGGAATGTAAATCCGAACACAAATATAGACTTTAAAAAAATTCCTTCCATAAATATCTAAATCATGAACACAATTCACTACGTATCACACTAATTATAAAGAATGCATCAGTTCACTATAAAAATTTCTCTAATTTTTTTTAGGGTTCTCTTTGTGTATATACCCCTTAATTTTATCTACCCTGCCTGACTCATTCATTGTACATTAATACTTTAAAATAAAATGAATTCTCAACACTCAGTATTCATTGATGCAGAAATATATTATTAAAAAAATAATAACAAAAAATTTCAACTATTCCATAGGTAATTAAATGAAGATGAAACAGAAACATGAAAAAAAAAAAAAAAAAAGAATATGAAATTATTTTGAAAAAAATGAGAAAAGAAAATGAAATCAAAATGTAATTTAGACAGACGTGGTAACAATTTAAACACATGTCGCCAAAAAGGGAAAACAACAACAATAAACACAAAGTAATCAAATAAAAAACAACAAGAAAAAAATAATAAAAAAAATAAGAAGAATAACATCAAAAGAAATGACAATGATTCCCTACATTTAGAAACATTGAAAAACCAAAAAAAAAAAAATGTACAGTATGTATCGAAAAAATTGCAATGATTAAGAATTATTACAGTGTAAATTATAGCTTTTCTGATGTATGAAATTATTATACTTATTTACTTACTTAGGTGGCGAACAGACTATGTAGGTCACAAGTGAACTCTCTCCAGTTGAAGATATGAAATTGTTTCATATATGCCGATACTTTGTTTTTTCAACGACAATTTGATCTGCCCTGATATCTTATATCATCGGGTCTGAATTTGAAGATGTTATTGGCTGTAGCATTTTCGTCCATTCGCTCTAGATGTCCGAGTCACCGCAGTGACTTTAATTTTCGTGACTAAGTCCACCTCATTATACAGCTAATAGAGCTCGGCATTACATCTTATTCTTCAGACCCCATAATCTTTTTGAGGACCATATATTCGGCGAAAAATTTTCTTCTCGAAAACACCAACTGCATGTGTCCATGATTCTGATCAGTAAAACCGAACTGGGAGTATGAACGGTTTGTGAATTTGAACTTTGGTGCTTTGGAGTTTTAACTCGAGATGTTTTGACAAACGGATATAATAAATAATCAAAACTAGTGTTTATTTTTATTCTTGTATTGTGTTATGTTCTCAAATTCAGATTAGTTTTTCAATCTTGATGAAGTTAAGAAAACCATTTCATGGCTATGGATTGTGGCAGTTGAAATGTATGGCATTAAATTTATCATAGTTAAGTAAGCAATACTTTGGCTTTTATTATTCGAATTTTATTTTCCAAAATGATTTGAACAGTTATATTTTTGATTCTTAAAGTCGAAGTCGTTAAATTCTTTGAATTGGCAAATTAAAATTCAAAGGAGTTGAAAAACAAAATCTGGCAGATGGTATACAGTCTCATTTGACCCGAATAACAGACTTTTTTATTTTAAAGCTTCTTCTGTAACATCAAAACACTTTACGTTTAGTAACAAGAAGGTATTTATTTAATCCACAGAACAGGCTTCATTAGTTCAAATATTTTTGTAATTCAATACAGTATGATTACAATCCATTTGCTCATGCTTTTGCTTATAATTCATTTGCTCAATTGACTACTCTCTACTGCCCCCTTCGGGCTTAAAACTTACAAAAATGAGTCTACTAAAATATATATGGGTCCTTTTTAAAACTTGAAGTATTGTTCTTTGTAGAATTATAGACATTTTTGTTTGTATGGTATTAAACGCCATATATTTGGAACTGATCTTGCAGACTGGCTTGCTGGCTGGCTTTAGAATACATTGAATTTTGTCAATTTTTTTTTATTTTCTTATGAACTGTAGGACATATCCGTAGAGATAAAATCTAATAAATAATAACAGAATATACTCAAAATACGGTTTGAAAAAAAAATGGCTTGCAGGACTTTTTGTCTGTTAATATGATCTGCTAATTCTCTCTGCAAACACAATATCAATCCATACATTTTTGTATATTAAAAAATAAAGCTCCTTTTAAATTACTTATACATATTTGTGAACTCTTATACTTACTTATACAAAACCGGCTTACTGCGGATAAAACGCACTTATTTACTTTAACGTGCAGATTTTAAGTCTCAAATTACTGTTGTAGGAACTATCGGTGGTTTAACTTATAACTAAAACCTTAAAAGAGCCACCATGAAACAGGAAAAAGGTTAAAAATTTAAAACCTAGTGGTAATTATATCTTTCTGATGATATTTTGGCAGTTACAAGAAAAATGAGACCACAATCTTTGGGTCGTGAACTTTCTGGTACAGTTAATGAAGTTTTAGGAACCTCAATGTGTTGGTTAGTATAGTATATTGTTGGTATAGTGGTCAACTCCCACATGATCTTATTCATAAGCATTTATAACGGATAAATTAAAGTTTCATCAGAATAAAGTTTTTTAAATAATTTTGACAAATAACGGGAGATTTCAAAATGATTTTTTGTTGTTTCGATATCCGAAAATTTCTGTAAAATTCTTAGGTCCTCTCTCGGTTAGATATTCATTCCAAAACGTTATGTAATATACATTTTTTTGTTTTCATTTTCTACATAACCAATTTACTGTTATAACAGTAATACGAGAAAATATAATTTTTACAGTTAATATTCATACAAAAATAATATTTTCACGAAAATTTTTCAAAAATTTTCATTGATTGCTGCTGCACGACTCTACAACTAATTCTGTCATACGAACATGAACATTTTTGTTTTGATGGGATAAAATAGGTGTTTTCAAAACCAAAATCACGATTTTATAAAGAGGGATTTTATTTAAAATTTTAACAAAATTAACTATAAATAAAGGAGAAGAAATTTACAATAAATAATATTATACAACTTACATACCTAGATATAATATGTAAATTGTGTACATATGTTGCGTGCAATTGCGAAATATATGAATAAATGTGAATATTATGTGTTTGAGTAGAGTATATAGAAAATGGTGATGGAAATTAATTTAACAAAAAAATATATCAGAGTTTGAGAAACAAAAATCTGTCACAATGTTTTATTAAAATATTTTTTTTTTCACTCTATACTGTCTCTCGCAATCCTTTTCTCTCTCATATTATTTATGTTTTTGTAAATGTTCATCATCATCACTATTAGATTTTGACAATTTTGATGATAATGATAATGATGATGATGATGGTGATGATGATGATGGGTGGTAATAATAATAATAATAATACTACATAATGTTAAATTATTTTGAAAATATTTAATAATGATGGAATTTAAAAATATATTTTTATTAAATTTTTAGTCTGAAATTTGCAAAATGGCAAAATCAAGTGTTATAAAATGAAATTTTAGTTTATAACATAAAATGAAAATATAGCGGAACAATTTTTTTTTATTTTGGATTTTGTTTGTTTATTTTTTGTGTTGTTAGTTAAAAATATTATACATAGGGTGACCACCCACGTAACAATTTTAATGATATAACACTCACTTGCGCACTCTTATAACACTTTTATAAACACTTATAGCAGGATTAGTGTTAATTTGAGTGCTCAGCAATGGTTGCACTAAAATTGAGAATCCTATAAGACACCGGACCAATTGCTATAGCAGTAGTATACATATGTATTAATGAAATAAGTTATATTGTGCGCTCATCTCATGTAAGTGAAAAATTTCCCAGTTTCGTTTGTATTGCCCTGATTTTAAAAACATATCATATTAAATGGTATACCTAAAAGTCCCACTTTTGAAGCAAAATTTTATTTTTCAATTAATTTACAGAGCTAAAGTATAATAAATTAGTTTTTCTAGTAAGTTCTGATTACTAAGAATGGAAATTGATGGCAAATTTGTTATTATTGTATTTTCGGAAAATAATTTCGTGCTGAAATAAATGATGAAAATTGGATGCAACTAATTATTCAAAAAAATTACTTATTTTGAGCAGAAGAGTGAGTTAATTGAACTGTGTTCATATTTATTTGCAATATCTGCTCACAGTATGGTCAATGGCGACGAACGCGTTTTTTCTTTGATAAATATTCAATGGACGGATGAGCTTCATCGATTAGACATATCATAAGAAATAAAGATATTTTAAAAGCTGTTGAAAGCTTCTTAAAATATTTGGTATTATTTTTTTTCATGTCCCACTCATCTGCTTTAGAAACCCTAATTATATAACACATTTTGTGAATTGATTGATACTAGAATTTTGACCTTCAGTATCTGAATTCTGCGATTATAATTATTAATGAGGATTATACATGTAGAGGAGCTTCCGTGCTTCAAATAGAGCCATTTCATACAATAATTATTAGTATAATCAATTTCCTTTAGTTGGTTTTTTTTGAGTTTGACTTTGACCCCAAAAATTCATTAAAGTTGGCTATTCTTCACTACAAGTTCTCACTTATATAAATTTACAAACAAGTAATACAACTGACATTCAAAAATATACAACTGCAATTCCCTATTTAAGTTTTTTGGCCCCTTGTTAACTGTAGAATCTGTCTGGACATTAAGTATATGCTTTTTATTTTTATATGTAAGCAACAAAGACTAGCAGATGAAAATTCCAATGATAAGTCATGCATGACAATCTAGTTATATACTGTGTTAATAGCTGTTGGGTTGAATGTTGGTCAGAATATTGTAATGCTTAAGTCCAACCACCAAGTTGTTTTTTAGAGTGTTTGGATGAGAAAATAATCTTGTTTGGTATATTTGCACCTTGTACTTACTTATTTTTTATTTTCTCCTTTATGGTTTTCATCTGTAGGTCTTAATGTAAAATATCGTTACTTACTAACCATGGTGCGTATGCTATAATTTTTCTAATTTTTTTAATTATTATTACAGTGAAGTAGGTACGTAAAGGTTGTATAAAGCCTTATTTGAGTTAATTTGGTATACACCTACATTGAGTTACTGGGGTACACCATCATTGTCCTGTAACCCCATCTGTGGGTCATAGATTGGATACAGTTATACAGTTACAGCTGATTGGTATAGTACAGTTGTTTTTATTGAATACAGGTTCTTAAAATTTAATATGAATACAGTTTTTGATTTGAGAACAGTTTTTCAATTAACCTACGTAGGTATACAATGTTTCTTGGACTTAATGGTTAACTTTCATACGATTTAGAAATTACTAAATTTCTTTTAAAAAAATGATTTTTAAATTAATAATTTTATAATTGACCCTGACTTTATAAACTACAATTATTATTGAAGGTTGAATTTAGTTTCTCACATGAGTAGAGATATCGAATAATTATTGTATTAGGCTCCTTTAACCGAAGCATTATTCTACTTCCGTCGGTCTTTGAAACTTAAAAATTAGCTATATAAGACTCTTTCGGTCGTTGCTACGTCTTGTATACGACTATAAATAATAATGAAGTGTTATAACAAATCTTGTTTATTGTAATTTAATGTATTTATATAGCATTATAGTTGACAAGAGCAACTCTTTTTATTTTATTCAAATTTTAAATTCAAATCAGTCAAAAAGGGGGAGCAACAAAACTACGATGTAGGTAAAAAATAAATATTTGCTATAAAAACAGGAGAAATAGTACATGGATACTAGAATATCTGTATTTTGTAAGCAACAGCTGAAAGTACGTACCTACCACTTGTAAATGTTGCAATAATTAAAACAAAATAACAAAAATTAACTCTACATAATTTGTCATTACATGATTTTGTTTTTTTTTCCTACTTATTTATTTAACATGGATACATTTTATTTTGTAAATAATTAATTTTAAAAGTTGTGTACCAGCTATAATTTTTTTTTTGCTTCTAATCTTAAATTATTTTATTTGACATAAAACAGAACATTTTACAATTTCTTTTTTTGCTTTTACTTTATATTTGACAATGACAATAAATAAATTTTTAATTTTCAAAAATAACTTCAAAATCCAAATTAAATTCAAAAATAATTTCCCACAGGATACCATATGCCTAATTGAAGCTACTTTTCTTTACAATTAATGTCTACAAAACTACAAAAACCATTCAACACCTTTCATACTATGATGTTTGTATATTGCCATAGCATGTGTGTGTCAATCTGTCAGCACTTTGTTATGACTCATTCTCCGTCGCTATCGTTCTTAATGGTTAACATTTTAATAATAATGAGTAATTTTCAAATATTTTCATTGATTAAAATATTCCATTTTATACAATACAGGGTCGTTTACTGAAATTTATCAAAAAGAAAAAGTAATAATAATGTTTTCAATTTTCAAGGCTATTATATAAAAAATTGCATCAAGTACAGTGATGGTCATAAAAAATGAAGTTATTTGTTTAATTATTTTTATTAGTGATTTTATAACTTTATTGTATTCATTATTTTACTCAAAATTGGTTTTACATTATTTTATTTTAATTCATTCGCTCGGAATAGATATTAAATATTTACTAATGGTGTAAAATTTGATTCAGATCAGGATGTGTTATAGTTATGATAAACAAACGATAATAATGAGAAGAAAAATAATGGAATTTGATTCTTTGGTGCAGTTTGCAATTGGGTAGCAGGTTGACAACCTCATAAAGGCTTTGGGGGTTTCTTTACAGGATATTCACAGATTGATTACAGTTTTAAGTCAGCTCGTAGAATATATAATGGTTCAGTTCGTGTTCGTGTTGTACTGTAGGGGATTTCTATGGATCGAAATGTGGCTTATAGTCGTGTGTGTAGCCTGTAGTTCTTTCACGGTGTTTTAAACTAAACTAAAATTGATTGTGTACATCTTTATCTGAATTGTAGTAATCTTATTGCTGATACACTCTTAGTACAATTTTGACTTTGTATATTTTTTAACTATATTAAAACAGTCAAAGGAAAGACGAATTAAATTTAACTTTAATTAATAGACAATCCTTGAATGATACCAATTGGTTGATCTCTTATAAAATACTTGAAGTGGTTGCGTAAAAATTTGAAATAATTTTTAAAATTTTATAAAAATATGCCAACCATAAGATGTAGATAATGTGGATATCTAGAAGATACATAAAAATTCATTACAATATAAATCATAATAATAGTAATAATAATAATAATAATAATAATAATAGTAATAATAATAATAATAAAAATAATAATAATAATATTAATAATAATAATAATAATAATAATAATAATAATAATAGTAGTAATTATAATAATAATAATAATAATAATGATAATTATAATAATAATAATAATAATAATAATAATAATAATAATAATAATAATACTAATAATAGTAATAATAATTCTTTAATTCATTAACAACTTAAGCTACCTTACATAATAAATTTACAAAATTATATAACAAACTAATTGAGATTGCTTAGCCTAGTATTTTAATGAAATAGCTATGTTCAATCTGTTATCCAAACGATAAGTGGCGTATGCGTAAAATAACAGTACATTGTGTTAAAGATCTATACTACAAGTCTCTGATGCATTCCAGGATTTAATAGAATTTAAGTAATGGTGTATTACTCAACAGTGGTTACCATACACAACTGGTACACCTAAGTTAACTTTGATGCCCTACTAGTTTCATATTTTTTGTGTCCACCACTGTTTTTTACACTTAGTACCATTTATATTTGCATCCCCATTCATGTTTGAATTAATAGCAAACAAATTCAAAACCATTCAGTATTCCTTTAACCATATTCGTCTATCGAAAAAACACCACTGAAATTTCACTGAAATTTCACTGAAATAAAGTAAAAAAAAAAAAAAAACTGACACCCATTTTTAATTTTGAATATTTGTTTCTAATAATCTGTAGCACAAATAGAGCCATTTAAACTGTTAAAAAAAAAATATATATATATGTATATTCAGGACATTTCGTATTTCCCCTTTCCACAATTAAATTTACTAAAAACAAAAAAAATTGTTTCAAATCAAAATTTTGATATAAAATGCTTAGTCAACACGTTAAATAATTTTTTTTGCTTTTTTAAATTGTTTTTCCCTCATTATTTTTGTTGTTCCTCTTTTCAAATCAATAATGCACTTTAAATCCCCTATTTTTTTTTTCTATTTTTTGTTTTTTGAGATTTTTATCAAAGGACGTTTATTGTATGATTTTTAATCATTCGGATCAATTTCCTTGTTAAAAATTTATTTTAAACAGGGAAAAAATAAATAAAAACGCAATGTAACTAACCCAGACCAACCCTAATTCAAAAAATATTTAAGATGAACAATTGGGACTCGATCTATGTACATACATATTATAGTTACTGTTTTTATAGTCTAATAATAAATAAAAAAATAAATACAAATAAATATATATATATATTTTTATGTACATATAGATATATGTTACAATTATCCTTTCTCAACAAAATTTATAAACTATTATTTTACACGGCAAGAGTTCTTCATAATGTCGCATGCCACAGAAGTCGCATACTTATTCTTATTGTAAACAAAATCTAACAAACAAACAAACAAAAAAAAAACATAACACACAAAACAAATGAACACAATATTCATGCAGTGTTCAATCCACGAAAAAAAGGGAACAAGGACAATAATAATAATAACGAATATGTATATGTTATTTTTTTTATTATGCAACCGAATCCACAAACAATATAAGAGAATAGCACCATAATTTTTATTTTTTTGTTGATAAATATCAAAGTTTTTATATTTCCAAAATAAAGTTGTTCAAAATGGAATTAATAATGAGAACCCCTCCTATGAAAAATATAAGGAATAAATAACCAAAATAATGTTACAATGTTAACCCCTCCTTTTTAAAGGACTTAAAAATAAAGAACAATAAAGCCGCGGCATGTATTTCTGGCGGTAATATTTTTATTTACAAGTAAAGTTCTTGAAACATATCTTGTACATGTATGGCGTGTGCTTATATAAAAGAAATATTTACTGATACCAAGAATCGTTTTAAATGGTCCCGGTACGATTATAATGTTATTTTATTATTCATTATCATTTAAAATTGAAAGAAAATGTGAAATTGGAACTATCATTATTGAATTTTATAATATTTGGCTTAACTTCGAAAATAATAATTTCAAAGAAAATAACGGAAGTAAAATGTTAAAAAACTTATTGATTTAGTAATCGTTATGACTTTTATATTAGATGGAACATTAAAGTCTACGAGTCTTATATTGTTACAAAATATAATGTCCAGAAACATAATTATTGTAGACTTCACCTTAAACTCAGCTGGTTTGATCATGCTGAAAATATTAATTGAAAATAAGAAGATTCTAATATACTGCGAACCAATTTTCGATGCATGGATCAGTGAACGAATATTTATTCATACTTGATGTTTTCAATTAAAAACGATGCCATTAAAAGAAGTCCAAAATCTACCCAATTTATTAAATATAAGTATACAAGTATTAATCGTTTTGCAATTAATTTCAAGGGCTATTTTGTAAAAAAGTAGTAATCGTTTTGCAATTAATTTCAAGGGCTATTTTGATAACCATTGCTGTTGAGAGAGTAAAATTCGAAAATAAAAAAAAATATAGCATACAAAAATGATAAGAAGAAAAGAATCGCATCAGAAAAAAACGCATCAAAGCAAATAAAAAAATAGAAGATAATAAATACAAATTATTACTATGTAAAAGAATAAAACAAAAGAAGTGTTAGAATACCTAACCAAAGAATATATAAATACCTAAATTCAGAAATAAATAGCATAGACAGAATAGAAATACAGAAAGCAAAGAAAATAACGGACGAATAAGAAAAATAAAAGAGAACTAATGTAAAAATTAAATCGACGAAAAAGAAGTAAAATAATAAAAAATAAACACTCGGGCTTGATAAACCCTAATACTGTGATAAGTAAGATAAATAAATTTATAAAAATAAATAAAATAAAAAATAAAAAAATATAGTATAAAAAAAATAAAAAACACGAATAAAAGAATTGAGTATCAGAAAGAAAATAAAGCAAGTTAATGAACAAACTAAAGAACAAGAAGAGAAAAGAACAGTTAAAAACTAAAGGGTAAAATTAATGAAAAAGACAGGAAAAAGACAGGAATGTAAATAAAACAAATGCAAAAAATTAAAAAAAAAAAGAAATTAAGCATAAAAGAATGCAAAAAATTATATTAGTAATTGATTTCAAGATCAGATTGATATACAAAGCTTCGATTCTTAGAGCTAAAATTAGGTACCGAAACACTGAAAAAAAAGGCAATTTATTTTCGAAAAACCTTTATAAATTTTTTTTTCATTATTAGATATGTATTAGAAAAACATTGATATAGGTTAATTGAAATCTAAACACAGCTCCAGAAATCATGACAAATTTACAAACCTCGTTACAGATAACGTGTTTGTCAACACCCAGGACATTGATAACAAAAGATCAATTTTTTTTGTTTGTTAATGGGAAGAAATTCTATGTAGAAGCCAGCTCTTCAGATCTATTGCATTTCCTTGATGCTTGTTATCTCAAAATTGCAGGTCTATGGCCTACTTATCCTTGAACTCTATTACTGCTTTAATGAAGAAAAATGTGCCGATGTATTGCCATTTAAAGGTTTTACCACCCTTTATTGTGAATCCACTTTTCATTTTCTACTTAGTTTCAAAAACTAAAATTCAAATGATAATTATAATAAATAATATATAAATAAACGGAAATAATAATAATAATAGATAGTAATAATAATAAAATACATGAAAACAAAATATCAATATAAAAATAAGATCATCCTTTTATGATCCATGATTATGACCGAAAGGTCGAAACACTTGTCAGAATAAAATAAATTTGTGAAATTAACAAGTGTCTTATATTTTTTAAAAATATAAATTAAAATAATAAAAAAAGAGAAAAACAATACAACTTGGTAACGAACGCAATATTTCTTGCATATTAAAATCCTGCAGACATAATAAATATAGAGTACGCATAATATAAAATTTAGTCAAAAGCGAAATCTTGAGCACGAGATAGGATTTCTTAAAAAAGACAGTTATGTCAAAGTTCAATGTCGACGAAAAATAGACAGTATGCACCTATAAACGACAAGCATAAATCTTTCATTTGTATACAATTTTTTTTCTATATTAAAAATAATTACTGAAATATCTTAAAAACCCTTGAAGGGACACAACATGACAATTTTTTTACATAATATTATAGGTATAAAATTTTATTTTGTTATATATTTTTCATATTTCGAAAATAAAAATTCAAAATTTATTTTTAATATCTAATGCAGGAGGGGATCGGCTTAAACAAAAGTTTGATCCTTTTAATTTAACTCAACATATATCAAAAACAATTTTTTGTTTGTTTCAAGGCCTCATTTGATGATGTTGTTGTGTCACTTGATACAATATTCAAAACATGTTTTCTCTCGAGTCATTTTGATAATTAGTTTTTTTTTTTTTGTTTTCTAAACATAAAGACAATTTAAAAAAAAAATTTAAATCCTTTTTCAATTAAAAGGATTCAATTGATTCACTTTGAACCGTAGTTCAATTGCATTGAATTTTCTAATTTATAATCCATGCGTGCTTATTTCCGATTTCATCAATCTTTTTTTTTTTTTTGTAATACATTCGGGTATTATTTTTCATATAAATATAATTGCATTGCGTAATCAGAAATCTTCAAAATATTATGGATTAAACTGTTTCTCTTCTCTTTTTGATACATATATATTTTTTTATAGCTACTCCGGATAAGTGTGATGATGCGCTCAGTTATTTTTTTTTCTACATTTTTGTTTTTGATTTTCTTTATTCAATTTAATTGACAAAAAAAGGATAATTATATTGAGAATTGAATGAATCGGATGAATTGGAATTTGTTGTATTTTTTTGGTTTTGTTTTTATTTTTTCATAATCCGGTTAAAAAAATTGAAAGAAGATTAAAATTGCGTGTGGTATACGATTACAAAAGGATACAAAATAAGGAGAGAGAAAATTAATTTTCTTTGATTCAAAAAATGTATTTTGTATAATATGTGTGTGTGTAGTTGGTATATGTTTATTGTTGGGGTTCGGTACATCCTTAGTGGTAGATATTATTATACTTTGAAGTACATAAAAAGGAATTTTGATTGCATTATAGTGTTGTTACAATATTCGTATTATTGTGACATATGAATAAAAGTATTTCAAGTTTGTTTATAAAATTAAATTATAATAATATAAAAATAGGATGAAGAAGAAAAAAAAAAAAAAAACTAATATCGACCTCAATATAGTTGTGATTTGATTTTCATGTTATTCTTTAGAAATGTTATCTGAAAGAGATTATAATATAATATAAACAAAATGTAGGGAAAATTTTAAATTAAATTTTTATGGGTGTGATTTTGAATGCTTTTTTTTTTTTTTTATAACTTTAAGAATTAAAATAATCACGTAAAAGAAATTAAAATTTAGTAAAAATGTTTGTGGTAGTATTAAAACTCACATTTTTTAAGAAGCTGTGCTGTTGTTTATAAATTTTTTTTGATTATATTGATTTAACACTTGAAAAGGATTTGGATTTGATAATTTGATTTACCACTGATTTATTTCAAAGAAAGGTTTTTAAAATCAAAACCAAATTTACGGGTAGAGACAGAGTGAGAAATGAATTAAAACAAAAGTTATGATGTTTTTCATTATCAGATTTGATATTCATGACTAACCGTATATATGGATATAATGGTTATCACATGTTAATCACCAACAGCAAGATTGTTGATTTGAATCCAGGTTTTTATATGAATATATTTTTCCACTATTCAACGGATTAGCATTTACTACTTAGGGTGAACATTTTTAGTTAAATCTTTGGTTTTGAAATAAGACAGAAAGACGCTCTAGGAAAAATCCAAATTAATAGAATCCTCTGGGATGGAAAAAAATAATCTAATCAATAGAATTTCTGAATATTGTTTAAAAAGAGAGGTCTGGCAGAGAGAGGACATAAGGTAGTTGAGGCAAGTAAGGTTTTTAAGGTTTACCTAACGTAAATTTTATTAAAACACAAAATATATCAACTTAATAATATTTATTATATTTCTTATTAATAGAATGTTACAAACAAAAAATAACAAAACAGGTTATCTCTAACTGAAAATTAAACAAATTCAAATGTTTTTAAAAAATAACAAAAATAGTTATTTTACTAGTGCAGTATATTAAGGCCTCTCCTGCAGTATATTGAAGCCTTCGATTAAAATTTAATAAAAGCCAAAATAGAATGTTGATGATGTAAAGGAAGACAACATCCTTTTTCATCCATATTACATATAAGTTCTGGATGATATTTGTAGTCAAAGTCCTCATAAATTTGAAAAACTTTTTCAAAATGATCTTTCACAATAAATTTATGTAATTTTTGAGCTCTACCTGGATTCATAAATTGGGCTTTTCTTTTTAGAATATTGGGAATATTCTCTTTAAAAATAATTTTAACTAATCTTTTCCTGTTCCAATCTAGTTTTGTTTTTGTCTTAAAACAATGTTTAATATCGTTTACTTCACAAAATTTATAAGCGTAGCGACGTAAAATATGTGGGGTTAATGGTAGACCTATTTCTGCAAATCTTATTATTCTCAAATTAAGTTAATGTTCTGCGTTCAAAATTGATTTACGTCCATCGATTTCTTTAAGCTAACATTTTTTAGCATGTTTGTGTAATTATTAATGGATTCGTAGTCAAACAAAGTCTGTAAGACAATTTTTTTTCTGTTTTTTTTTAGGTTTAGGCCTTATTACATTTATAAATGCACATCAATTTGCGATCCTCAACTGTTATAGATGATCAACCTGGGATAAGTAATAAATATCACAAACACAAAAAATAAATTAAAAGCAACGTTAAATTAGATACACGTACCTAAATGTTTTGTGTAAATAAGTATTTGCCAAAGCCTATTTTAATAATGTAATTTTCTTATTTTATTAAATAAAATACATAAAAAAATTATATTATAAGTTTTAAGTACAAAACTATTAGTAAGCAAACATCATTCTGTCTTCAGCCGAAAAAGTGTTTGAATGTCCAATAGATTAAAAAAAATATCTATTTAAAATAATTTATTTGAATTGTAGCACTGAAATCAGTATAGTATTCAAATTTATTTTAAACGTACTTTACATTCAAAACGTATTTTGAGTGTTTCAAGTTTTAATTTTCCATAATTTCTTATATTATAACATTATCCAAATTTTGTTGTATCTTCGACTAATATCCAAATTTTTTTAAGTACATTTCTTCAAACTACAAATCTGTAATTATTTTTTATAAATTTTTTTAGCTAGTTTTAATTTGAGCTGATTAATCGATTTTACGGTGCTTATAGGTGGGGTTTTTCCATAATCTACATTTTTGTATATTATGTTTCTTCACTATAGATAATTATAAACCGCGTATAGTTTATTTCACGAACAACATTTTTGGTATATTCTGTGGTTTGATATCCATAATTTGATATCTACACAACCCGGTTCTTTATTAGTATTTGTTTAAAGAATCGCTGAATTAGTTTGTAGCTATAATGTTTATGATTTAATCAGTTTGTTTGACACTGTTCAAAAACATTAATGAATTGACGAACGTTTTTTGACTACACGGGCATTTGATTTTAGCTTCAATGATCTTAAAAAAATATTTTCATTTTTTCCATTGATGTTTTTAGAAATTTAAATAGATGGATTTTATGCTTGAAATAAAAAAAGTTGAAAGCAGTTAATGAAATCTTAAAAAATATTTTAATTAATCAAATTATTGTAGAGAGGAGTAGTAGTAGTGTAGTCATGCGAAACATATACAAAAATGAAAATAATATTATATCGGAATATTAGATTGTTTAAAAAATATAAAAAATAAAATCAAAATCAAAATACTTTTTAATACGATTAAAATATTTAATTATTTAAAGGTTGTAGAGCCGTGCACATGTAATACATTTTAATTCAAGCAATGACCTTTCTGCATAACAACGCTTTTTTCTCGATTGAAAATTCATACTAGTGATAATCTAATAAATAATTTTAATTGAAAATTGTTCCACGCCCGATTTTAAACACTAACAAAAAATTATAAAATTATAAATATTTATTAGTTAAACAGTAATATAAAATATATTTACATACCTCAATCTAAAATACATTTACCAATTCAGTCATTTTATATTATATCGTTACTATACACTCTGTAAGAGCTTATAAACTCGCTTGAGAGGAACGAATGAAAATAAATAAATAAATTTAAAACACAAATCAAACAATAATAAAATTTGATATTCTTGCAGTGATAATAAAATTAATGCATTGATGCAGAGATTTTCGCAACAACAAATTGACGATCAACTAGTTTTGGTATTTATAACTGACTAGTCAAAAATGTTTATGAATTTTTGATTTTAAACGTCGTAATGTTCTTGACGTTTTAGAAAAGTACATTTATTTTGACATTTCTTTACTTTATTTTTTAGAAAAATACTAGAAACCAAATCTATTTCTCATAGTATTTTGGCTATGTATAAAAAAAAAAAAAAAAAAACATAGTGTTATGGCGGCTACAAACAACTTAAATTTTCAATGTTACTAACAGAAATTTGATTTTTATTTTAAGCTTTAATAAATTTATATTAAAACCCTTATAATATTGCTTTATACAAAAAAAGAAAAACAAAAGTTTTAGTAAAGTTAACTCATGGGTATGGTAAAATATTTTCTTCCAATTAATTTATTTATTTAATATTTTTTTTTTTTTATTTTTATTTAATAATTGTAAAAATTTTTTGATTTCCCTGAAGAGCTACATTATTTTTCTTAACCATTTACTATATAATATGAATCAGCATATTACAAAAATTAAAAAAACAAACAATTTTAAAAACCCAAGAACCCCAACATAAAACATAAATGGTAAGGTCCTTTTTAAAATTATTTTTCATATGAAAATCAAATATCCTTATTATAAATTTCATTTTTCAATTTTATTTGTTTACACAAAATAAAAATATTTTCTCTGAACAACAAAAACAAAAAAAATATAAAATAAAAAACACATTTCCGTTTTATATATATATAATATTAAGTATATATAGATTTACATGAACACACATAATAATTTAAGCAAATAAATACATAGGAACGTAAATGTTGTCAAAAATAATTCGATGTATTTTCATTTTTCATCAAAAAAAAAAAAACAAAAAACAGCAAAGTTTGATGTAAAACAATCCTTCCTTTCTCTCAACACAAAAACAAAAATTTGTACCACAAAAATAAACAAATAACCTAAAGGTTTTCAATCATCACGTAAAAAACATAAAAAATAAAATGTAAAAAAAAAAAGATGAAAAATCAAAAATCCAAATCGATTTATTATCCATGTTTGTGTGTAGTGGTGTGCAAAATTAAAAATACATATTGGAAAATTTGAAAACCAAAAGAATTTCTTAGTTTCATTATTCTGAACAATTCTGCAAATATTCAAATTTAGTCTTTAAATAAAAAAAATTGTAACAAAATTTTAAAATCAAAAATACATCAGTGCTGCCATCTTTGCATTAAGATAAGATTTCATGTAGTTGGGCAATATTTTTTTCCTCTAATCATGTTATCATTTAACTTTGAGCTTTATTATGATGGTAATATTTGGTATACAAATTTGGCTATCATATGGTAATATTTTTTGGCAGATTGATAACTCACATGACTTAAGATATTTTCGACACCTCAAGGACCAATAATTAATTAATTTAAAACTATGTGAGTTTTTTATCGTCAAACAACTAGATATTTGGAAAAAAAAACTTTTATATATCAAATTCGTGTCGAATTTGTATGCCTTGATGTATGTCACAATTCATTTTTCAAGCAAAGGTAGTTAGAGCAATCGTCAACGTGCCTAGTGTGCCATGTTCCAAACTGAGCCACAAAAAATGTCTTACAAGTGAGATTATTAAAATCAGAACTTCTACTAAACGATGCCATATATTTAGGTTAGGAAAATATAAAAATCCACTAGTAGAAAAATTACTTAGACAGTCAGGTATTCAACATAGAAGATTAAAATCACTGGCAGCAACAAAGTTTTAACCAAGGCTTATCACTTGGAGCTGTCAAATAGAATGTAAATATCTTTACAAACCAAAAAACTACTATCCAAAATTGTCTACATTGTTTAGAATAATTTTTCTAATATAAATATTAGAATTTATTAAATATTAATTATTATTAAAATAATTCATTTATTTCAAATATTATTTATGCATACTAATAAATTTAAATATTTAAACGGTTTATTTAATTACACTCAACTAAAATTTTTGTTATTATTAAATATAAGAATCAAGTATTTAAAGTATTAGAAATAAGTTGAAATCATTCAGTTGCTACAAATAAGCAAGAGTTAAATGACCTGATATACAGTTTCAATGATCTAGTCTAATATATTTTCTAATGATCGATTCTAATTTACTTGTGATGTATTGGTAAATAAACGTAGGGAATTATATAAAACAAAAATCGATAACTCTAATTAAATAACAGTAATTGTAGAAAAGTACATTTTCAATTGTAAAATGTTAAGTAGCGGTCTTCCGACTTAGCAAGGACTCATAATCTACCAACTAGAGTATATATCTCCATCATTAACCGCTTTACCTTTCCATTTATATTATACAGTGTTATCAATGTTCCATTTTGTGCCTTACGATGTCAAAACTTTACATAGTGGTATGTCCTCACTATTTAGTTCCCTCAATTTTTAATACACCAAGTTACGATTTTCGTGTACTCTTTTTCGCTTTCATATTCCTAATTTCTACACTCTAGTTTTACTACCAATCATATCATTATTTTGAACATCACTGTTTATACTTTTAATACACAAAATATGTATTTTCTATTTCGATATTCTCTTTTTTTTATTCTAATTTTCTACAATATTCTTCTAAGAAAAAAAAAATTCAAATATCTTTGAAATATTCTTTTTCAAGGACATTCAATCATTAAATTATTGCTCAATGAAATGTATGTCTATAAAAATGTTGTTGTTTAGTAGAAAAAAAAACAGTAGCTATCTTTATTTTTTTTTCTATTTCCTTAAAACTAGAAAACAAAAAATCAAATAGTAACAAAAATTATAACAACAAAAACAGGAGAAAAATACAAGAAAACATCATTTTTTTTTATCCTTGCCAAATTGATTTGAAAAAATAATATTTTTTTTTATTATTTCTCTTACCCAGATATTGTGCGTCCGTTATTATATTTTATACATATAATTTTTGTGTTTTGTAATATTGTGGGTACAATAGTGTGGGTATAAATATATTATTTTG
Source organism: Argyra leucocephala (assembly GCA_963942445.1). Taxonomy (NCBI): domain Eukaryota; kingdom Metazoa; phylum Arthropoda; class Insecta; order Diptera; family Dolichopodidae; genus Argyra; species Argyra leucocephala. The sequence goes on along the minus strand of OZ012681.1, from coordinate 44,138,165 downwards.
AATTTAAATGTGTGTATATGTAATATGTTATATATTTTTACGTTCACACAATTTAAGTTAAAAAAACAAAATAAAACAGAATAATATATTTTTTATATGCATACAAGGACATAATATTAAATGAAAATCACTTTATATTCAAAATGAGTACGAAAGAAATTTCATGTTTAAAATAAAAAAAAAAAAAGAAGCTAAAATAAAAAAGTTAATGATAACAGGGTGACTTAAAGAAAAATATCACATAGTTTTAATCAATGTACTTCGTTTGAAAGTTACACTTGATTTATATTCTTACTATCAAAATGGCAACAACTATACAAATACTAATTAAGGTTGAAACTATAAATTATACTTAAATTCTTAAATCATTTCAGCTTTTAATTCTTTACTCTATTATTAATTTTATCCTATATTAAATCTATATCTCTGTTGCAACAAGTCATAACCGCTTATGTTAACATAAGAAAAAATCGAGATAAATATTCAGAATATTCAGAACTTTAAAAAATATTAACTGTTAAAATTATGTTTGTGATTCTGATACAACTATAAGTCACATTTTTGCTGACATCAATATCATACATTTTCATAAACAATCAGTACTAATAATTTTTGTTAAAGCAAAATATTTGTTCATAAACGTTACATAAAAATTGAAAAATTATAGAAGACAGGACATTACTAGCTGACACGTTTTTTTTAATTATTCAAATTTAATTAATTATTTCTACAATACGCAGTTTTTTCTTCTACAATGCGGTGTTTATGAAAATACCTATATATATTTACAGTTACTATTATTATGAATATCACTATTATCTAATATGATAATTATTATTTTTGACTGACATTTCTGTCTTACGAATGTAGACCAGCATTATTAAAATTTGTTAGATTATTTAAAAAATGAAATAGAATGAATTAAACTGAGTTTACAGATGTACAATGTGCGTTCTTATAACACTTAAAATTTTGCAGAGACTGAAAATGGTCAAATAGAACTTTTGAGTTAATAGTGTAGATTAATAATGTTTTTATACATCACAATATTTGTATACGATTTTGTAAAAACATTATATAAAAATATAATAACAATTACTTTGATTTTACACAAATTATTGATTATAACATCATATTACAATAAGTTTATAATATGGTTATATTGTTAATCTATTTATAAATAACTCTTAACAATAAACTAACTTTTAATCCGCATATTGATTTTGTTATATGTAAATCAATTCGTATAGGTTGGTTTAATTAAACTAATTTCTCAATAATTTATTAATCCGTACACATTTCAGAGTTTATAACATATCATGAATTCATCATCAATTCACATCCAATATTAGGACCCCATCTTATGCTGAGCATTATACAAGAAAGAAATACAAAAAACTGAACTAATTAAACAAAAATTTGGTTACATTTTGCTTTTCAAAATTTAATTAACAGGATAATATCGCTCGTTAAATTTCAAAGTGTCAATATTTATGAACATTCAAACAGTGCAATCTGGACGTAAATTTATTACTGCAGTTACATTTTCATATGGTGTTTTATCAGTTAGAATTAATAATTGTCTATCTATTTGAAATTATTATATATCAGATTATTGATCATAGATTTCTTATTTACTTATTTTCTGGATATTACAAACTTTGAAAGTGCAGGGTCTGGCGTAATATCGTTCTCTGCTGACTGCAGTTACTGGAAATATAAAGTTTTTTTCATATCCGGTGATTGATACTTTATGTTTCCAATGAAGGTTTTGTCTTTGTTGATTACACATTAGTCTAGTCTGGATCAATTTTTTTAAATCGTCTACATAGCCTAGTCACTGAAGGCATCATAGTTTCTGATTCATACCGATTGTGCCTTACAGTTATACGAATTATTATATCATTCAAATCCCTTCATCAGATACCAGGATCATAAATTCGACGACGATTTATTCTTTCGAAAATACATATCTCAGAATCATGTTTAAGTACCCGAATAACGGAATCACAACTGTATTAGTCGCACATTACTGCATTTGTTAGTAGAATTAGTTAGTAGAATTCTAGAGTAAGTAGAAATTTTAAAATATATTTTAACATATTATAACCCACCCGATATTAAAACCCACTTATACTACTTCTCTTGTTCCGACTCTGGTGCTGCTACGAATATTAAGTTTAATTAATTATCTCGTTTCAATAGTATTGTAGTACCTAAACCAAAATCTGCTAGATTCTCTAACAATTTATTTTTGTTATTAATTTTTATTTTATTAACTTCAAGTTATTTAATATATATAAAATTACATATTGCTAGAAAAATAGATCTTGTTTCATAAATTGCTACTTTACTAATGTTTTTCTGTAGCATTGTTCTGTAAATCTGTTTCACTTCTAACACTGTACGCACCGAACAAATTTCTCTTTGACATTAGCATCAGCATCGTTTAATTTATGCTGCACGTTTCCATGTTGGATTTGAGATGTCGCTACTTATATTGGACTTCAGCTGTTGCTACCGTTAAAATGCTACCACTTTGCTGTACGATTGCGTTAGAAGAAATTTGAATTGTCAAAATCTAAAATATCAGTTTAGCAAAAAAAATATTATAATATTATGTATATTATTTACTACTGATAGCAGTCTGTTAGATCTCGACTGAAAATATAAAATAATTTGTATATCACCATGATTATTTTAATGTTACTAAATTTACCTGATTTGAACCACTCTGTTTGATTTTTTTTATTTTTAAAAAATTTATATTTTTTTTCTCTTTTTAAGAGCGATAATTTTTAAAAGAAAATTTTCATTCCTAAAGTGAATTTAAAATAATAAGCCCAAATATTTTCTTTTTTTAGGTTTTGAATATTTACTGTTTTTTTTTTTTGTTAAATCCTTTAAACTGTATGTATTTTTAGATAAGAAACAGCTTGTTTATGACTTTTTTTTTTTTTTTGAAATAATCGTAACCGAAAATATATAATATAATAATATGTATTATATAAATATATTTTTAAATGTCAATTTAATACAATAATAAAAACAAATAAATAAAAAAAAAAAAATGTTAAAAAAATGCTAAAAGATTTTAAATTAGAATAATATTTGCTAAAATATGATCGAAAATGTTGTGTAATACATTTAGAATTGGTAAATATTGTTTTCTATCAAGGTCGTTCTGTGTAGGTTAATATCTAGATATTATAGTAAATAAATTGTCGTGATATAGTTGCAGTTTGTTCTCATTGACTCGGCTTAATTCATCAAGATAAGAATAATACAATGTCTGTCTAATTTTAGTTAAAATAAATAATATCAAAAAATCGGTTTTTTTCCGTTCATTATTTTAAATGTCAAATAAAATGCACATTATTATGGTAATAATAGGTATTATCTGCTTTTTCAATCCTCTCGACATCACCTAGCTATATTCAATCTCTTTGAATTGTCACTTTGCAATTCCTTTTTTTTATTTCTTGTGAGCAATCACTAATTTTAATATTTCTATTTACATTTGTTTTTAATTCAGTATGGTTGGCAACACTTTTTTGTTGTATGGTATGGCAACACTTGGTTGGAAGAAATCTCTATAAAAAAAACTTTTTTAATAAATTTATAGGTCTTTAAGTTGTGTCAGCTTTGATCATTCTATTGTGGCAACCTATGTTATCTACACTGTACACTCTAAGTGTCATTTTTGGCTCTACGTCAAATTTCCTAAAAAAAAAACTGCAAAAGTCCTAATAATTTTTTCATACAAATTCAGGAAATATAAAATTGTTACGTCATTTCCAAACGTTAAGTAATATGTTACATAAATGTCAGGAGTTTTGTCATTTATGTTAGAAATCTTATCATTTCTAAAAATTAAGTCTTTTGTCATTGACCATACTTCTAACATAAACACCAAATTTTTGGAATTTTGACATTAGGACATTTGACATAGATCCATCCATCATTCATACTACTTTTTTTTTACTCAGTTACTTGGCAGTGAGAACCAATTTTCGGTTTAAAGAATATCTATTTGGACCTAAATAAGATTGTTATTGCACAAATCGTGTCCATTTGTTAAATGGGTTTGAAATATAGACCGGGACATATATGTGCCGCCAGGTTTTTCAGATGAGACATATATCCCAGTTGGCTTTTGGTAAGAAAAATTTTATAAGGAAAGAAACATTTTATATTTAGAAAACAAAAATAATTAAGCGGAAGAAAATTATTATCTGGTGTTAACTAAATTTTAATAGGATCTACATTATGAGAATTACCTGGTGTTGACGAGATTACAGTAGGATTATTATTCTTATTACGAAATTGTCCTTTTCATCATCTTCGTTATATGGACAGCTTGAAACATTTCTATTATTACTTTCTGTCAAAAAACGCACCATTCCTAATAAGATTCTAATGACAACTGAATACGAATCAGCATGTATTTTTTCCCGTTAAGGATGTTTACAAATACTATTTGGGATTTATAAATTCTATTTACAATATATAATTTTGATTTTAGTATAATATAAACTTTTGTTGGGACACATTTAGTATCAGCCGGCTTGAATGGGGTTAAAATATAACAGTTATATAATTTTTTTTATAAATTTATTTTTGTACTGAAAGATGAGATTAACTATTTATTGTGCGGCATAATTTAAATTCCTAGGCTAACCGATTCATACCGATTATATTTCATATACGAACCATTATATTAGATGCTTTACAAATACACGAACTTTATAAGACGTCAACTAAATTCAAAATATAACAACTAATGTATTTTTATGCCTGTTGTTATGCATAAGCACTTACAGGCCCTAACCATTGCAGTATCGTGTCGGTTAACCAATTAAATTCAAAAAATTATGTAGATATTCATTTGCTTACTTACATTTGTTATACATTATGTACATGTAATAATTTTAGTTTTATGAACATCATGTTATCATCTAACATAGAATATTTTATTATTTTTTATATTTTAATTAAAAATAAAAATATTAAATAAATCAATTTAAATCCGAATTTTATCTCTATATTCGCAATTAAGAATACCCTGAGAGTTCATAAAATAACATATGATGCCTTATGTATATAGTTTTGTTCATTTAAAATTTTAATATTTTAAATTTTAATTTATTCCTTTAAATTTTTAAAATGTAGGTAAAAAATTCTAATTTAATACAGAATAAAAAATTTCCAAAGTATTTTTATAAAGAGAGAGAGAGAGAGCTTTGAATTTTGAACCGAAATATTATTTTCTGTAAATACATTTTTTTTCTACACTACCCACACACCAGCAAAATATTATTTTATACAAAATTATTGTAGGTTCGGTTAAGAAGAATAGGATTATGTTAATAAATGTTGGCAAGCAATGATTTTATTGAAAATGACCGGTTTCCAGAATAATGGCAAAAATTAAATGACCGAATTCGACAATTTGCCTAACACATTGTATTTGGTAACATTCGTATTTATAGTGACAGGTAGATTATAACTGATTTTTTTATAATGAACGTTTATAATTTCAGCCATATTTTTATGAGAGCAAACTATTGACCTCATGAATTATTGCACTATTGAGCTATGATATCAAATCAAAAATATTTAACGGTTTTGGGTGATCAGTTGGCTAATTAGATTTATTTTGGATTACAAAAATCATAAAAAATTAAAATAACCAGTTTGGGTGATCAGTTCGCTATAATTAGATTTACTTTGGATTACGAAGATAGAAATTAAAATTTTTTTTCTTGCTTCATCAAATGAACTGAAGGTCGTGAGTTCATCAAAACACCCCACCCCACCTCTAATTGTTATTAATCAAGTGTGGACAATTAATTTTTAATTTAATTTTATTTTTAATAATAACTTACCCCTTTACATTTGCCCAGGAATTTAGTTTAATCTACTTTTAGAGGAATGTATTTTTTTTATGTTTTCTTGTCAGAAAAGTTTGTTAAAAAAAAGAGTTGATTGAAAAAACTTCGGCTGCAATTGTATCCAAAATAATAAACTTAAACATTTTTCATCTTTCTGATTTAGGATTATTAAAATGGTGCATACTGACTATACTCCTAGATTTATTATTTTCAGATTCTATTAAGTAAGCACGCAGAGAACTTTCAGAAAAAATAGATAATTTCTATGAAATAGGTCATTTATAGGATGTAGGTTATTGGCAGTATTTGTACCGGTAGTACACTGACAATAATACATCAACGTCCATTTTGATACCCTGCTTGCATAAACCTAATCGTTAAATCATTTTGATCATTTTATAAAGCACTGAAGACCTTGGATTTGACCACCTTCAAGGAAAGTTCCAATGAGTCCAAAAATAAAAGTACATAGAAGGTGTTGGATAGTTATTAGTGGTATGTGATATATCTACTTGCTTGACGTTTGTATATCAGTTTTCAGTTCAATCACCTAAAATTTTAGACCGTTTAAAAATTAACACAATATACATTATTAATTTGCTGTCTAAGTGTCAGAAAATGTTCAAAACGCAAAACATTAAAATATTAAAAGGTCGGTGCAGTCAAATAATATCAATGTCAATGTAATATCAAATATGGGTAACAAAAATATTGAGTTTAAAAATTTGAATTAATGCTAATCGCTAAGCAGTTATCCTAATAAAAAAATCGCTAACAGTTATCCTCATCTTCATTCCCATAGGTTCTGCAAAAGTCATTTGAAGGAGTCCAAAACATTCTATCATAATGCTGAGGTGGCGTTTTTTCAACACCAGTAGATTAATGAAGCACTTCCAGTTCCAAATTATATGCCAGATTTCTTTGGCTATGTTCTTGGCATTCTTATAACAAAATGTAACACTAGTTAAAATTGCATTGCATTTCTGGCAATATATTCAAAATAATTTGAATCGAAATTCAATGTATGTAATACTTTAATATGTTATTTAACAAAAATATATTAAAAATAAATAAAAAATAAAAATTTCCAAAATTTAAATTAATTTTTTGTTTATTTATTACCTTACCCTACCTTATATATATTTCATATATATCTATTATATTTAAAAAATATAAATCTATCATTCAATTATGTGTGTACATATCTTTTCATTTTGATTATTTATATAAAATTTAAATTATTTGAAGTAGGTAAATACCTTTAGGCATTCCAAAAAAAAAAAATATGTTTGAACAAAAAAAAAAAGAAAAAAAAACCTGATCTTTCGTTTTAATTTATAAGATTTAATTAAAAAAACAAAAACAAAAACAAAAGAAAAATAAAAAATCTATTACATCATCATTTTTAACCAGATTCATATCACACATTAGATCTAGAGATTCTTTTCTTTTTTATATCTGTATAAATTTTCTCTGAAAGAAAGAAAATTTTTCAAATTTCCAATTAGAAAATTTTCTTTAAAAAATATTATTTTTCTAACAGTTCATTTAAAATTTTCTTTTATTGAATTATTCCTTAGGGTATTCATATATATAGTAGTAATGTCATTTTATACAACCCAATTTGTAAACAGTTATTAATGAAAACAGAAGAATACAATATAACAGTCAAATAATATTATTAGATTGAAGTTAGTATGTTATTTGTTTAAATAGGTAATAATATTCGGCCATATGGTCAAATATGAATTTCCACCATGTTGCTTTTAACAGATTTAGAACTAGTTATGATTGATGTTGATTAATGATTATTGTTATATTTCGAATGTAGGTTATTCGTATAAATTTGCAGTATTTGCCCAATGTACTATTATATACATATATCGGAGAGATTGGAGACATTTGTATGCTACATTGTGTGATTTGGTTACAGAATTATATGATAATTGAATTGACTACATGTATTTCATTTGCTGAATATACATTCTGAAATAAAATTTTCTAGTCGGTTATTTGCTAAGTCTAATTTCCGCACAGAAGTATTTTTATAAACTTTAGCATTTTTCATTTTCTACAAATTAATATTTAAAGATTTTTGATTACAATCCAAGCCAGTTGCAATATTAATACAAATATTTTGAATAATTCATCCGCAATAATAACATTCAAGAAGTAAAACCGTGAGTTAAGAAGTCCTATATTTTGCAAAATTTCATATATTGCAATAACCCCATAAATTGTAAAATTTCTAAGAACTAACGAATGTCTTGGATGAAAACAATATTATTTAAATCAAGTCCAATTTCATATCAATATGACTAGTAAAGTATACAAAGAAAAATTAATTTTCATTTACCAGAATAGAAAAAGAAAATCATCATGTTCTGTGAATTGATATAGAAAATCATATTTGACATCAAAGTGATGGAAAATTTATTATTATTTATTTATTTTTGTATTTTTTTTTGTTTTCATCATCATCATCACAAGTAAATTGAAGATTTTTCTATTTAAGTAAAGTTTCTCTTATAAATTCTATATATATATTTAAAAAGTAGTATATATAGGTATATAATATTATAATGTCAGTAGTGGTTTATAATAAAAAAATACTAAATCAAAATATATTTGGTTTGTGGTTGAATTGTATCTATACATAATAAATTATTATATAATGAAAAAAGAAAAATATTCAAAAATATTTTCTATAGTATATAACGAATATTATACAGATAGAACCGATTTTTAGGTAGTTGCCTTAAATGCCGTGCGGAAAACTCTAACGAGTGAAAATATTCAGAATTAATTTGAGAAAATCTCCTAATAATGAAATTTGACTTATTATTGTGTATTACCACCAAATGGAACATGTATTAGAAATATAGGATAATACTTAAATTATGTATATATAAATTATATAATGTATATAAACTATATTCTTGCACCAGTTCAACACAGAGTCAAAAGTAGATTTTTATTAACTATTGAATCTATATGCGGAACAAAAATTATTATTCTCCGTCTTATATTTTGCTAATCCACTACTGAATGTCAAGCGATCACTCAGCTCATCACTGTAAGCTTGCTTGAATGTTAGCATACTCTTCTCTACATCGTGCGCTGTCAATTAGTTATCCTACGCCTCTGATACCTGTTCAATTTTGAATGTTTCTAAGCCAATATATTTGTCCTATGTTTTCTTCCGATTCCTATGTCCTCTAGCCTTCAATCTTGCCTTGTATAAACAATTGAAGTAAGTATTTACCTTGTAAGTACGATGTAGCTAACTTTTCTACTTTTGACATTTAAAAGTATGCTTCTGTTTATTTTCAATCTTCTAAGAACTTCTAGGTTCGTGACTTTGCTGTTGTAAGAAATTCTCAGATGCATAGTGCAACGTTCATTGTAATATTGTTGTTATGTTTTTAAATAAAAAATTGTAATTTGGTTCAAAGTTTACTTTATTTGACTTTTATTAGTTAATATTAATTAAAGTAGTATTTGGTTCACCAAACCTGCTGGAGCTCATTAATAGGTATTGTAGTTTAACTACTTCTAGTTTGATTCTTAGTTATTAATTTCTATAATAATATGCAAATTTCGCATTCTCCATATAATTCTGACTATATTTTACCATCCTCTACTATGAATACGAATTTTAATAAAAACTTTGATTCGAATAAAGTATATTATATGAAAGAACTTTAATAGTGCTCAAGTTGATTTAAAACTATTCTGATCCCAGTAAATTAACTACACATTTTTGGTAATTGCGTAGTTTAAAAGCTATACAATAATTCCATAAAATTTAATATTATGCAAATTAAAATAAAATTAATTTATTACTAATTTAGAATCTATGAAAAATTTAAATCAATTTTTCAGATATGTATGTATCATAATAACCTATTTCGATTACACAATATTATCTTGAAAATGAATTATAAACAATTTTTTCTTTTGTATTTTTTTTTTACTGTATACCCTACCTTCTTTACAATTTCAATCTATTAACAACGTTGTGTACAATTCAACACTAACTTCAGTTAACGTTTAAATTTAATTTAATTGAAAAACACTATTTTTAAAATTGTATTTTTTTTTTGTAATGTCCTTTATTGTATACATATATGAGTTTAATTAAAATTCGTTTAATATTTACGTGGCAAAGGATTCGGTGAAAAATAATAATTGAATAATTGAAGTTAATTAAAAGAACACACTTTTTAATATTATTAAAAATTTGAATTCATATTTCAATTCATTTATATACATATAGTGAAGGTTAGAAATTAAAACAATTTTTGTTATATTATACTAGTTATACCAATGTCATTTTATTCTAGGAATATTTTCTTTTTATTTTTATTTCTTTTGCTTTCATATATACCTATATTTTCTACTGTTTGTTTTTCATTTTGTATGTAGCTATATTGAAATTTAAACACGCTTTTAAATACCCAAGTACTTATGATTATAATTGTAACAAATTGAATTAAATTTAACCTAAAACTTACAAAAATAAAATGTTTTGCACTAATGATTTAATTTATGTGTGAATGTATTGGTATAGGTTAAATGAATACTTAACCTAAAAAAATAATAAAAAAATGTTTTTTCAATTATAAATTTTGTAGGAAATCAAACTCGGAATAAATAAGATTTTTATTTATAAATGGCAATTTTCTACAAAATTTAAATTTCATTGCAGCCTCATCTGAAATAATAATTGTAAAAAAGAATTAAGAATTGAAAATTAACAAAAAGCAAAAAAAAAATGGAAGATTGTATAGTTATTTGAAAAAATAGAGTACAGTAGGGCTAAAAAATATTCGTACAAATTAACTTTTCTATCACGGTGTTGTAGGAAGGAGTTTTTGTCTGTGTCGATCAAATAAAAGGAAATATTATCTACCTTTAAAATTATTTTATCTTTCTGCACGGTGTTTGGTGCATGGTGCATGGTGCATGGTGCATGGTGCATGGTGCATGGTGCATGGTGCATGGTGCATGGTGCATGGTGCATGGTGCATGGTGCATGGTGCATGGTGCATGGAGCATGGTGCATGGTGGATGGTGCATGGTGGATGGTGCATGGTGCATGGTGCATGGTGCATGGTGCATGGTGCATGGTGCATGGTGCATGGTGCATGGTGGATGGTGCATGGTGCATGGGGCATGGTGCATGGTGCGTGGTTATTTTCGTTTTCTTTTTAATGAAGAGAAATTGCAACTTTGTTAAAAGCTTATACAAAAGTTCAAAGCAATATAAGCCAGGTTTCTACTAAGCCCAATTCAACGAATCCAACCCTGTTTTAAAGTAAAAAAAAAACACCCTGTCTTAACTGTAATATGCAATTTAATTTGCGTTATGTAACGATAGGTAGTAAAAATTAAACATTTGACATGAAAATATAATCCTCTTTTTGCAATAATTTAGTACAAAATTAAATTTGAACTAAAAATATTTAAACACCACTGTATAATCAACACTATATTGTATACCTATTGAAAAATATAAAGGTATTGTAGAAAATAGTAATATATAGAAAATTCAAAAACCCTTGACCTGAATAACATTAAAAAAAAAAATAAAATAAATTCTACATAATATTTATCATATTCAAAACTCTTTAAATATATTTTTAATTTATCCATCATATATTATTTTAAAACTTCTTTTTTCTCTTAACAAATTCTCGTTTATGATTTATTTTCATTTTTGTACATTCTCTTTCTCTTTCTTTCCCACTTTGATTATATATATATATGTATGCATTTTTTTTAACCCACATTTTAAAAATTCTAAACTTTACTAAGCTTTTTGTTTTTGAAGCATACTTAAATTATTCCTTTTATACTCTATATCATTGATACCATTCTACTACTATCCTACTACTACTACTACTACTACTTATAACACTCTATCTTTCTGCTACTACCTATATAAACATTCTTTTTACTACAATTTTCAAAATACACATACCTTCACTTACTTACTTTATATTATATGGGTATATATATTCATTAAAATAATTTTTCTCTACAATCGCACTTAAACACTCACATTAGATTACGGTTGTTTTTTCTACTTTTTTTTCTCTTTTATTTCTTCTACATCATTTGATTGCACAATATTGCAGTGCTAATGCACTTATACAAAACGATACTGAAAACATAAAATGAAGTGAATAAGAAAGAAAGAGAAAACTTAAATAGAGTAAAATTGGAATATATTATGCAATTTTGATGACAATACAACACTGTAATGGCAACAACAATAACGCAACAACACAATATACTTAAAACCGTTATATGCAAATGTATTCTAAATTGCAATAACAATTTAAATTTCAATTATTTCAAATTGAATAAACTTACAATAATAATATAGAGTAAAAAGGAAATAGAAAAAGAGTTTAAAAGTGTTGGTTATACAAAAAAAAAAAAAAAAAAACACAAGAAAACAAAAAAAAGAATAAAATAAATAAATAAAATAAAAATAACAGCTTTGAAGTAAAAGAAGAAGATGTAGAAAAACTAAAGTAAGAAAAAAGAATATAAAAATTTAAGAGAAAATCACGATGGAAAAATGAATATTTTTGTAACAAACAACCAAACAGACATAATACAAAAACATAAAACATTGCAAAAATCAACATAGACAGAAATGAAAATTTTTGTATAGTAAAAATGAAGATAATAAAAAAATAAATATTTTTTTAATGAATACAAACATTCAATACTTGAAAAAAAAAATTAAAAATTAAAAACAAACCAATTGAAATTAATGTAAGATACAAGTTTAAAATAAGAATTGAAAGAATTTAACCAAATTATTCCATTAAAAAATAAAAATAAAATGGTTTGTTTTTATTGAATAAAACCTGTAGTAATTTTCATTGCTCCTGTATCACCTTTGTTTACGTAAAAAATTTAAAAAAAAAACATCTTAATATCTCTGCAAAAGTTAAGTTAATGAAACTGAAATTTAAATTTAAAATTTTTAGAAACAAAATTTCTTTAAAATGAAATTAAGGTTATAATTTACCATGATTTTTAATTAAATACAGTTTTTTTTTTAATTTCTGGTGAAAGAATTAGCCACTAATTGTTGGGTTGTTGTCTAAACAGAATTTTTTATATATTTTTTTAAATTTAGTAAAAATCCAAATTGTTGAAGATTTAGTGAACTTTAGATATAGAACAAAATTATGTTGAGTTCATTTAAACATACAGGATTATGTCAGTATTAATGACAAGCTAACTGATAAAACCGTACTACACATATTAAAGAGTACAGACTGACTGAGTTATCAGAAAGCAGTTCTATTGCAACTAACAGAGAAAAATATCGTAAAGACTTATAATAAAGAAATATAAAGGAACTATGACCGGTAAATTCATCGGAGAAAAACTAAAATACCGAATAGATGCAGAAAATTATTACATATTATCTTTGTCATTACCTCCCTACGAGCTTGAGAATTAGATTTTACTATTTAGGGTACTATATGTTTGATAATATAGCTTTTAATGCTTGTTTATGTAGCTGCACTTTTATTCAACGTTTTCGTTATAAGAGAAACAAACCTAAGAGACAATGACATAAGTTGGAACAAATCAAGTCCAGCTCTCATAGATGTCAAAGATTTAATAAGAAAACACATTCAATTATTTATAAGAATTAATTCACTATAATGAAATAATAGTAGGGCTCAATAATCATACTTGAAAATGCTTGTAGAGTTGAAATAAATGCATGAATCAAGCCATTAAAGAGATGCTTGTTTGCAGAGTGTAACGAGAACTTGTCTCTTATAATGTTACATTTCAAGATATTGGCTGAACAAAATATTGATTTTTAAAAATCTTATTTTACAAAATCTGGTCTTTTTAATCAGTTGACGAAATGTTCTGCCACTAAAAATGAACCAAACAAAAAAAAAATTTTCAAGAGCAAATTTTGGAAAATAAAATTTTAATACATGGTTGTACTCGACCCACTTGGTTGGCTTAAGCAATCTAATAACATGTACTGCAAAACAGTTTATTAACACATTTCCCAAAACTGGAATACTGAACGAGCAAAAATTGGTTCAAATTACTTACGCATTAAGACGAAAAGCACCACAACATTATATATATATATAAATGATATTTAGGTACCAAAAACGGAACGAGTAAAATATCTTGGACGACACTTTGACTCGCGTTTTAACTGGAAACATCCCGTTAAACAAAAAGCATTGCAAATCAAACAGAAAATCAGAGATATGAACTGACTAATAGGAAGACAGTTTGAGCTCAGCTTATACTCCAAGTTGTAAGTATACAAAAATATAATCAAACCTATATGGCCTTACACTATCCAACTGTATGGATGCACAAAAAAATCTAATTTAGTAACTATACTACGCTGCCAAAATACATTACTTAGAACTATCACAAATGCGTATATTGCTATATAATTCAACCAAAGATATTCACAATGATCTAAAAATAAAGTGACTGCTCCATTAAACACGCAAATCGATTGATTCAACATAGGCAATTCAATCTTAAAGCAATTGAGCTATTAGACAGATATTATGATATAAGACGGCTGAAAACAGTAAAATTGCACGATTTAGTGTAATAGAGTAAAATATAGGGAAGCAGAAATACAGATTTTTTCAACCCCACACAACTTATGCTTACTTATTTAAATATAAAAATAAGATTGTACTATTTAACCTTAAAATGAAAAAATTTAGTAACACGTAAATCCAAAGTTATAGTATTCAAAACAACAATTAGATCATGTGAAACGTGGACGTCTATAAAATCACATTATAATCAATCTGGATGAATTTCAGATGGCTGGGACTTGGTTTAGTCAGAAGATAGTACTGAAGAAATTATTCTATAGATTGAGTTATCGGTAGAAGAATTTTAGCATAGCCAGAGACAATGACTTTCAACGTTTTTGTACGCCTAGTATCACTTTCTTTCTCATTTGAAGATTTTCCTATTGACGATAACACTTTTTCTTGTTATGCAACAATTACAGTACAAACAGAATTTTGTAGTCGATTTTTTCAATAGAAACATCCTTTCAATACTCTTATCCTACATTCTCTGGAGCCAATAAATTAACTTACAAAATTAATTTATTTACAATTAATTTAATTTTAATATCAAATTTAAATTGAATATCATTAAAATTCTAAACATTACGAAATTCTTTTAATATGGAAATTCAACAAAAATACCAAATCATCTGAGACGATAATATTTTCCAAAAATGAAAATGAAAAATTCTTAAAATTCCAAAATTAGAAATTTTAATTTTAATTTTACAAAATTAAGGGATACATAGTAATTTTTACATAATAGATGTACACTAGAATAATTTGAAAAATTTGACCTCATTTTATGCAAACACACACACACACACACAACTCACATACATTTTATTTCAAAAGTCATTACACTTGATGAAACAGTGACCTCAAAATTTAATTTATCAACACAAGAATAATTATTATTATCTGTTCCAGAATTATATTTGGGATCAATGAATCATCAAGTTTTAAATATCATAGGTATAGTAGTTAGTGTTCTGGATTAATAATCATTAGACTTAAAATTGAGGTAATGAATTTTAAAATAATTTTAAAATGAAAGAGAAAATTTCAGAATATTCTCTTGACAGCCTTTTTTCTAGTTAGATTCTTTGAAAAGGGGTTGTTTAAAAAAATTGTTTTGAAAAAATTTGCATAATCGTATTTTACTCTTTTTATCTTTTATATGCTTTGTTACTGAAAATTAAGGGTTGATTAGTGATTCTGTTCTAAAAAAAAAAGCAAAAAAACAAAATAAACCCAAAAAAAAGGGGTGAATACTCACTCATCAGAAAATAAAATGGAATTAACTTGTTTGTAATATGAAAGGGGGTTTTATAATAATTTATAACGAATTAAAAGTGTACGTAGGTAACAGATGTTATAGACACAATGATTTCCATAACAGGTGTAATAAAAATTTCGGATTTGATTTTGGAAAAATTTTAATTAAAAAAAAAACTAGAATAGAATTTAAATTTCTACTTTATCTACCTGTACACACACAAATTCACTAAGTTTGTAAGACTATAACAACGTATTGAAAATGAATTATGCTATAACTCAAAAAATAGGTACAATGCATTGGTATAGGAATTTAAATAATTTTGTATAAATCTATTGTAACGAAGGTATATTGTTGCGTTTTCCTCAGCGATGACATCCCTCTGTTCTATAAACTATCAATATTTAAATAATTTAATTGTTGTCAGGTTCACTAATGATTATTTTAATATTTGATGGGAAATATCGAAATTTCGGAAGCAACATATACTTCCTTCATCAGTGCTTGTGCTGAACTTATCTATGTTTATATCACATTAAATTAGTGTGATAAATTCAGGAATTTCGGTTCTAAGAATAGAAAAATATGACTTAAGTCTGTAATTACTCTGTACACATTCAAATCAGTTATTCAAATCGTTTTAGTACATAACATGCATCAGTATGACAATTTTTTACCAATTTTCCTATTTCAACACCCTACGTTATATATTTTAAAAAAAATTATTTGCTGCCCCACAACCCAGGGTCCTAAATATAGCATCCATTAAACATGATTTAAGCATTAATCAAATAAATAAAAACCCTACAGGGCAAGGCATCAAAACATAAAATTAATGTACTAAATCGGACTATTTATGTTATTTATGTTACACGCAGCAGTTAGATCACCTGCTTTTCAACCGAAAGGTTCCAAGTGCGATTCTCGATTGAGCAAACAAATACTTTATGATTATATCCGACCTGGTCCAGTCCACCGTTTTTCATTGCAATAGAATAACTGACAAAAAATGATTGAGACTATACAATCTGGTAACAACTTAAATAAAATGTAGCTATTCTATTTAAGAAGGCTTAGTTTTTGACAACAGCGATGGTTTTTGATATTTACTGCCAGTAATTTGATAAATAAATATCTTGTTGATAAGCCAGTAATTTGATAAATAAATACTTCAAAAGCATTCTAAATATTGTTGTATAAACTTGCAGTACCTACCGTTACCTAATCCGGCACGAAAAGGTGATTCTACATAAGTTACTGCCACAAACATAATAATAAAACTAGAATAATGAAAATCAGGATTCGACAGCATTTTTTCACGAACACTAATATTTTACAGTTATTATTGTTTCATTTTATATTCTTTTTGGGAGGTTATGACTTAAAGATAACTCTGCTATTGCACTCTTTTATTGATCACATGGTTCATGGTTGTCTATTTTTGTTAATATTATTATCTCTCACTCTTCATATTATTATCTGGCATTTTATACTTGGTACCGCAATCTTTTTTTTTCTCTTATTGATTATATTTCAGATCTGTTCAGAATTACTACAGTATGTTTTTAAGTTTTTTAAGCGTAGATGGAGCCGAATTTGCATTGAAGAATACCTTTTCCCATTTGAAACTCTCGATTTTGGTGCTATTTCCGATCCTTTCCAGCAGTTGAATAGTGCAGTGCAGTGAAATAGAGCAGTGAAATATCACTAATCGATAGAGCTTAAATTTTTGAAATATCGGTCCCGGACCTACACATGCTCTGAAACACCCGGTATATTTCTGAATAGCCAAATAGGTATAACCAAAATACAAAGATATTGTATAACTACATACATATATTGAGATAAAATAAATTTTTTAAACTATAGGCGAGATGATACGCAACTATAGACAGTATAGGTTGAAGAAACAACCCTAGATAAAAAGACACATCGAGTATTCATTACGATGCCGATTTTGTTACAATATATTCCAATTTACCAAAGTTTTTAATACTCTGATCCAACATAATTCTTGTAATTTGGTATGATAATATGGTCGAACATTTCTGTGCACAGTAGCCGGATAATAATTATTTTAACTACGATATTACTTAGTACTAATCACTCCCTAATAATGTAATGACAATTTTCTTATTGTTATTTCAACGCTATGTAGCCGGTCAGTATTCATGTAGTCAACGATAGAAAGAAGTTATTACAAACTATACGTGTTACTTGAGATTATACCTCTTATTTCAAAATAATATCGTTGGTCAAATCAACTTGACCTCACTAATTCTTTGATCGAGAATATGAATTAACAAGTTTGAACTCAAATTATGAGTAGATTCAAGTTTGAGTGGTTTAGGGATAATGAGTGAACTGTAAACTCGAGTTAATAAGCGATAAGTTGAGTCAAAATTTTAGTTGATGAACTGAAAATATGAACTCACAAGTTCGAACTCATTGTGAGTAGATTTAAGTTTGAGTGGTTTTGGGATAATGAGTGAACTGAAAATTTAAGTTAATAAACGATAAGTTGAGTCAAAATTTTAGTTGATGAACTGAAAATATGAACTAACAAGTTTGAACTCATATTATGAGTAGATTCAAGTTTGAGTGGCTTAGGGGTAATGAGTGAACTGAAAATGTGAGTTAATAAACGATAAGTTGAGTCAAAATTTTAGTTGGTGAATTGAAAATATGAACTTACAAGCTCCAACTCATATTATGAGTTGATTCAAGTTTGAGTGGTTTCGGGATAATGAGTGAACAGAAAATTTAAGTTAAACAACGATAAGTTGAGTCAAAGTTTTAGTTGATGAACTGAAAATATGAACTTACAAGTTCGAACTCATATTATGAGTAGATTCAAGTTTGAGTGGTTTCGGAATAATCATTGATTTCAAAATTTCACTTAACTATAAGTTGAGTCGAGATTTTATTCGATGTATTTTTATATTTTCTTTCACCTTTTTACAAGGAATTGATAATATGAACATGAACATAATCAAATTGTGTTTATAATGTTCGTTGACACCCTGTATTTATTTAAAAAAAAAATAAAAATGGAAAATTTGAAATAAAATATGTCTGATTTTTTTTTTTTATAAAATTATAGATAAATTATTTGGAAAATTTTTATTTCCGTTTTGAATTTTATTTTTGTCCTGGTCTATAATCTGATAAAGAACTAGGATACAAAATAATGCATTTTAGATTTTATTTTGATTTATTTTTGTTTTAGTTTTTAATTAATAATTGTGAAAATAATAATAGTGAAAAATTTGAATTGTTTATTTAATACATAAAAACAAAAAAAACTAAATTAAAAATTCAAAGAATTGCAATTAAAAATTATTATCAATTTTCCGAATTATAATATCTAAACATTTTGGACAAAATCTATTTTCTGAATTTTATTTTTAATTTTCCTATTTTTTTTTTATTTTTTAAAAGTATTATGTTTTTTTGTTTAATTCATGTGATGTGATAAATAATTTGAAATTATTTTGAAAACTTATTGAATTTTAATTAATTTTTTGATTATTTAGGTTTTTGTATTTGGCTTTTGTGAGAAAATTTGAAATTTTAATAAATTTAAAATATTTTTATTAGGTATTGATAATATAAAATTATGAACTTTAATGGCAAATACCTTGTAAATTTTATATAAAGCATATTATAGGTCTATTCTATTTAATGTGATTTTTTTTTTTATTTATTATGGTCAAACCCAAACGTTAAGAGTATATTGAAAAATTGTGCTCTTCTTATTTTTATTTTTTACAAGACTTAATCGGAAAAGTCAAACTAAGATCAAATGCATTTGCAGTCTAATCAATTAAACAGTTTAAAGTAAGTCATGCAATTTTTAATGTCTATCTTAGATAACTAATTTTGCAGTGTAATCGATTATTTAGTGAGATAAAAATCATTTTATCGAAAATATCATCTGCACGTCATTTGCGTGTTGTGAACTTGCAATTTAGTCAAAACAATTTTTTATATGCATGTCAAATGCAAGCCATGCCAGTTGTATATTAAAATAGAAAATGAGTGAAATAGACCATGTTAAGTTAGTTTTAGTAAAAGTTTCACTGTTTCAAATTAATTTGGTTATCAAAATATTTCTTATATTTATTGAATCCATATGCAATTACAGAGCATTTTCATTATTTTATTTCTATTTGTTTTTTTTTTAATTTTTTTTGCCGTATATTTGTAAACATTTCTTGGTAAACTGATGTACATGGAAGCATTTTAATTTTATTAAATGAAATTTCTTAAGTTCATTTGTTAAAAATCTTTCGACCAACATCGAACGTTAAAAGTCAAACTAAAACGATCAGTTGAAATGAAATTGAAATTAAAGCATTTTCATTAACATTGTCAAACTTTTCTACGTTGATCGTCAAATTACCTTATATTTTGGCATTTCCGATTACACCTAAACTCTTGTCTATATTTGAATTTATCATTATCTTAATTTTTTTGGGGTTTTGCAATTTGTATTTTTTCTTATGGTTTTTCAATCTATCACTAATCGATAGAGCACTAATCGATTTAGTTAATAACTTTTTTCTAATTCTAAAATAACGGCTACCTTCCCCTTGTAAAAAGCTGATACGCACGCTCTGGAACACCCGGTATACAATATTTGCTTAAAATTAATATTACAACAAAAATTATAATTAAATTGAAATTGACAAATTCTTTATAAAACTATACAGTAATGGGCTGACCATTAATGTTGTATAATTTATTACTTACTTATTTACAAAAGATTGTGATATGTATAGAATTTTGACTTAACATTAGCAAGTTGTGTTATTCAAAATTGGATATAATATTATCTTGAAAAGATTGTACTACATGTTCATATCTCGAGGTTTATATGGCAACACATTTAGAATATAATTTTATGAATATACTAAGGTGTTATACAAAATGTCAACTGTGTTATACCAATGTCTAATTTAGCAAAACATACGTCTCTACTACATACACCATAGTTAAAGTTCATATCGATAAAAGTTAACAAAAAAAATGGACACTTACATTTTCCAACTCAATTTTTTTGTCGCAAACATTTTGGCTCTTATACGTATAAAAAAAAAAATATTTATATTAATTGAATTTTTTTAACTTTTTTAGTGGAAATCAAGATGGTGTGTCATGAGAAAATTATCACCAGTTGCAGGTAAATATTTCAATATTTTATTTTTATAATTTAAAAGTGTGTAATGTCTAAGAACTAAAAATATAAAGTGATGGAAACAACTAGTTAAACTGAATATAGGTAAGTGATAAATTGTTAAAAAAAAATAATCTGTGTATGAAAAACAATGAGTACATTTTGGTGAAAAACCATTTCGTTGGTTCAAGCAAAACTATGCTAACTCGATTTAGCAGTTTCTTTTGCAAATACCATTGTTCGCTAAAGCTCGTTATTAAATCTACCATCTGTCAAATTTTCAAAACAATCCGTGAAAAATTACCGATTTTATCATGATTTTTGTACTTAGAATATTTACGTGAAATCAAAAACATTACGTGCAAAAATGCGCTAACTCTTTTTATCCGCCTACTAAAAGAAATTCATATACCAAAACATAAGACAACTCAAATTAGTATAGTTTTCGGCGTAATTCAATAATTAGCATTTTTATAGTGGAAAAATTAATAATATACCTATCACAAATTGAGTTAGCCGACTTCTGCTCCATACACAAAAAGTCTAAGTAGTGTTAGCGTAGCAAATTTATAATTATTTCCGAAATTTTATGGTCTAACTCGATTTCTCTTGAAATATTTTTTAAATATTTTCCGTAAAAAATCGCTAAGTATATTTAGGATACTATATTGTAAAGTCAAAAATATGCTAACTAGGCTTTAAATCCTGAAAATGTTAAAACTATAAACAAACTATTTTATGAACTCAAACCTTTAATAATAATAAACAACTAGACAAAAAATCAAGTGATAATCTCTTATATTTTAGAAAATATAAACGTTTGAAAATAGCGAAAAACCTTAAATTGATTTTCTGTGAAACGTACTTTTCAGAGTTAGTATAGTTTTGCTTGGGACCATCGATTTCTAAAGTGACCAAATTGGTAATTTAAATTAAAATTGTTAGAATATTTTTACAAATCGTCGCTTGACAGCTCTTTTGCTCAATACGCCATTTTTGGACATTTTGACTTAAGAACACTTTCGAATGCTGTATTCAAAATGTTTCTACCCGTTGTAGTTTAAAAGATACAGAGTTGTCATATTTTACTTCATAAACCGCTTTTTCCAATATTATTGTGTTCCACACGCCAATTTTCTGTCAATGGAGCAAATTGTATTATATGAAAATTTTGCGTAATCAATTACTAATTTCATGTTAGCTCTATATGCATAGGCTTGCCATATACAGCAGTAGAACGAGGCGTTTTTGTTTATACTTATTTGTTATACGTCCAGGAAAAAATAACAAAAAATATGTAAAAACAAAAATTTTACGTATTCATTTCAATGATCGCTATAACCGACGTCTATTTCAAATAATTCAAAAATATTCAGAATATCCGGGAAATTGAATGATCCAAGAGGTGGTCTATGTACATTCTGTAATAGATAGATTTTGAAAACTTCTAATGTGAGTATAGAATTAACTGACTTTTAACTTACAAAAAAATAAAAAAATTTAATCCGATCCGATCCGTTGATAATCCGATTCGTCTAAACAACTGGGTTCAAGACTACTAAGTCGTAACTGTAAAAAATGTTCTTTCTCACAATCTATAGCTATATGAATCGTATAAATTAAAACAAAATATAGTGGCTAATAATGTATTTAAAATTTGTCGAAGGGTAATTTATCATCGAAGTTATAACGTCGAATAATAGAAGTTGTACAAAATGTTGAAGCAAGTAAAACCAATCAATTAATCCAATTAAGAAAATCATAAGAATTGAAGCTATCAGTAACACATTTTCAAGTGAGGGTATATTTCTTCATTGAAAAAACCATATTAAAAAATTTAAGATAATTCAATAGAATGGGTGTGGTCCTATATTTTAAAATCAAGATTTCAACGTTAAAATTCAAAAAACAAAAACATAATAATGAAGTGAGTATTTAAATTTTTACATGAATTCATTAATACTTTTTGTACCCAACAACAAATACGCAAAAAACAGTTTTTCTTAACACTGGAAAAAATCGATATTTACTTTTTTGTATCCAACATCGGCTACGCAAAACAAATATTTTTTCTCAGCTCTGAAAAATGTTTAACACATTTTTTTTGTATCAAACCAAATATTTATTCCCAACTCTGAAAAAAGCACATATTTGTGCTTTACAATAATAACAACAAAAAAACAATTAAAACAATTTGAGTCCTAGTTAATATAAAACTAAGAATTTTTGAACATTATTAGGACATATTAGGATTGCCCCACGAATGGGATTCCAGGACATTGCTGATGATGATGAGGATTGCTTTAGATTTTTTCGTTTTCGGGATGGTACACAGGTATTTTGGTTTTATATTTACATAGGCTTCCTAATACAAATTCGAAAAAAAGTTATTCTTTGTACGAACCATTTGGCTCCTGTGAAATAAATTAAAGTTAAAAAATATTATAACTGTTTACTGTTTGGTACTGTTTACGATAACGATCTAAATAAAATAACTAACAACTATTTTAGGTGTAACCTCAAAAAATATTAATTAATTAAAACAAAAAATATTTATTTTACAGCAATGTCGGTTAGGCCCCAAAAATAAAATTTTTAATAAATTTCACAGCTTCTTTAAAAATTATTTATTTATTTTTCTGTTTTGGTGTATCCTTTTTCTAAAATGTAGTTAATCACAGCAGAAAGTTTTCTGTTAACCACAAATAATAAAAATTAAAATATATATATATATATATATAATATAAATGTATATATAAATATATATAATATATATACAAAATTAAAAAAAAAAAACAGAAAAAATTAAAAATTCACAAAATTTAAATATTACATCACCGCAAGGACCTTTTAACATAACACCATACTAATGTAATAAATTTTTGCATAATTCTATATAACTTTTACCGTTATAATGTTTTTTGAATGCAACTTTTTTCCACGATTTTTAATTCTGTCATCATTTACAGTGTTCTAAATGAATCTAAGATAATGTTTTACATAAGATATGTGGTAGGGATAAAATAAATTTATGATCTGCGTCTATACGAAAATTACATTGAAAAAATCGGAAATTTCGTTTTTTTTTTACATTTTTGTTTTCTTTGTTTTACTTCACGCTTAACTTTTGGGCTTTTTCTTAGTGGCAATGTAGATATGCTGATTATGCAGACTATGTCTCATTTTCACTTGAAAAACTTTAAACTGAAAACTCTTGGAAAATTTATTGACTTCTTTGTTTTTTTCTTTT
Organism: Argyra leucocephala; assembly: GCA_963942445.1. NCBI lineage: Eukaryota > Metazoa > Arthropoda > Insecta > Diptera > Dolichopodidae > Argyra > Argyra leucocephala. Next base: position 44,113,951 of record OZ012681.1, on the reverse strand, counting down.
ATCTCTTTTGGTTCGAAGACTTGAAAAAAAACACAAAAAAAAAAAATAAATCCCGAGTTTTTACCACCATGACGTATATTTTTAGTTTATAAAACTTAGTCAGACCTTTAGAAATGCCAAAAATTCAAAATAATATGTGTATAAGAAATGGAACAGAGTACAATGAAAAAAAAACGAATTTATAAGATTATGAGTATTATGTTGGAGTTATGTAGTACGTACAGCACTAAAAAACCAAAACAAAAACAAAAAACAGACCAGAGATGAAAAAATAATAAAGTGTCTATTAAAAATGCGCGATATGCATGCATTTCATATTAAAAATATAATCACAATGCAATATATTTAACTACATGAATAGATATATATCAGTAGGGTTGCCAGTATGTCATATTTTTTTTTATTTTCGATTCTCTGACATCTAATGTATTAATATGCTAATAATGTTTGTAAAACTTTCCACCTCGGCAAATTAGAGCAAAAAGTAGTGGCAGGAACCTAGTAATGTAAATGGGTAGCTTTTTCAAAATATAACCGGCAAAAAAATTATAGCAATAGTCAAAAAATTATAAGACCAGACAGCTTATGCTACGGTCACTATAAAATTAATATTTAGATTTAGAATGTAAACATTTTTTTAAGTATTATTAAAAATTTAAATTACAAAATTACATAATAAATTAACTGTATCTGAAATATCACATTAAAAATAAAGAAAAAAAAGAAAGAAGTTAGTTATCGATTAAGAAAAATAAAAAAATAAAAAAGTGCTAATAAATAAATCATTTATAGAAAAGCATACCCAAGTTATAAGCCCATAGTAAAAACTATATAATATTTAATACAAGAACCAAGTATCATAAAATCAATAAAATAAGAATTTTTTTAAAAATTAGAACTTTTTTTCAAAGTTTTCAAACAATTAAAATTACCCAAAAAATAAAGTACGTATTAAAAAAGTCATATTCCGCTGGTTTGTGTCTTTGGATTAGTTAGCTCGAAATTTTTCTAATTCACGAATGCAGGCCTATTTCCAAGTTCAAATGAATGTTGATTTTGTAAAGCAAAACATTGACAAACAGAAAAAAATTATTCCTATTGTTGCCATCCTTTCCCACTTTTAAAAATTCACTGGATGAGCTAAAAACCCTTGTTTTAGAAACAACACCAGAAGGAAGATATTATTAGAGAACATATCAAAGCAATTTTGACTATTTCTTCAATTGGTGCTGTAATTACAAAAGTACAATTTTCTTCACTTCCACATTATGTATTCGTTGTGTGTAAAATTTTTTTTTTACCAGAATGGACGGTTGTACATCATTGGTGACTCCACCCAGGTAACAACAAGGATATTAGAGAACAAATTCCATATGTAACAAAAATGTTATTCTTAAATTGTACAATATGCTAAGAAAAACTAATTGTTTTGTGGAAATAGAAAACTTTGCCGGGAATGAAATGTTATTCGGGAAATAGCTAGTGTTATCTAGTTCTTCTCTTAAATTAGACATAAACTGTAGTCCAAAAAAACAGCAAGATAATTATTTAAAATTAATTTAAAAATTTTCCAAAGGAATTGCGACATTATAACCTCACGAAAAAATTATCTCAAATTGATAACGTCTCTGAAATTGTTTGCAAATCATTACAAATTTCAAAAAAATAATTCATTATTAATTTAGGACTTTATTTTATGAAAAGTAATTTCACGGAGTATTTTAAAGCTTATTTAATCTTATTCTCCTTAAATCTAGACTACTACAATATCTAATAAAAACCTAAACTGCTGGAGTATTGATTGGTAAGGGTTTTGTTCTTTGCTTTTGTAAAATTTATAAAATCCTGTTTTTGCAAGTATATCAAATGGGTTGGTGGGTTGTTACATGGTAGTTAAGTAGAGTCTATTCAAACTGCAATAAGGTAAATGACATCCTTTAGATAACTGTAGTAAAATACTTTCAAGAACTATAAATTTGTATATCGATGAGGACAATCGATTGAGTCGATTTGAATATAATTTTCTGTATCATGTTGTATATTAAAATTAGCTGAACAATTTTTTTGTAACGATTGTCAAAAACAAATTTATTTTTTATTGAATTCTTGACGGCTAACATTTAAATAATCAAATCTCTTTGATTTGAATTTGTGAATAATTTGTCATCAATTTGTAGACAATTATGCACAAAAAAAATTTTTTTTTTTTTACAGACAGGATAGTTTTTTCAGTAATTTAGGGGCGGATTTTTAATAATAAAAACATATTTGTTTTCTATATATTACATATTTTATTCTATATATTTTATTATATATATTAATATTCTATAAAAATAATTGAAAAACATGTTCGATTTAAATTGTTTTTTAATTACAAAATTCATTCTGTTTTTAAATAAACTTTGTTGTTTTTTTTCAAAATACAAATGTCAAAACAATACAGATTCTCAAAAGTGTTGAATAGACTGATGAATAGAATAATATTACATATAAAAATAAATAAAAAACTTACAAAACCCTGTCAACAAATTGTCACAAATTGTTGACCAAAAATTGTCATGACAAATATTTGCTAACATTTTGTCGGAAAAATGTGAGTGGGCTTACAACCACAATTTTGTAACAAATTTTGTCGACAAATTGCCATCATAATTTTGACGACAAAATGTGCCTACAATTTCCTTACAATTATGCTGACAAAAACTTGTCATGACAATTTTTGGTTACTGAGGATTATTATAATTTTTTTTTAAACATTAAAAAAAGATGGCAACTCTACCTACTAATACGAAAAAAATATAAATAATACAAAAACAAAAACTATACGCAGTGGTTTAAAATTTATGCATGGAAAATTATTTTATATCACTTTATTCACTATAATTCTTGTTGTCTATTTTAAAATATGAGAAGTGAATTGTAATGGGGATTAGTATTATTGTTTAACCAAATAGGGACAATCTTTATTTATTAAATAAATAAATTTATATACAAATTATTAGGTGTAGAGGTTTTTTGGAAAATATTATAAATTTTATATTTTCTAACAAATTTTGAATCAAGCTATGCCCAAAATGTGTGTGCGTGTTCTAAAATTTGATAATCGAATCGATATTCAATTTCGAATTATTGTAGTAAATTAGTCCGATTAAGTTCTTTCTAGCAAATACCCACAACTACTAATCCGAAGCTTTTTAACAATTTTTAATCATATTATTTTCTTTGAGGATAGAACCCTTAGATAATAGAATTAACTTCGTTATGTATGAATTAAATATGATATAGATAGATGTTAAAAAGTGCGAGAGTATAACCCTATTTAACATCTACCTCCATCATATTTATTCCATATACATAACGAAATAATTTTCCTAAAATCGATCTTTTCGATTTAGTATATAGCCCACTGATTCGAAATACTTAACCAAATAGGCCATAAATTAAAAAAATCAACTGTATCATAATTTTATGTGGTGAGCTTGACGGCTAACAGGGGCCAAACTATTTCTTTTATTTTCTTTGATTGTTTTGTTGTTCCATTTATTCTTTCATTTATTTTTAGATCAATTTGTTCATTTGTTTAAAACGGTTGGCATCGCAAACACTAATGCGATTATTATTTTAAAAGGGTATTTGAAGTCAAAAAGTAAATCGTAAAATTATTATGCTTTTCTTTTCATTTTCTTCAGGAAATTGATTGGTTAAAATTTTTAGTTGTGAATACGATTTTATAGTAACAAGAAATGATTACCTCCATGTTGTGGTAGCATAAGCATATTCTTTAATAGTCATATCGATTTCAGTTAATTCTTAACAACAACTTCACAACCTTAAACTTATGTATTGGCAGATCACAAATCGATTTGATAGTGAATGTGACCTGGAAAGTAATGATTTAAAAAACTGAATTCCGGTTGAATTTGTCTATTTATTTCGATCCCTGAAATAATTGTTTGTCCACAGAATCGAATCAAAAAATTAAATTTTCTACTTTTATTGACTTAATAAAAGGAAATTTTAGATATTCAAACCCCAAGTACCTACATTTGAAGTTAAGAAATTAAGATTTTCATTTATTTACTTTTATCGATTTATTAAAATGATATTTTTGAGATCCCAGGTCCACAATTTAATTTAATTTAATTTTTATTTACCTTGCATTTATATCGAAGCAAAATTTTTGAACGTTTTATACCGGGTGTTCCAGAACATGCGTATCAGTTTTTAAAGAGGATAAGGAACCGTTATTTTAAGATTTAAAAATTTTTTTTTAACTAAACTAAGGGTGCTCTATCGATTGGTGTTATTTTCAACTTCCGGGTAGGACCGGAAAACAGAATTTGCCGAAACTTAGATTTTCAAATAGGAAGATGTAATTTTTTATGCAAATTCGGATTCTACGTACAAAAATTAAAAAATGGAACACTCAGTATTTATATTATTACTGGGGGCACACCCGGTATATGTATTATTAGCCAAAACTTAGGTAAGAGAAACCTTTATACTTTCGCACCGTTGGCTTTTGGAAAAGAAAAGAGATAGGTAGAGAGAAGAAAAAAAGAAATAAGTAGGAAGGTTCGGCGGGAAATTGCGAACTATGTTACTATGCATTTTGATGTTCACTTTGAATTTTTGGTAATTAAACAAATAAAAACTACCCTTTATTGGGAATACTTATAGTGGAATGCGATTCCACACTCATTCAAGCAAATTTCCATTACCAGTCTCCATTTCTACTGTGTGGCCATTTATAATCTGTCGCGTTCATCGACCGAATTGCTTAAGAGGCACCGAAAGTAGTGGTTTTAATTCTTCCGAGCATGTACCTATTCCCACGATTCTTAGCCAACTCCGCAGTGCAAAATTTAACTATTTCAATACAATCAAACTGATTCTTCCCAACTACATAATACAATCGAAATTTGATTCAAAAGAAACTATTTTCCAAATTCAATCAAAATCCCGTAATTTACGGTAAATATTGGAAGTATAAAAATCTGTTTTCAAATTAAATGCTCTAATAGTTTTGATGTTTTACGCTTGATTCGAATCTCATAACACATACAGTGAAATTATAGAATCTTACATTTAGCAAATATGAATTTAATTTTTTCAATCAAATATCCATGCTCCCCTTTTCCCTCCCCCGTATCATCTACGTTAAGTAAATAATGGACTAACTAATGAGTTATACTTTTTAAACACATTATGCTCAATCATAAATTATAAAATCAAATCGAAAACACTTAAAAGATACAATAATTATTCCTCCGAAAGAGTTTGGGGCACGGAGGTCTTATATAGTTACTTCTTGTTACGAAAAAGTAACAAAATAAAGTCACAAAAACTTTTATTTTCTTGTTATTTTTGTCATCGAAATCCACGAGACAGAATACAAATTAAAAAAGGGGGAGAATTAAAAAAAAAAAAAAAAAAAAAAACAATAAAAAGAAAATAAATTTTCAATTTATAATGTAAAAGGCTAGAAAAATAAATTTATGATTTTTTTTTTTCAATTTTGTTTTTATTTTTCAAAAATATGAACATTTTTTACCAAAAGTTTTTAACAATAAAAAGAAAAAAGGAAATTTGGCGCCAAATGTAGTAATAATTAAATTTTAATTTTTATGATGCACTAAGGAAAATTTATTGAAAACTTTTGACATTTGTTACTAGGGATTTGTTGTTTTTTCGAATATCAACATTGAACCCCACTAGATTCATTCCATTTCATTTTGGTCGCTTCTGTTATATATTACCATTATAATATTATTGTTGTGATCATAAGTTTTAAATATTAAAAAAAAAAAGTAAAAATTAAATTTTGTTGTTATAATTGTAAACGTTGACATCAGAATGTGTAGTCTCCATAATAACACAAAAGTGGAAAAAATTGATTATTTTTAAAGCATATTTGCCAGTCTGAAGTTATTTTAAAAATTATTTTTGTTTTGTGTTTTTGTTTTTGTTTTTTTTTTTTTTGGTATAGGAGTGAGGTTAATTGATACTCAAAATATTATTTATTGAAATCAAAGTATTCTAATTTGAATAACAATTTAATAATATAGCTTAAATTGTCGACTTAAATATATTACACAACGTATGTACTCGTATAGAAGAAATTTTCGAAAAATAAATATTTCCAATAATAATTTGAAAAATTATAATAAAAATATTATAGAGGAAATTGCATAAAAAATTGTACCCGATTTCAATATAAATTAATTATATTATAATTTCATTAATAATTTCAATTTATTCTTGATGGTATATTTTTAATTGATTAATTTTATAGACCACAACCATATTTTGTGATATTTTATTTAAAAAAAAAAATCAAATATGAATTTTTAATTCTGGCAAGAAAAAACAGAAACTATGTACATTGGTGAGTTGCGACAATTTGATAAATTAAAATGTTTGTATGTGAAGATGTATGTATATTTATATATGAGGTGAAATTTAAATTGAAATTTCCAATTCAAAATTAATAAAGTTTGCAAAAATATTTGAATTCGCTACGTCTCCTTTTAAATATCTATCATTCAATTACATTAACTTATATGGTAATAAATGATTCGTTATACTGCATTTCGCTTTGCCATATATCGTTGTACGGCATTTTGCTTTGCCATATATGGCTTTGTCGTTATACGGCAATTTCTTTGGAATGATTGAATGCCATATATCGAGGTATTAATGTAATTATTTTATTTTACCGATGAAATTTAAGTTTCCAAAACAACAAAAAGGTACCAACTTACCTTGCAAAATTCATAATTCTTCGTAGTTGAATAGGTATATATATGAGAGTGTAGGCCCTTTATTAAATTTAAATTTGGTATTACGAGATGGTAGTTAAGGCGGTATGGTATTTGCCATGTCTATGAATCTGATGCAGAAGTGTTATCAGAATGACATGCGGAACTGTTAAATTTGGAAATAATTTGATGATCTCTGGAACTTGATGATCTCTGGAAACTATTCCATTCAGTACTGGTTTATGCAATACCTCTAAACTAGTTTCATTAGTACTTATCTAGTTGAAAAGTGGTTAAAAATTTGATTTATCTTGATTTTAATAAAGCTGAACTTTTTAAATTTTAAAACGACAATGTTAACGGTTTAAATTCCATTTTATGAAATATCAATTTCACTACTTTTCTTTCTTTTCTTCTTATTATCAAAAATGTTAATTGTTTGTTTTGTTTTTACTTGTTTTAATTTCGTTATGCTGACGTAGACATTCATACTACAGTTTTGTTAATTTTCTGTTGGGAATTTAGAACTAGTAAAAATTTTAGTGTTTGACTAATCATTTCTGTCTCCGCTGATCCGATCATTTTCACTGATTCTGTAATTTACATTCAAAAATCAAAACTCATTTCGCGATATATTCAGTTCAATAGCAGGCCATACACCACAAATTCTTACTCGTGGGCAAACTTGTACGCGAAAGTGTGAGCTTTTTCTGCAATCTTGCAGGAGTATAATCTGCTTTGAGTATAATCTGGTAAGAAATTAAATAAAAATGAAACTATTCTATTTAAGAAGGCTTAGTTCCTGACAATAGCAGTAGTTTTCCACATTTAATGAGTTGATAAGCCAGTAATTTGTTAAATAAATACTCGAAATATTGTAGATTGTAGTGTAAAATTGCAGTACCGTACTTAATTAAGCACGAAAAGGTGATTCTACCTAAGTTACTGTAGAGTGTAAAAAAAAAAAAAAAATCTTGCGTAACGTGTTGTTTACCCATACGCTGTACACTCTTGCCTGCGCGAATACTGTTCGTTTTAAAGCTTTAAGTTCATGCATACAATTTGTTATTGTAATTCAAATTTTGCAGCGGCGTGTGGCGTGTGGTAAAATTTTAACACTTCAAATTAAAATCGAACAGTTTTCTGGTTATTTTAATCATGAGTGCAAGTAAAGTACCTGTAGTTTTTTCTTTAATTTATTTAAAATATATAAAATTTAAAAATTCAAAAAAGAAACATAAAATTTGGCAAAAACAGTGGTTAAAAAATAGAAAAAATTAAAATGACGTGAAATTTTTTTTTGATACCTATATTTAGAATGTATATGAATGTATACATTATTAAAATTAGTGACTCACAATTTAGCGTGACACGGGTTTATAACATTTTTCTCTACCAGAATCGATCAACGTGTTAATAGTAAGTTTCACTTACAAAAACTTGAAAAGTGAAAAACATTGCATACAAGCGTTTTCATTTAGAATATTTTTACAACAATATAAATGTGAAAAACCTATTGTAAATGTAACATCGCCTTCATAATAGCATAGTTCCATTTTATTTTTAATAATTTATACATTATTATTTACATTTATTTTTTTTTTGCATAACGAATGCACATGCATTATTTTTATAAGGTAAAATTTTTGCATAAAGGTAAACATGTATAATAGAACAAAATTTTGTCAAATGAACATTACAGTTTTTTTTTCATTCACTTCGACTTAAAATTTAACGCTCGCTCTGACTTTCCCAAATGATTTGAATTTAAAAACAAAAAGACTTGCAAAGCAGTTCGACAACAAAAAACAAAAAAAAACGAATTTTGTGTGTAACCTTGCCTTCCAATATTATATTCTGATAACCCAAACATAATAACCTAAAATTATTATCCTTTATCAGATTATAATGTGCCAAGATTGGAATTTTAAATTGCAAAATAAAAATCAACCAAAACGTTTTTTTTGTTTTATTTTATTTTATTCTTTATTTTGCAACTTCCTTAAAAGCTTAAATCATGACTACTTTTTTTTTTCTGTTGGTTTTGATAGAACAAAAAAATAACATAAAATATTGTCAGTTTCTATTAGAAAGAAGTAGAATATAGCAGAGCTCATCTGTAAATTTATGCAAAGACGACAAAAAATGTCAACTAAGGATATGACCAATAGCATAACAAAAGGAATAAAAAAAATTATAATAACAAAAAGAGAAAAACTCAACTGAATCTATACTAGAATTTCTCCAAGAATAAAAATAAATAAAACAAAAAACAAACGAGGATATAAAAAAAAGTTTAGCGGAATTTAAAATGCGACGTGACATGAATCCTGTTAAAAAAAAAAAAATTACATTTTTTTGGATGACATTTTTTGATTGTTTCTTCTATTTTTTATTATAGCTACTGTCTGTGTCCAAGAATTTGAAACTCTTAATATTTCCGTATATGAAGAAGAGAATGTAGATAGAAAAAGTAAATGAAATTAACAAAAACTGAGGGGTTATAAAAAAACAAATTTAAAGAAGGAAGGAAGAGAGACGTTAATAGTTTTGAGATAGAAAGCAAAAAAAAATTAAATAACATCAAAGAATATAATCAGTGAAGTTGAAGTGAAGAGTGGTTATGCTATTGGTGGTGGTTCAGGTTTAAATTTCTTGACTTTTATTATGACGACTTATGAAAGATTTTAAAATTTAAAAATTTTCTAAAGGTTTTGGTAACTTAATTTAAAAAAAAAATGTTTTTTTTTTTTGTTAATGTTCATCGAATTTTAATCACAATTATTGTTATCCTTGACGTTGATTTTGATGCTGATGATGATGACTATCCAAACCAAAATTATTTTTAAATATTTGGTTTGTATTCCATAGATTTGATGCCAACCACCCTAAATGTATATATGGATAAATTTATGTCATCTTAAACAGTTTGTTTTTTTTCATATCTTTGTTTTTTGTTTCAGTTTTGGCTTCTTATTTTGGTTTGAATTAAATTAGAAGATTTTTTGAGTAGGCATATATAGAATATAAGGAGATATTTAAAGAAAACCGACAACAAACAAAAATAAAACAAAAAAAATGTATTTTGTGAGTTTTTATTTTTTTAAAGATTTATTAAAGAGTCCCTCATGGAGGAGGAGAAGTGGCGAAGGGGTTAGGTGATATTCATAAAAATCTCTCTTAATCTTATAAAATATACTGAATTTTTCGATTCTGTTCTTTTGGTTATCACATTTTATTATTCAAGTCGCATTTCAATTGTTTTTTTGTGTTTACCCAATGAAAAATTTATTTTTGTTTCATTTTCCAGAGACAAAAAGGATTTGAATTGTTTTTTTTTGTTTTCGGTATTTTATTACATTAAAGTTTTTGGGTATTATTGATTTTGAATTTGCCATTGTTTTGTGTAGTTTTATTAAAATAAAACCAATGCTAAATTTTTTCTTTCGCTTCATTTTTATATATATATATTTTTTTTTTTTTTTTTAAATAATGCAGTCAAAATTCTACGAAAATATTAAATTTTTGTATAAAATCATTAAGAAATTTGTGTGTGTGCAATAAATTTCGTATTAAAAATTTTTTTTTTGTATTTATTATTTTTTTTTTTTTTTGGAAGATGATTGGAGAGGAATAAAAATAATTTATTATTTGAAATTTAAAACAATCACAATGAAATAAAATTTCAAGAATTCAGATGATTTTTCAATAGAAAAAGAATGAGAAGCACGTGTAATCATCGATGTCTAAGTCAATGGCCACGCCTTTCAATTTTGAAATTTTAAAATGAAATTTGAAATTGAAAAGAAGGTTTTATTTTATTATGAAAATTAAAATTGGCACTCTGATTGAAAATATTTAAAATTTTGCGATAGTCTCAAATTCATGGATTGAATTGGTTTTTTTTTTTTTATATAATTTTAATATTCAACCCTGATAATTTTCATTCATTAGAACGTCCGCTATATAATCAAGTCTGTTGTCTATTAATATTATTTTTTTTTATTTTTTTTCTTTAAATTTAATTAGAAAATAGGAGTGGTTGTCATTGTTATTTAATGATTGAGTTTAACTGTGTTTTTATGTGTAGTTATTACTGTGACTATGTGGACAATATGTACCTCATCAGTACAGACTCTGATGCACCTAAAAATCGCAATGGTTCAAACCTACAAATATGTTATTGGTGATGATCCACTAACAAAAAATGTGGTGCCCCACGCCTAATTCGTGTGTTCCGGAAGGATAATATGCTTTCGATAGTATTATCCGACTTACTGCTGGCCAAGAAATAATTTTTAAAAGTCATTCAATATAATCATGCCAAACAGAGATACGTGGGCAACCAAGGTTGAGTAGCCGTTGATTGGATTATAGTATTCAAAGGTGTATTATGGTATACTGATGGCTCGAAGAAAATAGATGTAGTAGGGATGGGAGTATATGTAAAATGCTTCAGAGCCAATATTTATTCAAACCTAGATTTTACAAACACAGTTTTCCAGGCCAAAATGTATACTATAGATTTATGCAGATGACATGAAAATTTATAGAAAAACTATAATAAGCAAGGGACACATCCCTTCTTAAACAAGACTTAAACTCTTTTTTAAATTGGTGTAAAATTAATAATCTGACCTTAAATATTAATAAATGTGCTTTAGTGATTTTTTCTCACTCTTCTGAATCTTTAATGATTGATTATACTTTTGAAAATAAATATATTGAACGAGTCTCACACTTTAAAAACCTTGGTGCATTCTTTGACAATAAATTATGTTTCAAACAACATTTAAATATCATAATAAATAAATCTAAGTCCATGCTAGGCTTCGTCAAAAGATTTTCTAAAAATATTCAACGATCCATACGTCCTTAAATCACTTTTTACGTCTCTTGTTCGACCAAATCTTGAATATGCCAGTCAAGTGTGGTGGCCTCATTACCTTAGTCATATCCAAAGAATTGAAGATGCACAAAAAAAAATTTTGAGATTCGCACTGCGTAATTTAAACTGGTAAAATCCATTTATTCTGCCACCTTTTAGGAACCGGTTAAAGTTATTGGATCTTAAATCATTAGAATATCAGAGGGAGGTTGCTGATATCATATTCATTATTAAAGTTTTAAATAATGAAATTGATTCTCCTTATGTTAGAGATATGATCCACTTATATATTAACAACAGAAACCGCTATAGATCGGAAAATATTTTTCGTCCAATATTTTATCGTACCAATTATGGTAAATATGGGCTTTTTAATAGAATATTTATGTTAATAAATAAACAAAAACATCTCATCGATTTTACGTTAAGCACAGCCCAACTAAAAGAAAGCTGCACTTACATAGGTATATCTTAGAGTTAGTATAAATTTATAATTTTCTAACATTCTTTGGTAATAAACTACAAAAATGTATAAATGTCAATTATAATATTAAGATCTAGAATAAGATTAAGCTTAAAATTATATTTAGTTTGTTTAATTTTGTACACTTATGTATATTGTAACATTTTTGTATTAAGCATAAATAAATAAATAAATAAATAGAGATCTGTGTACGAGGGAGTTTAAGAAGAAACACAAAAAACATAAAACTGCGGTGATATAGGGGACAGATTTTACATCCTGAAATTACATAATTTAATCTAATCTAACATAATACACGCTGGGTGGCGCAGTAGATAGAGCGCCTGTCTTTCAACAGAAAGGTCCCAGGTTCGATTCCCGACGAAAGCAAAAACTGCTTTCTGAATTTTTCGACCTGGTTCAGTACCCTTTATCATTGGGATAAAATAAATGATAAATAGTTGAGAGTTTCGGTATACTAATAATATAGTGAAGCTATGCTATATGAAGGCGAAGTACTTTACAGTAGATATAGTTTTCTACATTTAAGTGGTATATATACCACAAAAAAAAATTCTCTACAGAAAAGCTATTGTATATCATTGTGTATTCCAAATTTCTGTGTAAAAGCAGTTAGGGTGTTCATCCCATAGACTTGGAATTATATAAATGTAGTATTAACAAGCCGTGCTGTAGTTCATCGAACATATTTAAAACCTCAGAATCTGTGGTTGTTTTATAGCTTTTACACCGTAACTTAAATGCAATTAAACAAAAGTTTTATCCTAAATTATTTTTCTAACTAATTAGTGTAAATGTGTAAAACGTTATTAATGCCCAATTTACTTTTCTACGATTTAGAATTGTGAAAATTAAATGGAAGAAACAACTTTTGTCAAGAGGATTTTTGAATCCAGAGTTGAAGGTATAAAATGTTGGAGTAACCCTGACCTTCGTTAGTGAAATATCAGCAGACCTGAAACAATTTTGGATACTGGACCAGAAATATTCCTGGATGAGATCGGCAAAAAAATAAGATTTCAATTAAACCCATCGATTGCATGTTGCACATTCACTACAATGCACTTCTGATGTTTTTTAACAACGATGAATGCTAAATTGAAATTTTGTGTACTGGTTTTTGGTTTTGAATTTGTGGTTCCATTTCATTTTTTCTTGTATTTAAAATGTACCGATTTTTTGATTAATTTTTTTCAATCCTGATTGTAGACTCAAAATTTATTTTTCTCAATATTTTATTTACATTTTATTATCACTAAGATACAATGTTCAAAAACCCATCATGATTAATGCATTGAACTGAGCATTGAATTTACAACAACACAAATCCAATAATTTCTTTTATTCACTTTCAATTTTTTATTGTTTTAAAGGGTTAGTTTTATAATAAACTGAAACTTATTTGCAGTACCTTGTGAAGTGTAATTCAATCTGTAATAAATTTTTAAATATTTTAAATTATAACTGTAGTAAGAAAATAATTCTAAGGGATTCAAAGTAAGTGTACTAGTAAAGAAAACAAATACATAAACATAATGCAAGCCCAAAATTGACATTAAATAGAAATCGTACAACTCTTATTGAATCAAGATGTACCTAAATTAAATTTTATTCATAACCTTAGTGATAAAACCGTGTTGGCAGCCTGTCGCAGTTCTTTAGACGAACTACCGGATAGATTCAACATATTGTTACGATGGGTGCCAGGACACAGTGATATTCCGGGTAAAAGCATTGCAGAAATCTTTCCGGAAAGGAGCATTCTGGTTGTACCTCTAGCTACCTGTAATTTATGGCTTCGCAAAGATGCAATAAAAACTTCAAACTTCAGATGGTCAGTTGAACTAGACAGCAACATCACCATCAAATTTGGCCTATGCTGAGCCTGAAGCGATCCCTTAACCCACTAACTCTGAAAAGGTGTAGCATTAGCACTATGGTAGGCGTCATTGTCTGATTGGTAAACATGCCAGAAGACTGGAACTCTCCTCAAACGATTTTGCAGAACATGTAGAGAGGAGGATGATGATGAAACTGTCCAACACCTACTCTGTTTCTACCCTGGTCTCTACCATAAAAGGAAAACCCTAGGAGCCTTCTTTCTGAAAAATCTCCACCGCTTCGTTAAAAGCTCAAATTGGTTCAACGAGTAGAGTGTTACGAAATGAAAGTTCCCGTGGTATCATAATGGACCTTACCGGTCTAAGTGTGTTGGTGTACTGTCGGCAGCCACTACTACCTACCATGTTCATTGCTAACTTGCTTACTTAGCTATACTTATATAGCCAACAGATCATTAAGGTCCTGAGCCTGAGAACCTTCCATTTTTATTAACCACAGTCGACTTCTCAGCAGTTGAAAATACAAAAACAATTAATTATAAATTATTTATTTTTAATTCAAACCATAAATATTTTATAAAAACGCCTACATTTCGAACGCGAAAAGCGTTCTGCAACTGTTAAAATAAATAAATAATTCAAATCATAAAAATTTTGAATTAAAATTAAATTTTTCTAAATTATTTAACAACAATTAAATTTAATTAAACAGTTTTCATTAAATGCGTGAATACAAATAAAATAATAATTTCAATGTGTATACCTACCTACCTATTGTCATCCTTTCAGAGATTTTTTATTTTCATTATTATAAGTGGAAAAATAAAAATAAGTAAAATTATTAAAACCTTATATTTAAAACAAAAATTTTGAATACCTACCTTACTATAAATGTTGTCTGTATTGCATCTATAAAAGGATCTCAAATTATCACTTTATACCTATTAACAATAATATTCATTTATTTAAAATAAAATTTTTTTTTTTATTTTTATTCAACAAAACACCCACAAAATGACAATAAGAAAACAAAAATCACAATAGAATTCTTATTTGACAGGACCTTCTCTTTCATAACCAAAAAAAAAAAAAAAATTAACTAATTCAAAAATAAAAAAAAATCATAATAATAAAAATGTTGAATGCTGCTCATCTTGCATACAAAATTTAGTGTGTATTGATGTACAGAGTGGTATAAAATAACAATTTATATAGTTTTTTTTTCGTACTTTTACCGTAATTAAGCACGAAAAGGTGATTCTACCTAAGTTACTGTCAAGAACTTAAAAGAAAAAAAAATGCTAACGATGACTGAGTTGCAGACTCATACATGGGGTGATATTTTAAATTTAAAATTTCTAATTGAAATTTAAAAAAAAAATTTAAAAAAATATTTATTTTCGCTACGTCTCCTTTCAAACATTTATCTTGTAAAAAAATAATAATGAAGATGCTTGTACCGTACTTTTTTTAATTTACAGATTAAAAATAATTTCAAAAGTTGGTAAAAATCTACTTCAACAGATATATCATAGAATAACTCTTTTAAATGGTGGGTATGTAGCTCAAATAATCAGTAATCAAATACCTTCATACACAAACAATTCAGGCAAAATTTTAAGAACTGTACGAGATATAAAATGCATGCAATTGAAAGATATAAGATTCATACAATATCAATTTTATTGTATATGAAAATAAAAAAGTAAATGACTTAAAAAGTTGCTCCTGACTGCCATTATAGTGATCACATTTTTATATTTTTTAACTTAGAACGCGCATTTTCACAATTGCATTTCACTGATTATTTTGAATATAGGTATGATTGATATAGGTATGATAAAACTAGTTCTTAGTTCTTTGGGAGAGTGGTAATAGAAGAGTGAGCCCTAAGGTAACCAACAACGACAGTTAGGTTATTCGAGTCATGTTATCAAAAAGCCTCAATTAAGAATTAATTGGTTATCCAGAAGCAACTACCTACCTACCTACCTACAATTAGATAATAATCTTTCAGACCACCCTGTAACTAGGTACTGTTATTATCATATTCTTTCAAATTTAAAAATTACTTTATAAAATAACAACAACAATAAACATAATGAACCTCGATACCACAATAGACATGAAAAAAAAAACAACAAATACAATGTTGGTAGGTAGGTACCTGGATCAAGTTCAGATTTCAATTTTTTTACATTTCATACATTGTTACGAATACAATTCAGAATTGTTTTTATTGTTTGTAAACTTGAATATAAGTATAGAAAACATCAGGTTGAAGATGAGTTTGAAAGAATTGTTTTGAATTACAAATGATATTTTCTTTTTACAATGTCTTATGTTGTTGAACTTGAAAAATGGTTGTAATTTCTATAATAATAACATACGTGTAAAATGAATAAAACATGGTGGTTTTTATAGCATGTATTTTGTCCAATTTTTTATTTTTATTTTATTTGATTCATTTTAATTTACAAATATGTCACTAGAATATAAAAGAGTTAAAAAAAAAACAAATAAAAGATAAAGAAAAAATTCGTTACAGTGTTGTCAACACGAAATGATGAATTAATTTAAATTGTTAAGGTGAATACAGTATAGTAAACAAAAAACACAATATGATTGAATAAATTTAATTGCAAATGTAATAATCTGTGGGAGCTAAAAGTGAAATTAGAGATTCAAATTTCAAAATTAAATTTAATTGTTTTAAAGTAAAAAAATAATTAAAGAAATAATTAATAATAATATCAGTAATAATAATAATAGTAGTTAAAAATATTGTAGTAATATATATAATAATAGTAGTAGTTATCACCTTAATTATTTTATGTATATTTTTTTTTTACATATATTAAAAACCGCTTGTCTATAGAACCGTTATTATATATTAATTAAACAATGAAATAAAAATAAAAAATAAATAAATAAAAAAAATAAAAAAAAAATAAAAAAGGTAATGGTATATATAAATGATATAATAAAATTTATAAATAAATGATTAAGACCAATAGCCCAATAGTCCAATCAGGTAGAATTTAATAAAAAAGTAATTTATTAGAATTTTCATTGTAAAAATAAATATAAATAAATAAATGTATATTAAACAATATATTTTGTATCACAACAAAATTAGAACACAGCTACTTCTTAATTTGACAGATAATGAAATAAGTCAAGGCCTGCTAAATAGACAGGCTGCAACATTCAATTCAATATGATGTGTTAAAGGCCACAGGAAAATGTAAACAAAGAAATCTCTTGTATGAGATTTTTCAATTCATATTTTGTAGGGATTCGAAGTTTTTTTTGTTAAATTAATTTATTGTCAATTAATATATAATAATATAATAAAAATTAATTTATTTCATCAATTTACATAAAATATTTCAAGACTTAACTTAAAAATTTATAAAAACAAAAAATATTAAATATAGTAAAATAAAAATTTAAGACTAGCCTAGTTGATTAAATGAAAAAGTTAGGAATAATTTGTTAACTAAAGATAAGTGACGAAAGCACCTTTAAAATAAATAACATATTTAATAAAATGGTAAAAATTAAAAATAAAACAAAATAGAATAATTATAAAGAAAAAATTATGCTTATATAGTAAAATATAATTTAGTTTAAGACAAGAACGAGAATAATATATAAAAGTCAAATAATTAGAAATGGTTCCCGTGAGATTAAATAGTGAGTATTGGCACTAATTACCAATATTTAAAATAATTCTTAAATAAAACTAAATAAAATATTGTATTTGTATTGCATTTGCTATTTCTAAACAATTTATTTATTCTATTATCAAATGCTTACTCTAAAATGTGGTTTAATAATTATTGTTAAATTATTCTTACTTATATTACATGTATACATATCATATTATACATCTTACTTTCTAAAATTCATCCTATTTAGGATGCCTTGATTACATACTAATTTACTTCTCACAAAAAAAAAAATACCGGTTTATTTACTTTTAACTTTATTAAATCAAAAAATAAATTAACATACAGAAATAAAATTAAAATGTAGGTGAAGAATAGAAAAGTCCAAATAAAAAATATATTATAATTTAATTATATATTTAAAAGACTATATTATATTTTAAAATATATTTTAATAGGAAAAACAAATTTGTTCATGCTTAGATTAATAACAAAAAAATAAAAAATATGAAAAGTTAAGAAATGAATGTTTAATTTTCTTTGTTTAATGGATTTAGATGAATTTGATGTGTAAAAATTTTTTTGATGAATTCTTTCATCATTATATTTTTTCAATAATAATTCATCAAAATATTGCAACAAGTTTTTATACATTTTTTAAATATATCATGTAAGAAATTTCTTTGTTTACATTTTCCTATGGCCTTTAAAGCGTCATCTTAACAAAAAAAAGTGCGAAGTGTCATGCCTATATATTTAGGATGCCTTGAATAAGTGCACAGTATGTCAAATTTTGAAACCACAATTGTCAATATTTTAAAACTAACATTAATTGTTATTTATATTTTATTTTCATTTATTTATACAAAAAAGTGAAATAATATATTAAATTATTATTTTAAAATTGTAATTAGAAGATTAATTTCAATAAGATTATTATTTAGAGTGACAAATGAGAATAAATTAAAAGAAAAAAAAAAAACAATACAAAAAATTGTCAGCCAAGCAAATTTTTAAAATAATAATTTATTGTTATAATAATGCAAATATGACAATAATTATTGTTATATAATGTAAACGTAGTTTTAAATTTGACAGTTAAAACAATAAATAATATTCTTATTACAATAGTGCGTAAATAAGTTTGTTCAGTAGACTGAGAACAGAACAGTTTTGGACAATGACAATATTATTATCTAACTGTCAAACACTTTAGAAATTATCCAGATCCATAATTTATATAGATCTTTTGATTTTAATAAAATCCCGGGGACGATAAATTCAGCAAATAATTTTACTTATTATGTACTAACAAGTCTATTAGTTTTAACAGACTTCTGCGATACCTAAGTTTTGACATATATTTTATAAAGTCGACTTTATTTAATCCATCAATAATTTATTATAAGTGAAGAAATAGCTCAGTATTCCTCTTTTAATTGTTATGAGGACTTCTACTTATTGTGAATTTGAATTTTGAGTATTAATCAGCTGATTTGAGTTATTACAATCTTGTAAGCTATTTTTATTTCTCTTTAGAAGTTTGAAATCCTCTGAAACTATTATTGGTTTGTGTTTTTGCTAACATCTGAATAACTTTACTAAAATCTAAAATTTCAAAACTATTTTTATATTTTTCTTTAATTTAAATTTGCAATTTTACACAAAATACAAATTAAAGAATTCATATTTATTTAATCGAATTAAATTAATTTCATATATTTTTTTTTTTAATTTTAATTTTTGTATCAATATTCTTTTTAATTTGCCTGTATTTTATGACTTAAATTTATTTAAATAATTCAATAAAATTATATTAAAAAATTCGTTTTTTTTTATATTTTAACTAATGAAAAAATATTTTTATTTCTATTTTCAGGTAAGCAATTCAAAACTTCATTTTATTTCCACCAGCCAAATTCAATAAATTAACTAACTGTATTATTATTGCGTAAGTAATATAACAAAAAACCAACATTTTTTTTAAACAATTTAAAAGTTTTTATTAAAAAAAATATTATTAATAAAAGCAAAAAAAAAAAATAGTAAAAATTTAATAAATTTTATCTATGTTAAATCTATGAAACAATCATAGAAATTGATTCTAAAAGTGACAGGATATTATATTCAGTGATTATGCAAATACAGCTGATGTGTGTAGCATACAATCATGTCCATAAACATTCCATAAATTTCATATAGAAAACTTAAAATATTTTTTTTTTTGCGATTTATTATTTATATTTATTAATACAAGGGAAACAACAACGACAGCAACAATAATATTACACTGTAGGCTATTAAAATTGTTTACTTTCGTAAAAATGAAAAATTTGTAGGGACTAGCTAGCTATTTACTTTTTAATATCTTACTTTTTAGCGCTTCAGAATTGCTTTTGTTTTATATAATTTATAATTTTTAGTTTTAAAAATGAATTCGATGTGAAAGACAACTCATAAAATTTGTACCAACTTGTACACCTTGTACAAGGAGTAACAAAATAATTACAAAGTGTATCATAGTTAAAAATAATTCTAAGATTCTGATTATTGTTCTTTGTTGCTCTTATTTTCAATATTCGACTGTGGTATAGGGTATTTATACAATTATATTTGATACTTTTTTAAATGTTTTTAGAGGAGGGTTCAAGATATTAAACTGCATATAGTAACACAAATACGAATACGAATTTATCGTATTTATTTCCTATAGTAAGAAGCAATTTTAAAGAGCATGCAATAACATTTTCTTTTTAATGTCGATTTAGCTTTTTAAATGCCGTAGCTAATTTTATGTGAGTGATCCAACTGAACATCAGACTAAGAGTTGACATCCCATGTAATATACTATTATTTTTTTATGAACAACTACGCTCTGTGAGTAACACTATGGTGTTGTTTGAATGTGGAAACACACTAGAAAGGATATGATTCCACATTCATTAAGTCCAAACTATGAACGAGCTTCCGTAGCCGGATTTATGTCATTTAGGTTTTTCAACTGTGTGCGTATGGACATCTGCAGCTCCTCTTGTTTGTTGTTGAAACTGTTTAAGAGGTACTCCCTCCTCTTCTTTGATTTTTAACGAGCATGTGTCCACACCTATGAAGTATCTAGAAAAAAGAGAAAATGCTCCGGATAAACGTCGATGTCCAAGAGAAGTTAGGGATGAAGTTAAATTTGGGTCGCCAATCAGACGAATGGTGCGATTTTGAACGCTGTCAAAGTAGCATAAGGCTAAAATGGAAGCGCCAGCCTAAATTTCAGAATTGTATTCTAATAAGTGTGATTTATAGATATTAAGAAGCTTCGAAAGTGACAAGAGAATTTTACATCAACTCAAGTATCCCAAAAAATTGTATGCTTCTTTCCCGATTTCCCAATTTCAAAAATGTGTTTGTTCCTGGTCATTCTTTGGTTCACGTGCATACCTAATGTGTTTGTATTTAACTTTCCTAAACTAACACCTTGAAAAAAGAGAACTGCTTCAAATTTTTGGCAGTTTGCGTGATATTAAACAGTATTTACTGACTTTTAGAAGAGTTGAACTCAACTTTGTTTGTTTTGCCACAGTCGGCAATTTTTATTAAATCATTGAATTTTACAGCAGAATTTAAGCCATATATTAAGATGAAAAAAAAGAAGGATAGTAAAGAGTAAAATTTAAAAAAGAATTAAGATAGAATAGAATAGAATAGTTAGAACAGAATTTACGGACAGGTTAACAGATATTTATTTATCCGTCTCTTGAAAACTTCTAAGTTATATGTTTGACGGAACACAAAAGATGGTAAGGTGTTCCATAGTTTGTTCCATGTTAACCTCAATTATTTCATTTGTCCTCTATTGCTAACTTCGACCATTGTAGCATTAGATTTGCGAGGAAAATCAAAAGATTTGAACAGAGAACTGTTATCAACAAAGCTATGAATTGGATTAAAGGTTGATTGAAGTAGGTCATTGATGAAAATCAAGAAAATAGTGGGAGAGAAAAGATCGTTAAGTTGAAGATTGTTCTCTTGTGATCCTTGCGTGGTAGAAAACATATCCTCATATTATTTTTTTTAGACCTAAATCTTTTTACTAAGACACGAATCGAAAGCAAACCTTCAATTTATATTAAAATATTTTGCTACTGTGTATATATACTTTAATGTAATTTTTTTTTTCAAATTTAAATTTTTTATCATTCATGGTGCTATATCGAATTGTTTTGACAGATATATATACTTAGAAAATGCACTTAGAAATTTGAGGGGACATGAAGTAATACGACATTATTATGGGTACTATTTACTATTCTCAAGCGTCAGATTATCATGCTAAATATAATTGGTGTTACATACTAAACAGTTTTGTTTAAGATTGTTGAAGTAACATTAGAGCAGACACTGACCCAAATACGCAACTGCAAAAATCCTTATTACCTCCTTATTAACTGCATATATTACTTTCACGTAGTGAATTTCGAAACAATCCCATGTGTTGTACCACTTCTACGATAATTACGATAATTCCAAACTATAAGTTCGAAATATAACTCTCAGATTCAAAGTTGGTGTGGTCAAGGTTGGCCTGTTCTATGAAAAATTAAAAAATTAAAGTTATTAAAAATAAACTATGATTAACAGAATATTAATTCTAGTCAGTCTAGCTTTGCTCTAAAATGAAGTTTAAAAAAAAATTACTAACGTAAAAAATACCAATAAAAGTTCAATTTATACCCAATGAATTTAACTAAGCCTAATTTTGAATGTAAAACATCTCCAACAACCACTTTGACCAATCTAAATATAAAATCTACCACAACCGAAAAATTTTCATTTTCCTTTACTGTAGCTACATAAATTTGTAGTCCTATTTTTCTATATTAATATATACATTTTTTTTTTTTTTTTGATAATCAATTCAATCCTATCAATATATTGGTTACAAAACGACTAAAAAAAAGAAATTTCTCCAAAAACTATTTTATTCCAAAGTCATATTTAAAAATAAAAAAAAAACCCAAAGATTTAATTCATATTTTATAATAAATAAATAAAAAAAAAAAAAAAAAAAATCAATCTGTTTTGTACTTTCTGATGTCCTGTGATTTACGTGTAATCACTACAAGCAAAAAACATAATAAAATAATAAAAATAAAAATAACAAAAAACTTGGATAATATTTTGTCAATAATTTATTCAAAAAATCAAAATACAAAATAAAAAAAAAAACAACAAAGTATTTGTTTTTCAATTTTCTGTCGCCTTCTTGTTATTAAAATATCCTTGATTATGCCTTTTTTTCGTAAAGTTCAATTTTGCACAACTAAAATAAATTTACTCCGCTCTGCCAGTTCCCTCCTGCGTAAAAAAGTTTTCATGAATATTTCCTTTTTAAAAATTTTAAAATTCACAAAAAAAAATTATTTTTTTATTTCGTTTTTGTCTTTTGCATACTTATTATTTTCTGACAACTCCCAATATCGTATGAAAAAGCCAAAAATTTTTTTTTTTTTTGTACGTTTTTTTGCCAAAAAATTAAAAAAATAAAACACTATCCCTAATTTGAATTTTTTATCCTGTTCTATATACTATCCATATATATTTCCTTTTGTGCTTTTTTTTGTTTGCAATTGTTCCGAAAAGGTCCAATGTCCGACACTGTTGCTGATATATAGTTTTAAAGAATATGGACAATAGTAATAGCTAGCCATAGCTATCCGTAGCTGTAAAAAATTGTGGTCCATAAAAATTTCCCATAACAAAACATAATTTTTACAACACAAACAGGACCGTTTCATGTTACAGGAACCAATATAATCGATCGTGTTAATGCTATAAAATATCTAAAATACACCTCTTATATTGTCAAATACACCTACTGAAGATTGTCAAACATAAATACTGGCAAACCACATTTGCATTTATTATCTTGACATAAGATTTTGAAAGTTCCTCAATGAATCCATTTGCTTGCTCAATTTGCTCATTAAATCCACAACAGTTCCTTTGTGCAATATTTGGTGATTATCAGACCTAGCTAGCTTTTTGGAGTTTTTCCCTACATTTTTTTTTTTAACTTATTTTTCATTTTATGAATTTTCGATTTCAATAAAATCTTCTTTCCTTAAATATAATTTTTTTTATTTAATTTTTATTTATTTTTTATTTTTTGAAATATACACACAGACATCATCAATTTAAGTCCACCCAAAAATACAACAACAATAACAGCAACAACAGTAAAAAATTATATCGCACGAATTTGTTTACAATGCAAATCAGTTTCATTTTAATTCAATGTAAAATAATACCAAAAAAAAAAAACAATAAGAACAAAAAAAAAATGCAAAAAAGAGGCAAAAAACGTACATAAAAAAAAGAGAAATAAACAAAAACGATTTCCGTTATTTTTTGAAACGAAACACAATAAATAAACAAAACATAAAATTGGTAAAAAAAAAAAAAGTAAATCTAATAAATATTCATAGCTTAAATTGAAACACAAAAAAAAATTGTAACGGTAAAATACAATCAAAAAATATTCAGACAATACAATAACAATATATAATATAAAAAAAAAACAGTTATAAATATATAGTGATAGTAGTTACTACACAAAATAACGGTATAATAAAATTGTGAAACAGCATCCGTTTTTTAATTGTATAGATTTTCTGTGTTGTTTCTTTTGTTTTATTTTAATTTTTGTTTTTATAATTTTGCATATTATGAATTAGAGCAGTCCTTTTCCGTTAGTTTTTTTTCATTTCTCTGTACTTTTTGCTGGCTCTCGAAATGTTGTTCTACATAATTTTTTTTTTTTGTTTTTACTATTTACTGTTTACTTTTATCCTAAAAACAGTACACTGTCATAAAATTATGTAATTTAATTAGAATGAATTATACATAACGAATGATATTTCAAATTGAATATCCGTTTTATTCTGTTCCATGTTCGCAAGTTTTGTACCCGAGCATGTAAAAAAAAAACAGTTGAATATATTAATATTAAGGCAAGAACATCTTCTTGTTATCATTTTACGGTGAATTTATGTAGAAGCTTTGAACAGCAAAGTGTCTCAATTATATTTGCTTTAAAGTATACATAAATAACGGTCGCTATAATCAAAGCTCTGACTATTTTGATAATAGCGACAGGGATTTATGTTTATTAGTACGTTTTTGAAATATTTGTATATTATCGATCAGACCTAAAGTAAAGTATACTACACCGACATATCATATTGTTAATTGTTAATCAGCACATTGGTACATAATAAGCACAATGGGATTTGTGTTCCTTTTACAGACTAAATTATTTTTTTCAACTGTTTCACTCTCTGAGAAAAAGTAGAAGGCCATAAAAAAAATTAGCGTTCCATTTCAAACTAATCTGAAGTAATTTGAGGCATTATTTTTTGTTAATAACGAATGCAAACAACATTGTTTCAATTTGCGAATTTACTAATTCTACTTTATCTAGTTATAAATACGTTTTTATACATATATCAATAAATTCATTGACTTATACATTGCCAAATACTCGATACGCGACATCACAAATTTCAATTTCTGTAAAGACTGTAGTTCTCAAATAATTATCATTATATTAAATCTGTAAATTTACGGTACAAATATTTGAAGCATTTCAAAACCAATTTTCATTACTATTCTTTTAAAAGATAGATATTTACTTGAAAGGAGACGTGGCGAAATCAAATATTTTGTTAAATTAAAATTTCATACCATATATAAATTGATCAAATTACAGAGTTCACAAAATACATTCATTAAAGTACAGAGTTTCTTCTTTTCCCTGCTAGAATTAAATTTAAATAAATTATTATGTACACGGTTGTTGTCTAAGATAAATCAAGAAAAAACATTGTGTTCAAGATAAATTAAAATGATGAAACACAATTCATAATGAAATATTGAATATGGTTTTTTATCAAACTTACACGAATTTTGAGAAGCGAGCGCATACAAGCATATGTTTAATTTGAAATTATAAGAATATTATTAGGATTTAGAAGCTAAAGAAGGGGTTTGTATTCGAAAATAAAAATGTATTATTTGGGTTGCAGTAAAAGAAAATTATATTTTAAATTTCTAAAACTTGTATTTTAAATTGAAACAGTAAATGAGGAAACATTTTATAATTTTTGAACAATTTAGGGAATGTGTCTAATAGAAAAATAATTCTAATTTTAATTTTAACTACATACCCAATGGACAATTTTTTGACCATTATTATGGTCATAAGTCATTTTCACTTTTTTTGACTTCAGATTTTTGGTTTATTTGTTAAATGCACGTTGGTATGTAAAGTAAAGCATAAATTTATGTAAGATATACAACTTTAACAGAACAGGACAGTTCCCTAAAATCTGTTAAATAAAAATTTTACAACACTGATAAAAATACAAACGCCCGAATTATGATTTCGACTAATAGATCCTAATTTTTGTCCAATCTCAATAACAGATTAAAATATGAAAACATGAAAAAAATATTTAATTAGTGACTGAAAGGGTGATAGTAAACGGTATTACAGAGATGATTTTTTTTTTTACACTCTTCAGTAACTTAGGTAGAATCACCTTTTCCTACTTAATTAAGTACGGTACTGCAATTTTACACTACAATCTACAATATTTCGAGTATTTATTTAACAAATTACTGGCTTATCAACTCATTAAATGTGGAAAACTACTGCTATTGTCAGGAACTAAGCCTTCTTAAATAGAGTAGTTTCATTTTTATTTAATTTGTTACCAGATTATACTCTCAATTATTTTTTGCCATTTATTATATCCCAATGACAAAGGGTACTGGACTAGGTCGAAAAATCCATAAAGCATTTTTTT